>OX401973.1:14187500-14787500 GCA_947859335.1 Tortricodes alternella | reverse complement strand
ACCCCCCAACGTACGAACATACATAAATGTTAGTTGTTTACTATAATTAATTCGTGCCCATTAGGTTTATTTTTTGCACTTTTTATGTGTTAACTGTTGAGTTTCTTGCGACGTTTCTTCTCAGCGCATATCTCATTTCGAAGCGCTGGTAGATTCAGACATGTAAAAGAGCCCGTGTGGCATACTTCCAAAAATATATAGTTTCATTTTCAATGAATTGTAACAATGTAAAATCCAGGTCGCTCGTAAGCCGCGGCCGCCGGTACAAGTGCGCCGGAGTGCAGAGACAACACGGCTCGGGTATCATTTTATACGGCAAACAGACCGTTCTCAATGGCTGCGCTTAGGCACCATGCCCACGAAAGATGTGCGAGGAAGATTTACGGTGTCTTTAGGCCCCAGTTAAACCACAGAGCTACCATCCACATAATAAAATGCGCTTCATAGGGCTGCTACCCAGGTTCTCAGGTTGTTTCCTCGTATAGACACCAGCTTTATACAGAGATGTTTGGAGCATTGTTGGCAAATGGAGGATCATTTATGTTTTTAATGTCATATGTTTTATTTACCTCCTCCTCCTTTGCTGCACTGGGAGTGAAGAAATAGCATAGAATGCGTGCAGATGCTTATCATACTGGCATGTCGTAAAAGTCGACTAAGGGACGGGTCCTCTCCAACATGGTGGACTATCTGTATGGGCGATGGGCTGATCACCTGTCACCATACGGTTCATCATATCATCTTAGGACTAATTCATCGAACGTGGCCACAAGTAGTCTTGTGGCTCTGCCGACCCCATTAGGGATTTCGGGCGTGATGCTATGTATGTATGTTTTATTTTCTTAAAAAAAAATGTGGGACTAGGATCATAAAATATATTAAGCAACATTTTTACGATTGGTGTCATGTTTAACCAAAGTACCTAAAGTAGCAACTGGGTTACGCTGTTAGAATTAAACCAATATAAAAATATAGTGTAGGTACCTGATAGGGAATATGCATGATGTTTTTTCTATCTTTTATTGGAAAGTAGTGAGTATAGAAACCAAACTGTGAACGCAAAACAGGATGTCCATTCAGGAACGTCTAAATGATACCGTAGCGACCCGCGAGCGAGACTCGCATCTCGCTCTTATGCATTAAGCGTCGTGCGGAAGAGTGGGATGAGAAATCACGCTCACGAATCGCTACAACATCACTTAGCGTTCCCGAATAGAGGCGCAGTAAATCACTTATCAGTCCCGAATAGAGGCCCAGTATTGTATTGTTTATTTTTTGAGATACGAAGCTTTGAAAAGTCATAGGTCATACCACTCGCAAAAACGCACTTACAAAATGGACCTGAACTATGACATCACAGTTCAGTTAGAGTGTATACCTCAACCAATGTAAAAAGAGCGCTGACGGTCATACATTTTATATGGCCGTCAGCGCTCTTTTTACATTGGGCAAGTTATACAAAATATATATACTTTTGTATAACTTGCCCAATGTTTAAACCCCATATATGGCGTTTAAACAACATTTGCAAATTATTCCCGAAAATACTGGTTTTAGGTGAATTTGATGAGGATGTCAAAAACTAGTAATTCAGAACTAAAGTACTCCACTTGTTTTGACTCTTAATAAAAAAAGTCAAAATTATCTTCTTTTCCTATAACGTGCATTTATTTACATTTTCTTTCATAATATATAGCTTAATCCTCATTTTGATTTTCATGCATATTCCCTATTATGTATTAGCGCCTATCATACAACGCTGCCTTTTAACGAGGATTTTGTGACAAATACTTAACACAAAGTTTCGTCCACTTAAATACAGTTATTTGCAAGCAAAAACGTATTCAACAATGTTATTTTGCGTTTTCACAACTAGAAAAGCTTTGGCCACAAGCTCTCGACTAGTCGAGTATCATCTCTGTTTGTCTGTCCGTATGTTTGTGCCTCTTGACACACGCTGTTTACCCCGACATTCTTCGGTTGAGAACGACCTGGCTGACCCGGCGGCCCACGAAGCGCTCTTGAAACATTTAATATCCATTTACAATACTGTTGATAAATGTACCCAGCGTGAGTGGGTTGGGATACTAGTACATTGTGTTTATTAAATTACATTCGTGAATATCAATACATATAAAACAGTACCGTGACTCACTTATAAACAACACACAGCCTAAACGGGTGGTCCTAGAGCTTTGAACTTTGAAGGAGATATTCCTCAAGTACAAGAGAGATTTTTTTAAATTCCATCCCTAAAGGGGTGAAAAGGGGTGATAAAGTTTGTATGGAAAATACCGCTGGAGAAGTTGTGGCGGGTCCTCTAGTTCATTATACATATAGGTGATGTTTGTAATAGCCGTACCGCCCATTGTGACATACTCGTACTATCTTTTTCAAGTTTGCAAGAAGATAAGGAAATAATAAAATTCAATGCGAGTTTTTGAATGTATATTTATGACGACGCGTTGATTTCTTTTTAGTAGTACACATTTTGTAAGTATTATTTAATCTATAGTTTAGGTGGAAGACTGAGTGTATTACTCGGCACTATGAGTGCATTACCTACTCAGCCAAGATTCTTGCTACCTTGAATCGAGTGTAGCACGGAGCACCATACTCACTAGGTTTATGTTGACTATATAGGTGTTCGGAACTGCACTCGATCGCAGAATACTGGAATAGTATTTTTTTGTGTATTATACTTTTTTCTACTCTTTTTCCTATCTTGTACTTACTTAATGTCTGGATTTACTTTTTCCATCAGTGGCATATTGTGAATAAATAAATAAACGGAATATAATTAAAAAAAGGACCGGTGCAGTAGACGCGTGGCCAGAAGCCAGGCTCATATCTGGCACAGTAGATCAGCGTTGCCATTAAACGTGGCAATGCTACCAGTCTTTTGGGCACCTACCTAATGACAGGCAAACTTTTATTAGTTTAGTTTTTAATTTAATTTTAAGGTTTGTTTCACACAGATTCATTATATCCGTAGCGTTATAATATAATGTTTTTGCAAGAACTGCATTTACTTAAATATTAAGGGGTAAAGTGTATCGCCACACAACCTTAAGCAAACAAAATATTTCAGATTCAGAGCATGAGACTCTAGTACCTTAAATCTCAAACTTACTGCGACACCGTAGATGAGGAATCGTTTTCAATGACACTTAAACTTTGAGAAGGACTGCGATAAATTGTATTTCTACGTGGTCTCTCATTGCTTTGTGTGCGTTCTTCAGTTCAAAACAGAGCTAGGTTTAAAACGGCAAAGCAACGCAGCCAGCATGTACAGCAGTAACGAGCGGAGTCAGTCCCACGTCGCCGCCGCCGGCGAGCCGCTACCAAGAGCCGAGAATAGGGTTTTGAGAATAAGGATGTCACATGTGAAATTAAATATGAATTGGGGAAAAGTGAAGTGGCAGCCGAATGGTAAAACGCACCTCTTATACAGAAAGTCGCGGGTTGAAATCCCGGCTCGCGCCTGCATATTTTTCAAAACTTATGTGCGGAATTCGCTTTGATATTTACCTACCATTAGTATTTCTGTGGCAGAAAACTGAAAGAAACATGCACACGGGGGCAATTTCCCCCGACTCACGACCGAAACACCTTATTTTGGCCACATTTGATGATTTGATGATAGGTAAATCACGCAATATTGCCCGGAATTAAAATACACTTCAATGGTACTTCTTTAGACTGAGGTCGATAGTCAAATCACAGAGCCATTGGTTGTTGGTCTTTACATCAAAGTTAAGTTTATTCCAGTTTATTCTGTAGAATTTACTCGCCGGAGATTTAAGATTTAAGGGACTTTAGGGGCATGGCACCAAACCATTATATACCTACCAAAACCACAATTACCTAAAATAGACAAATTAATAACCACTCCACAAGATGTAAAGCGAGTTGTTCACTGGTAACAATCAGTAGGAACCATCACGTACAAGTCCGCTCGACACCGTGGATTAGGTTAGCCTGAAGTGGAGCCGTATGCAAATGCCGTGAACGTTAGCTTTACTCTGCCTGCGGCGCGCTGTTTGTGCTTCATGTACTTGAAGCTTTAGGTAGCTAATGTGTCCCAAGGGTATATTTTGTTTTTCAGGAATTCGGTAGATGACACCACTATAATAAGTAAATTAAAAATTATTAAACACAATTAATTCAAAAGTTTTGATGTAGAAGTTATCGATGTAATAATTAAAATAATCTTGCTTTAATTTTATCCTCCATATAGTTAATACTACAGTCTCAACAAAAGCGTGACGTCACGGTTCAATCCAATTTTGTATGAGGTGTTTTTGCGGGGCTTGCTCGCCGTCATAATTCCAATCGTGATAATGATCGCTATAAAACAGGGTTTTCTTTTAATATTTTAAAATTCAATTAAATTAATTTAAAACAATCAATCATCATTCTTATTACCTAGTGGGTATAGGTCTACTATCTTCTGTAGAGTGGTAGAAAATGGAATTACGCTTTATTCATCGAAAAGTTTTTTAACGTATATATACTTCACTTTTTAAAATCACAAAGGTTGCATGTTCAAGGAAGATTTATATTTACTTCTCATAGTAATAATTATATGTAAGTAAACTGTTTCGAAAAACAAATTAAACGTAAGTATAAAGTTTTTATAAAGTTACAACAAAATAACATTAACCTTGTACAAGACGATCGTTAAAACCACACTGAGAACAAATGCCCACCAAAATTAACCACCGAGTAGCTTTGATCAAATATTTAATGAGAAGTACCATTTGTCAGTTCTTTGTGGAGAAAACAAACGAGATACCCGAGCCCCGGAGCTTTGGCCTTTGTTTGAAATGCTTTTGAGGTGCATTCTACCAATTTAAACTAAGTCAGAATGGGACAGATCACGCTACTTATTCTATACTTTATAGGCGATTTGTTAGATGGGTTCCGCGAACGCATTATTTTCATGTAGCTTTTTTTCCGAATTGCATTTTTCCGCGATCGATTAATTTCTTCACCGGAATTTTACTCGTAGCTTTCTTCCAAGTAGCATTTTTTTGCGACCGAAATTTTTATTACATACTACCTACTCGTAGCTTTTTTTAGTAACGCATTTACTTTCACCTTCAAAATGTTGTATATGCAAATAATGTTAAAGATGGACGTCATTTTCGAATGTATCTTACCTACCTACGCTTAATTCTTGTCAACATTTTGTCCGCGACTTTTGATAAAGTAACCACTATTTTGTTTCGTTTCCACGAGTAGAATGATGATGAATAAATTAATCGATTGCGGAAAATCGCGACTCGGAAAAAAGCTACATGAAAATAATGCGTTCGCGGAACACATCTCACAAATCCTATGAAACGATGTTACTTTTATCGAAAGGCAGGGTTATTGAATAAACCTTTATCTAGTTGGTTCCTTTATCTAGTTCCTGCTTTTTGAAACGTGCAGTCGCGATACAGTCGCAAAACGGCCGCGATGCTGTCACTGGCCGTGTACCATATGCTACTATTGCGATACAGTCGCGTTGCAGCGTCGATACAGACGCCCGCGGCCTCCCTTCGCTATTCTCTCCCTCGATGTCGCCCGCTCGTCTCGCGTTTGCATCTACATAGTAGCGATGCTGAGTTGATACAGCGGTTCTGTCGCGCGTTGCAAATGCGTCAAGCAACTATACAGCTACATAAAGTTGTCGTGGGCCAGCGCTCTAAATAACCTAATACTTCTGCTAACTCTGCTTCTGTAAATAAAGTTGAGGTTTATTTAGGTACGAAATTCGCAGAGTACAGAATTATATTTGGCATTCCAAAACAATGAATATGCATACATTGCACACAAGAAATATTGAAGTATCCCCCTTAGTTGAACGTGGACGCCTCCTTTGTTTTAACATGCCTTTATGTTGAAAGTACAATACCTACAATGTAACACCCACTCCATACGCAGTCAATAATCAAATAGTGAGCGAATAAGCTGTCAGTTTCCTAAGGCCATTGTCGGTTTGATTGCGTTCTTACCGAAAGCGATACGAGTCTTTGTTTGGCGCATTTTACATAACGAGCTGGCAAACGCGCCGACTGCTCGGCCTATTGTGGGGGAGTATCCAAACGTTTGAGATGTGGATTGAAAGGCGCCGCGCGATGACGAGGCGCGAGCCAAGCCACGGTGCGATTTATAAGAGAAAAGCGACACTATACAAATATACGCATGACGAGATTTATGCCAGCAATATATCAAGGTTACCCACTATTGGGCAGAAGCCTCATAGTGAGAGGGACTGGGCAGTAGTCCTCACGCGGGCCCGTTGCGGGTGTCGACAACCGGTAACACTGTTGATCGGAACGAAGGAAGCAGGCACAGGTCACGTGGCAGCGGTAGTGTACGTCGTCATTTTTTGTCCATCTCGGGTGTAAAAGCATGCGGCAATGGCGGAAAGGCTTACATATTTTTAAACATAATTAGACGAAGTTAAGCGAAAAGGACCCAAACCAAAATAAATGCCATTCATAATTAAGTTTCATCATACCATCTTAGGACTAATTAATCAAACGTGGCCACAAGTAGTCTTATGGCTCTGCCCACCCCATTAGGGATTTCGGGCGTGATAATATGTATGTATGTAATTAAGTTTTATGCCATCGATATGTCTAAAATCCGCATCGTTTTGATTGTGGATTGGATACTTTGTTCTAAATATTGTCCAATTTACAGTGTTATTTTAGAGAAACGCATTATAAAAGCAAAGAACTAAACGTCTGTTTACTAAAATAAAATCGAAAAAACGCAATGGACCATATTTAACGATGCTATATGTTGCTAGCCTCACCTACTCCCCGACGATTCCCAACTTCGACAACCGTGTCACTAAACGCGGACATACTGTAACTATGCAATGTCGAAGTGACTATCGAGTTCCGGTAATAGTGATATTAAGCGAAACGCGAGAGAGAGGACCGATACGGCAATTCTTATCAACCTAAGCGCAGGCTTCAGTCGTGCCATGATCTTGAAGATTGCAACATCATGAAAATATCGGGACCTCTCCTAAAATCCAAACGAACTAGACAAACAATAGTGTTTTTCTATGGTTTTATGTCACGGCAGCGGTGTGACGCGCCGCAATCTATCCCGCTCACTTCAATGCAATACAACTGGCATCACATGCGCGGAGGTGCGCGCGGAGGTGCGCGCGTAGGTGCGGTCCGACGCCATTATGTTGTAATTCATTGATGTGAGCGGGATAGATCGCGTGCACTGCTACCGCGCCCGCAATACAACCGGGCTTTAAGACCCAACCTAGGATAAGCGATTTGTAAAACGCGAGAGCGCGTCACTCGCCCCGCGCACTGTTACCGGCGCTCTTTGAGCTGTCCAAATGATTGTTTTATATTTGTAAGGCGGTGAACAGTGCCCCTATTCCGAACGTCCCGCTGACGTAATGTAGCATTTCAATTAGATCCACTATTGTGGAGTTTTATTTTTATAACAATGGTTTGTTGAATAACGCCGCGGTGATTTCTGTCTGATTGCTTCGAGTGAAAGAAATATTTGAGCTGTTACTTATTGTGTGACCCTTTTCGTGAATAATTGACAGTAGGCGTTGAGGCGTGCGATACGTGTTGGATAATTATTATTGAGTATTAGAGAGCAATTGGAAAAACCCCTTTATAAATTTATACAAATAAAAGTGTCTGTCTGTGACTTTGAAATTAATACAAATATCCTAGATTACAGTTTCTGATTTGTCTGTGTCTATCTGAATCTTTGTTCCGAATAGGCTCCGGAATGGCTGAATGGATTTAAATGAAAATACTGCAACTTAGATAATGGCATTTGTTTTATTTTGGTATCTCAAAGTGTTTTGGAGATGTGACATGTCGTTTGCAGTATTTAAGACAAATATTAGACTTTTATTGAAGCAAGATTCGTATTAAGAAAGAAGAGTAGTAATATGTAATTTTAATTGTCATAAACACCTTTTTTGTAACTGTACCTTTTTTAATATGTTTTACAGGAAACTATAAGTCTATATTTTATATAAATTCCTAGTTGTAGCTTAATTTTAATATAATTTTGTACTGTTTGTTTCTAAATAAATAAATAAAAATGACATATGGCTGTTTGGATAAATAATCATTCCAATTCCAAGCGAACAGTCGCGGACAGCTATTTAAAAATATATTTTTACTTTCTAGAAATATTTTGAAACTGTTAAGATCTATGTTGACTCCGTACTTATGGCTGCTTTACACGTATGAAGTTGACAAGAAGCTAACTAAATTTAAACTTAATTTAAGTAACTGTTTACACGTCAAATGAACGTAATATTAGTTAAGCTCAACTTTATAAATTTAACCAATATTTAACTAAATCGTGCCTTTCCGAACGTGTCAAGTGATAATCTACCTGTTAATTCAACGTTAAATTTTAACCTGCAAGTTATTACTAAATTCATTGCTTACACGCATTAAGTCACTTAAAATTAAGTTAAAATGTAGTTAACTTCTTGACAACCTAATACGTGTAAACCAGCCATTAGACAGTAAACAAAAGTAGGTCACTATGATTGCAACTAAGTTGCAGTGCACTTTACGCCGTAGCACTTGCTACGCCAGAACTTCGTAGCACTTTCTACGCGCCAATTGTCTTTGACGCAGCCACTTTGTAACATTGCTTTGTTGGTAGTTGTAACTACTATTGTATATTGTTTAACTTTATATGAACTTTATAATTAAATGTATGTAATTTCGATTCGAATTCGAAACCATTGCAGTGCAAAAACTTAAGGTCATAATATGTACGAGTAAACCACTGAGCACTGACTGAAAAATGCCGTAATGAGCAATTCACATGTTAATTAAAAGTAAATTGTACAACAAGGCAACAAAAAAAAACATTTAAAATGAGATATTTAGCCTCCCGAGCGTCAAGTATGACGTAAGAAAAGTAAATCACAAAAGTAAATAAAACTTTAATAATAATGAAAAAAATTAAGAACCAAGGATCCAAAAAAGTCTACCAAATTTTCTGTGAACTCCAGTGAACTGTCAAAAGTTCTTATCACATTGTAATAATGTATTGTTCTAAATGGATAAAAACTTTGACAGATGACACCTGCAAGTATATTTTTTTCTTAATTTAGTCGTTCCTCAAGAAAAAGGTTAAGTTTGCACTGTTTTGTTTTTAATGCTTTGCTTTTATTATTTGACTACTATAAACAATAACTCCTTATTGTTTGTTGTAAACAAAACACAAAAACAGATAAATGTAATGAAGAAACATTAAAATAGCACAGTTAGTCTATGAAATCATAGTTACGTATGTGGCTGAATGGTCTTATGTCGTAGTCTTAGTAAATCTTATAAATCATTTTTATTTACAAGTCCATGAAAAGTCGTTTTAGTCCTCTTACGCCCAGCATAAAGAACTTTACGAGCATGAGAAGTGAAAACATATTTGCAAATCAGATATCACATATACCTACACTGTATTTTCTGCGTTTATTAGTTGTATGTTCTCCACATCGAATCGTAGATCGGGCTGTTCGGTGTTGTGTTATTTCCTCAGTCCTGCCGGATACCGGGCATCTAATAAGATCAGGCGCGGTGCATTAGCCTCCCTGTAATCACGCGCCGCCTATAATTGCCGCCACAGCAGCGAGCGGTAAAAGTTACTTAGCGCGGGAATTTCCTTCGCTGGTTCAGTGTTCCATTTCTATACTGTTTTGTTTTAGTTTGGGAATAGACTGTCAGTTGTTATGTGCTGTGAATTTGTAAGGTTGGGTTAGGCTAAGCGCGCACCACAACCCCGACCAAGACGTGTAGAACGAGAGATCCGACTGTCTCCGCGACAAAAAAACGTAGTGTAGGCGAGTCCTTAAAGTTGGATTTCTAATTAGTTGGTGTAAACTGACAGTTGTTGAGTTATAAATGTCCATTTCTTTCGTATAAGCACCAAAAATATGACTACCCACGTGGAATTTGGTTATAATTATTCCCACAAGAAATTTGGAATTTTCCGTGATAAAAGTAGCATTATGTGTTGTGTACAAAACATAATAACAAAACGCGCTTGACATATGTCACTGACGCGCTACATTTGTAAACGTCACTTTCGTAACTGGCGCATCCTCCATATAGGATGTGAGCTCAATATTGTATTCTATAAAATACCAAATATGTATATTTCCCTATGTGGCAAATAGTAGTTTTATTAATAATACAGTGCCACACAGTTGTACCAAGGTAAAAGCTATCTCCATTCCAAATTTCACTCAAATCCTATGAGCCGTTTCAGCATAAATAAGTAACACACACATACAAACTCGCAAACTTTAGTGTAATAACTAGCAAATTAATTCAACGTTTATTGCTAGAAATCAGTCATGTTTTTGATGTAAATATGAAGAGATTTTAAAAACTGACAGTTTACTCCAGTCATTTAAGAATGCAACTTCAGGTTAGGTAGTAAAAAAATCGACCAATAAGGTCGCAAAACGAAGTAAGCGAAAAGATGAATCATACAATTAGCTTTCGAAATCAACATTGTCAACCAACAAATAGATCAAACATTGGCATTTGCAG
Source organism: Tortricodes alternella (assembly GCA_947859335.1). Taxonomy (NCBI): domain Eukaryota; kingdom Metazoa; phylum Arthropoda; class Insecta; order Lepidoptera; family Tortricidae; genus Tortricodes; species Tortricodes alternella. The sequence continues at coordinate 14,776,929 of OX401973.1, read as the reverse complement.
TGAACCTAAACGAAGTATATTTTACAAGCTGATGATGACGTGTCAAATAGAGATAATATCTGCGCCGGCGTTCTCACATCTCCTGATTTAATAAGTGCCCCTCAACTAGCCGACGGCAATAAATATATACAAAAACTTAAAACCTGCGTCCACATTTATTTGTTTTACCAACAATATGAAACAAAAAACTGTTTCGATACTCACATATAGAAAGTTAGGTAAACGCCTAACAGATTCAGTGAAAGCGTTTTTGTTTCTGAAAATACGGTTTTACACACATGACCTACAGTCATTCAGACATATCGGCTTAATTAATGTTTCATTTATATACGTTTTAGTTGAATGTCAATAGGGATGTTCCTGGGTAAAAAATTGTAATTCTAATTAATCCGTCAGTTAGATTATCAAAAAATATCGAAACGTAATTTTTGCTTTATCAAATCAATCAAAATTGACAAAGATAACGCGCATCAAAGTTCGGGAGTGGGGGCGCTAATGACGTCACTTAATGGTAAAAAGTGTAGAAAGTCGTGACGTCAAGCGGAACTTCAACGCACTATATCTTCGTCATTTTGTGATTAATTGACAAAAGAAAAAATATGTGTTCAATATTTTTTTATAATGTAAATGACGGACTAATTAGCTCTTTTAAGAATCTAGCATATTTAAAATTATGAGAGAGATAAGTACGACATATTTCATTATCGTTTATTGTTTTTTTGAGACATCGAAACAATTTAAACGTAAGCATTCAACAGCAATGTTTAAGTTTGTTAAGAAATCTGTCTGAAGTAACCAACCTACATTCGTAAAATTTCATTTTATGTACAAAAAAGCACTCAGCGTCTAATTCAGCAACTTCCTTTCACCTCACAAAAGCAAAGATCTTAAGTTAGTTATTTTATTTAGGTTATTATAGAAAGTGTGAAATTAAGTCGTAATTTGGTGTCAAAACGTGTCAATTATGTGGCATGTGGTGTGTATTAGCCATGTTGGATAACACTCCGCGTTTCCCAAAAACTAAAACATTCGTTGAACGAAACTGTCAAATCATTGCCTCCATTTACGCCTCTATAGTTCTAGTCAGGGATAGGCAACTTTTGGTGCTCGCATTTGAACGGAAAAACAGTGGAAAAAAGGAATAGAAGCTTAAGACAACAGAGGGCCTAGTTTCACATAGGTACACACGTACTACTAACTTCAACCCAAATAGTTCGATTTAAGGTAATGCGAGGTAATAAATTGTTTAAATAATACTATTATGAATATGTTCCCCTTTAGGCTTTGATTTTAATGATGGTGTAGTGTGGTAAATTACAGTAGTGCTTATCAGTGGCGAACCGTGGAATGTTTCCTATGGGAAGCCGGAAGAATTAGAACCGTACGTGCGTGTCTGACATTTAGTTAGAGTAACATGGACTTCACTGACAGCTAGCCGTAGTTTTCTAGCTTGGTAAAGCCGTCAGGAATCGGCTTGAAGGCAGGCTGCACCACTAGTGCTTATAACAAGTAAATATCTTAGGTTGAATTAAAAACCCGAGCGGCGTAACGAAAATATAGCTGCCGATTTTTTTTATTGAGAATCATTTGTGAACCATATGGGATGGCATTTATATCTCCATTAAGGTACATATTTTTGCTTACAAATGAGGCGCCTAATCCTTAAGGCTTAACGAAAATAACACCATAACTGTACACAGCCAATAATATACTGGTGGTTATCGTAATACTTACTAATATTATCTATTCGAAAGTGTTTTTTGTTTATTTCTATATTCTTTTTTCGCATCAAAACGAAGCAAAAGGATTGACTCGTTTTTTTGCTTAGCGATAGTTGGAAGGCCGGATAAGGACATGGTTAGATACTGGGAAAATACCTACACAGTTCCTGATGGAATATTGATAAACGAATTCCACTCAAAGTCGCAGGCAAAAGCTGATAATAAATAAACAAAGTCACAAATAGATATTTGAAGTGAAATAGTTGTCAACTCCTGCGCCTGCTGACGGCGCCAGGCGGTTTGTTGTTTGCCGCGCGACACGCAGGCGATTGTATCTCTCACAGCACGATCTAACACTACAACACCTAAGAGCGACGAATTACCTTATTATTGACAGTTTCTGTGTAAGTAGGTCCACATTAACAAAGAGTAGTTTTTTGTTTCCTACATTCTAAAAGACGAATAAAACAAGAGGCAGGGTTGCCAACCCTTCAAAGAGGTATACCCCTAAAAGCAAGTCGAAAAATCCCTAAAATCCGTTAAACAGCCACCCTTACCATAGACTGATAACCCATACCATACCATACTCTTTTCAATGTGATCAGTGTGTAAAAGGCGACGGACGTCAAATATTCTGAAAATAGCACGGTTTTCTTCACGATCGCGCGAAAATTGCAATTAATGCTGTCATCTTTCAAGCTTATAATCAATTTTGTACAAATTTTCAGTATGTTTTTTATACCCCAAAAAACCCACTAAGCATGTTCTGCCCCTAAAGAAATCCCAACCACTTATTTTGCCCCTTAATTTAGGGGAAAACCCCTGAGGTTGGCCCTGATAAGAGGGCTGAAAATCTCCTATGGCTATCGGAGCTCAGAAATAAGCAGAAACTGCTAAAACCCAGTTAAACTACATGGCGCCACAATCTTAGCCAGCGGCCCTAAAATGCATGGCACAAAGATAAATTAGAACCGTTTATCTCTAAGTGCGTCTCTCTCACACTAGTGCCGACGAAAGCGATAGTCATAGAGATAAACGGTTCTAATTTATCTTTGTGGCATGTATGTTAGGGCCGCAGTGGGGTATTCAATCAAATACAATGAAATTAAATCATTCATTGAGCAAAATGACTCGTTTAATGTGTAATGTTTACACGTTATTTGTGAAAACTACCAACTAACGAAGAAATTCACATATAGGTGGCGTTACAATTTTTGAAGGGATGCTTGATTGTAAGGCGATTTACAGTCCTCTTGCTTTATCCGTCCGTGATATAAATATAATGTTAGTAGTATTTTAGGAATTTCTTTAGTTTTTGGTAACACTCATTAGTAAGTATCCATCCAGCCATGCGATTCTCTAACGTACGCAGCGGATGATCAGCGATGATGGACACATTCAAATTTAGACCGAATAGCGTTGATCTTACAGTCTAAATTAACTGTTACATATATACGTCCGCTGATAAGCCGCTGTGCACGAGAAAGAATTACACCCCAGAGTCATATTAACAAAAGCCAAGCCACTTAAATTGATCTTTATGTGTACGTTGACGGCTGGTTGACGGAGACTTAAGTAATTGATCAAAGGCTTTAATGGCGTTTATGAATTCGACCAATAGGCAAATAAATATCGAGGCGAATTACTGCTTTTGCCTCTAGCAACCATCGCAATAAAAAAAGAAGAATAGAAAAGAGCCCTTTATGTTTTGATGACTATTAAAATTATAATCTAAAGTGCATCATACATGCAAAGCCGTCCGTTAAAACAAATTAAAATATAGTCACGTTAAATGCACGTTATTCGCAATTAAGGAGGCCGATATCGCGTTATTAAGTTTTCGCTTTCTTGCTGAATATTTATAGGGTAATTTCACTAAAAGCAACATGATTACCTGTTAGGGGAACGCTTGAGTGCTTTATTTCACACATCACTGTTGTTCTTGACGTGGATATTTTCAAATTGGCTGCATTATATTTTGTTGGTGGCGTGTGATATTTTACCAGTAAAATTGGAAACAATTCTATGTTCTCTGCATTATGAAAAAGTCAATTTTGCTTTGGCGGCGAGATTACTGCATTGGATTGGAGTTGTCTGAAATTTTGCTATACACGATTACACGCTTCAGTATTTCATCAGTTTATTCCGTCAGTCTGGTCAGAATGACCGTCAGATGATAAATTTCTGACATCATCACCAACATACCCATCGACTGAACCGATGAAATACTGAGCATGTAACCTGACTCTTATATAGAGCTTATACACACGAAGTTATATTTAGTTAAAAACTGGGGGCGGTTTGAGTATTCTGTCCACCAATTCATATGCTAACAAACCACGAATACAAACTACATTCTGTTCTGTCTCAGTGTTTTATGAGACGATCACTGAAACTAGCCAGACATGGACCAATATCACTCCGAAAATTTTTATAGTAAAAAATACATTAAAATTTTATATAGGTACCATACGTAAGACCTAAGGGTTTAATTAATGCGTCGGAACCTTTTGGGCTTCTATATGGAATGCCGTTCTTTATTTCAGTTTTGCGGGCGCTTCTGCTCTCGTCGACGTCTATTAATTATGTGAAGTGCTTTTTAATCTTTAATCTGTACGTCCGCCATAGAAGAAACGTAAGATTTGACAAAATTAACCGAAAAGACAGTAGCTACCACTCTGTATTGTGAATTCCCATTCCTATCGCGGACGCTATTCCTATACTGTTCGTATGTCCTACATATTTCCAGCCGCAGTGATTACATAGTCATTGGCGCGGCACGTGAGAGCCGATGTCTCCGGTGTAGTTTTAAGTGGCAGGCCAAGGAAGAGGCCAACCCTCTAATTACGAGATCCGTCGAGATAGCGCAGGCTTTTATCTCGAACACTCTTCCATTAAGCAAATATACAGCTTTGTAGCCCACTAATCATACATTACAGTATTTTCCGACGCGTAAACCGAATTAAAAATATTTTGATAGACAAAATTGTAATTACACGTTCCGAAAGAGCACCGCCATTTTGTTTTCTCACGTGTGAAGTTAGGGACTAAAGTTTGCTTAAGTAAGTTTGTTTAATTTCCTGGAAGTTTGAATAACTTTTAAGAAATTATTTGTATTTGTAGTGGTAGAGCCAAACAGTAATCCGCACTAGATGATTACTGTTCGAATGGGCCGGCTCGACCGGAGTAGTAAGTACCACACTCTCACAGAATATCAGCGTAAAGTAATAGCTTGCTATTGCGTTTCGTACGGTGAGTGACGAGATCCGGAGGCCTATTCCCTCATCCCCATCCCCATTCCAAAAAAAACTATATAGAATAGTGTGTGTTCACTCCTTTTTGTAAGTAGATAGATACTTATTTAAAAAGTCTGACTTCGAACTCTTTAATTTATTACTGAGATATCTAAAGCATCCATTATTTTAGGGTTCGGTAGTCAAATTGGGAATCCTCCGTCTGTCTGTATACTGTATGTCACATTGTTTCTTTAGTTAAATGTTTCGTGGCATAAATGATGGTATACTATGTATTTTATTTACAGCCCATACTTTTATCTTATGGTAAACCCAAGATGAACGTAAGATAATTATGCTACCTGAGCAAACATAGAGATGAACCCAAAGTACTTGTACCTAGATAGCAGTAAATAATATCCTACCTTAATAAAGAAATCCTAATATTAGGTATGTCAAGATGTTTGATGTATGTTCTTCAGTCACGCGCGAATGGCTGAACGGATTAGGATTGAAAATGGCAGAAAGATAGTACAAATATGTGAATAAAACAGAGGATACTTTCATCCGAATCCCACGCGGTCACGGCTAGTTTTACATTAGCTAGTATTACGTGCGAACCTCACCTTATAGATACAAATTTGATAAAGCTCCTAAATAAATTACTTCCGCTAATGAAGGCGTTTTACCTATCTCAAGTTTACATTTTTATTTATGCAAGGGGCCATTGTTGTGGGTTTTACAAGGCGGATACAAAACAAAGCGTGGATTGAACACAATGTTTGAATGAGAGGCGTTTGAATGTTATCTGGGCGCCATAATCACCGCACTACTAACATTTGTTTACTTTTAGTGCGTATTTAGTGGAATACCAAAGCGATGACGTATGTTGCGAACAATATACCTATCCATTGTAGAAGTACTTACATGTCTATAGGCTGTGCTATAGGTAATGTAAAACCTTGGAAATATAGTCAGTTGTTCATTATGCAATTACTTTGGATTGTAAGCAGTTTTGCTAAAGGTGTGAGTAGAAGTGTTTAAGTAAGTATAGTTGTAATCCTTTTCCTAGTCCCGATCCCATTAGCTACTTGTCTGGCAAACAAAGCCATTGTCAAGTGTTTCATTGTAAAGTGTAACCGCAAATCTTTACTTTGAAATGGCAGGTAGTAACTGCAAACACTATTTCACACAAAGGGCTTCTTTATGTTTAAGGTAAGAAGGTTCACATTTAAACACAGAGCATGCCAGGTGTTGAACATTTTTCATTTAAAACCCTTCCATGTGTACTTTACTTCTGTTTTGAATACAAAATGTTAAACACCTGACAAGTAAAGATTTGTGGTAACACTTTACAATGAAAGACAATGACTTTGTTTGCCAGACAAGTAGCTAATGGGATCGGGACTAGGAAAAGGATTACAACTATACTAGTATAAATTTAACATAAATAGATAACCTTCAATAGCAAGGTCTTCGCGATAGGCGTTCAAATATATTTCCACAAGATTAATAAGGAATCATAATGCGAAAAGTCCCCTTAAATATTAGGCCGCTCAAATAAACCTTCAAATCAATTATTTTGGAGTTTAATTTAAATATTTTACTTCCAGAATCTATCCCTTCATTCATAAAAAGCTGAATATTATCAAGGATATTCGGAGATTTAACTTGAATAACTTAAACTTAAATCACAAGTAATTGATTTATCTTCACGCAGAATAGGTTTATTTTTAATTTAGTTTAATAAGAAAGAGGTAATTCAATGCCCTTAGTTCCGCGGTATTTGGCAATGCTTACTCTAAAAGTGTGGCAGAGATACTTCTAAGGTCTCTAAGGGCAACTTTACCACAGGTAACGTAAACCACAACGCTAAGGCCTCACAAAGCCATTAATCCCGCCCGAATATAAAGTGAAATAGATAGAGCGCGACATAATGGCGAATGAGAGCCCGCTTTGTCAGCTAATTTGTGAATTAGCGTCGAGCGCCACTCAGGCGCAGCGTAATCGTATTAATTATAGGTCCACCAACATATCCGTGGACTACAGCGAACTGCCGAAGCTCTTATTGCTTTGGAATTAAGTACTATTTTGCTTATATAAGAACTTTGACAGTTATCAGAAACATTGGTACATCTATAGTTGACGTAACTCAGGCGTTTCTCACACCCGACGCGCTCAAACTTTGCCATTTGTTTTGATTATAAGGGTGTCTTTTAGAGCGCCAGCATTTTGTACAGGTATTTAAATATTGTATTCACTAGTTTATACAACTCTGGGTTAACCATGTTGATGTTGGTTAATGATTGTAGGTACTTAATTAGGTACCGTCATGGTTTTATAATCTTATATTCATAAGATAAAAGTTCATCAAGATTTGATGAAGAACAGAGAAGGTATATCGTTACGAAAATGGCATAATTAAAAAGAAATGGGAATCCGGAAAAGAAGGGAAAAATAAGCTTATGGCTTATTAGGACCGATTAGTTACGGTATTACCCTGCTTCGTTTTTTTCTGTGTAAGTAATTCTTTTGTAGCGGTCCTAGCAAGTTTGACACGAGAATACGTTTTATCTCCATCTTATCCCTCAGTGCGTCTCTCCTACACTATTGCTGAAGAAAGAGACGCACTGAGATATAAGATGGAGAAAACTTATCCTCATATCGAACTTGCTAGGGCCGCAGGAATCGCTTTTACTAACCTATGCAAATAGAAATATAAATAATTTATGGCAAGTGGTAACTAAGGGACCTAAAAGTCAAGACGCTGGTAATTTTTTAAATATATTCTCATATCGTTAGAATTATTTATCAAGTTATCAAAACATCTACTTGCTCAAAAGTAACTAACATTTGCGGAATAGAATGCATTTTAACTAAACGGGCTCGTAAACGTGCTAGTTTCTTGGCAATTTATTGCCGCAATTTGGACTATTCCCAAAAAAAAAACATATTTCATTACTACAGCGGCCCTTATATAGTAAGGTTGATACTAGGATAAGTTAAACTGTCTTATCTCTAAGTGCGTCTCTTTCACACTAGTGCCGACGAAAGGGATAGTTATAGAGATAAACGGGTTTAACTTATCCCGTGTCTGGCATGCTGGAAACAAAAAGTTTCAGTGTAAACTTTTGGGGATAGCCCGAAATGCAGCTATAAATTGCCAAAAAACTGTTGGTTTACAAGCACCTTAAGTGAAGCACCATAGTTCCGCATCGTAGGTACCTAGACAGTGTTTGTAGATATCAATATCGTGCGACAAAGCTTCCTTTGTTCCGCCCACGATCCCAGCCCACCACACTAGGTAACGATATTGTGACGTGTAATAGAGTAAGTGCTTTGCGAAATGGCCCGAGACACGGCTTTTAATGCAATTTCGCTCCCTTTGTGAGTGAATTGGAGCAATCAATCCATTTGCACTTTGTTTCGCCAACAGTACGCGGGACAGGCTTTTAGAGACACTAAATTGCTCCTTTTTCCTGAACGCTGAATATTTTTATTTCATTCTAGTTACCTGGCAGTGGTTTATAGTAGTTTTACATCGCTTGTTTACCAATCTGGTTCGTGTACCTATTTTCTGTAGCCCATCCATAAATAAGTAGATATCTTAGGAGTGGTGGGATTCAACTGATGCAACGTTTTGGACTGATCACCGACCGACATTGCACTTACGATCTTATTTAACTTTGTGGTCACTCGAGATGTAGGGTTATACGACCTCGTAGTAGTGTCACCCACAAGCTCGTTGACTTTATCCTCGTACAATCGTTTGTGGACAATCACAGTAGCATTCCCCTTGTCCGCTGGCAACAACAAGACGTCTGGGTTTCTACGGTTTCTACGTAGTGTTGCAAGTGCCTGTCTCTCAAGGTTGGACACATTTGGTTTCGGCAGTTTACACCCTGCCTAAGGCACTCCGCGTCCACAATCCATACTGATTAATTTTAATATTAAAAATTCTGTCTGTTTGTTACGTACGCTTCCACGGCTAAACTTATTAACGGCAAGTTCATGCTTTCCCGATGAGAGCACGTATTTTGAAGGAAATAAAAAATAGTTATAAGTAAATAAAGTTTAATACAAGATAATAACTCCTATACGGGCAGCATTAGGTATTTGCAGAATTGGTTTAAGTACTAAAAAAATATTCTTAACCCTTTGAATGCCCCGTGGCATAAAGGCGAAAAAGCGTGCCACGGACGCCCACGACGGATGTAGCCGACGCAAATATATGGAAAACGACATATCGTCGCGCCAGGGGCACGAAAATCTGCAGTCGTGTATAGCCGACTGTGGCATTCAAAAGGTTAATGCGACTTCGATCGCCGCCGTAAATATCGGGAAAATTTTAAAAGTAAAGATAACACGAAGACTGTGGTATTTTCTTTCCACCTGCCTCTATTAATATATTTCGTCAAACCTAGGAATGCAGGTGGGACAACCATAGCTGGGCATAAGCGATTAACGAAGTTAACTATTTGATTAACAAAATAGTTAACTTCGTTAATCGCTTATCCGTTACTAAAAAGTTAGCTTCGTTTTACGTAATTTAACGTTAATCGTTAACTCGATATAGAAACATTTTGTCATTGCGTACCAACATAAAAAAATGTTGGTATGGAGATGCAGGACATGAAAAATTTATAAAAGAAGGGTGTAACAATAGAGTTTGTAATAAATAATACCTACCTAATTATTTACAGATTCCCCTTTATAAACATCAATAAGTATAATATATGCAGTCCGCACGTTGTAGGTAGGTACTTTATTAACGATTAACGGACTTTAATTGTTTTAACGGAAGCCAATAAGTCCGTTAACAATTTTTAAAGTTAACTTAAAGTTAATCCGTTACTCGAAATATTAACTTCTTTAATTAAAGGATTAACGGAATTGTGCCCAGCTATGTCGACACCTCTGTGGTGTCGACGTAGCAATTCCTCTGGTTCTGGGCCTTTATCACAAACGTGACATGTGCGACGGTCAGTTTGTTTGTTACGTTTGTTAGATAGATGGATGGATGGTATATAAACCTCAAACTTTACAAAGAGTTTACCTTCTAAAGTTTGTGACAAGTTTTGATGTCTTGTTCTTGTTGGCATATATTGAATGAAGGCTAATGTCAGTTTATTGATAAATATTTACTTAATTAATCAATACCTACTTGTGTACATTCCTGCAGCGATTAATATTAAATAAAAATCCCTAAGAGTTCATATGGATAGGAACGTTAATTGGACTGATAGTAAGTATAGGTACCTGCATAAAACACGACTCATACATGCCACGAAAATATACTATTTGATTTTTCTTAAGGCTCAGGTTATTGTACTTGTATTTGACCTTTAAAATACCCTAGTCCTGAACCTTTTTGAACGCCCCGGTCGGCTGTAGTCGACAGCAGATTTCCATGCCCCTGACGCCACGATATGCCGTTTACCATACATTTGCGTCGGCTACAACCGTCGTCAAGCGCTCGTGGCACACTTTTTCGCCATTAGCCGTGGCGTTAAAAAGGTTAATCCTCATTTTAATTGGACGAAGTTTAGCGAAAATAATCCCAACCAAAATAAATGCCATTCATAATTAAGTTCTATTGCCATCGATATAATGTAATTATGAATGACATTTATTTTGGTCTGGATGCTTTTCGCTAAACTTCGTCCAAACATTTATCTTTACAGAAGAGAGTCGAACCACGCCTACAAACACTGCGGAGGCGTGTTTTCTGACTAGCCAAATATGGATGAACGAATTGAACGATAGCATCGAAGGAACTGGGGTCGAAATCATCGAACTAGATTCGGAAAACTTATCGATGTCACAAGAAGAAGACCCTTACGAGAACACTCAGAACATAAGCCACGCGTGGAGCTACGTCAACACCAACAAATTCCAGGAGTTAGAGAATAGATTCAAGTTGAACCGTCAGGCCAGGCTGAGGAGGCGGCTAAGAAACAAAAATAATTCCGCAGCAAACGACTCGTTCGAAAGCGAATTGGACGACTCCTTTTACTTTAACAACACAGATTCTCTGGATAATCGTGTTGTACTGAACCAGGAAACAAATTGTTTCACAATTTTCAACAAGCATTCTGACCTAGAGTTGAACAGCTCAGAAAGTTCCGGAGATGCAGACATCGAGAATACGAGATGTGGTGGCGTGCTCGAGAGAGGCCCTAACGGCGACGCGGAGTGCGAGGAAATCGTTACTTACAACAAAACGAATCAAGATGAGGAAGAACGTACGATATGGATTTACTCCTTTAAAAATAGGCGCCTTTTATCAGAAAACAATTTCGATCTTGTCAATATTCCTAGCCAGAGTATTAGTTGTACTGAGTCTACGTCTTGCTCACCGGAATCCATAGACGATGAGATTAATACAGAAAAGATTACTAGAGTTGGCCGAGTTTCAAGTCCCATTCCCAGAACGTATATACCGAGACTGGATTTGTCTCTCGCTGCCACTCTACCAAACGTCACAGAGGTGTCAGAGCCAAAATCCTCGCAAAAATTGGATAAAAGTAAAGAAAATCTTCCCATTCCGCAGAAGCCCTTTAACGGTTGGTTTGCGGATAATACTAAGACTAAGAAACCTGACGACGTAAGTGTGCACTACCACTCCACTAACATCGTAAACTGGATGGCTCTTTCGCCTAGAGAAAGGAGGAGGCTCTCACATCATACTAATTTAGATACAATAAACCTGGCTCAACTGCCGGTGCCTGAAATTATTGCTCATTTAGACAAGTCACAAGACATTGAACACATTGAAGCCGAAATAATCGAAGGCTTGATATCAAAGGCACCTTCAGAAGTTAACTCGTTAAGTACGAACGATCAATATGAAATAAAATCTGTTGAGTCCCCGATAGGAGGTAGAGGAGATAACAATAAATGTACTCAGAGACCGCATATTAAAATAAATCATAAGCCGTTGTCCGCAGCAGGTATCCCTATAACTGAGCCGATAGAGAAACTTGACAGCGAAAACTGGATTGCCGAAGATGAAACGTCGCGTCATGAGCACGTCAAATTAAAAGGTTATCAGAAAGCATCTGATGAATTTGATTTATCATCCGCGGGCGATAGGCTTATGGCCAGAAATATGGCTTTACTCAAGCCAGCTGGCTGGAAAGAGTACTCGCCGATAGCCGGCAGTCGTCTCTCCATACAGTTGTCCCTAGGCCCTGACTCTGATGCAGAAAAATCTCTCCTCCAACGTTGCGTCAGCTGTTTCAATTGCTGTAAATACAGGTTGCAATAAATCAAACAAGTTATCATTTCATGGGCGAATTTATTAAATTCAATCACTATCAACTTCCAGTAATTGAAGTACATTAAAATAAACCTTAAAATATTTATTTTCAATAAGGTACCTGACATAAGAGTTACGCTAAGGAAATCGTCAGCAAATGGCGTATACACTGTACAGTACTTTACACACAGACAATTGCTCGTGGAGAGATTTAACGGTCGTACAACTGCATTGCTGCTGCTAATTGTCACAGGAATGTAAAAACCATATACAAAACTTATCCCGCGGTTAGGGCTTCTAAACTAAACACAAGCGCAATAATATTGCTACAACTCATACAAAACTTAAGATACTGCAAATGCACCAATGGCTCGCTACGATAGACAGCATGATCACATTACATTACATTAAGTATCAATAATGAAATCACAATAGACCTTTAATTTGTAATGTGTATTTATTTATATATAAGCTCCAAATTAGAGTTATTCCCACTATTACTTCCGCGAATTCATACCAGTAAGAATACGTGGAATGTCCCTCCCTAGTAGTAAAACTGTGTATTTTTTCACACTTTCTACCGGCTATTTTTATATGGCATGTACAGTCGGGAATATAGTTTATAATGAACAGACGTCTATATCTGAAGCAGGATCAAATGTCAAGTAAGGGGGTATTTTATATATATCAAGTGCACATTGTAGATAGTACTTTACTATGTGTAGTAGTAAAGGTGAGAAATGCATTTCCCATTTTTACTACTAGTAGGACAGCTCGAAAAAAGAACGGAATGCTTGGTAGTAATAGTGGGAATCACTCCTAAATTTATATTACAATGACCTTTCGTACACAACTGCATATAATTTTGTATGCGAGTATTTATCTCTATAACTACTGTTAACATATTAAAGATCTGATCTGAAATGCCAAATGCCATATATTGTAGCACGTACAGCGGCCCTAGCAATGTTGACGCGAAGATAAGTTATCTCCATCTTATTTCTCAGTGCATCTCTTTCTTCAACATTAGTATGTGACTGAGGGATAAGATTGGGATAACTTATCCTCATGTCTACCTTTCTAGGGCCGCTTGGTGAATCCCAATGTTCAATGATTGTGTTATACCGATAGTAGATTCTTTCAACGCAATTGAACAATGATATTGAACGATCCACTTTTATGATTACATTATTCAATTTAGGTGCTTCATACAAATTGAGAAGCAGAATTTAACGGTATAATATTTCCGTTAACGTTGATTATCGAATAATCAACACTGTAGTACTGAGTATAACAGACCATATATCCTGAAAACACCGCTTATAGCATATAAAGTTGCCAAACTTGTGGAGCGCCGCGATTGCTGCGTTCGAGGTTATGCGTTCCTTGCCTGTTTGTAGCCCCGCCGCTTAGTTCTTATATTCTCATGTTGGCAGCGGGGGTTGCCCAGCTATGTGGAATCTATATGATATATGGTCTATGCTTAGTATAGATCGTTTTAATTGTTTCTCTATTTTTACGCATTCGCTGTCGCACTTTTTCCCCGAGATTTCGCCGTGCCGTGTCAAAATTTCTAGGCGATACTTGCCATAGATATGTGTTGAACGCACATACGCGTTCACGGCACTGCACTATATGCATCGCCGGCAGTGAATGCGTTAACACATAACGGTTCCGTCTTTAGATATTTTTAATTATCGAGATACAACTACGCACTCAGAAACTTAATCATACGAAATTGAGACCGGCTCATTCTTAGAACTAGGAATTCTGTTGTTACTTCTTTACGTCATTTTATACTTACGTAAACTGAATTACGACAGTTTATCACATACATAAAAAAAAAGAATATTTCTTATGGCATTACGGTATGTACTGTTTTCAAAAAATTGATACAGAGCATCATAGTACAATAACATAAGCCGAATGAAGTGTAGTGAATCTTTTACAGGCGTAATATACAGAAGTTTAAATTCAGGGCTAAAAATAAGTGTCGTTCTATGTTTTAGCGCCTTAGGTAGTATATTTTAAAAGCTAATTAAACTATGAGACTGTGTATAACGTCACAGTACTAAATAGAATAATTCACACACAAAAATGAGAGTTAGTTGATTGAACGAAAATCAAACCATCAGTAAATCAATATTGAAAAGTAAAAAATCCAAAACCCAACTCCCGGAAAAGTAGTATTTTCTATTTTTGCCCTTAGTATGACGCACCTTTATAAATGGGTAGGTAAAGTCTCAGGGACCAATAAATAAAGAAAAAAAGAAGGTGTCAGTTCTTCTTCACTGAGCTGTCATTTTATTAAACGTAAGGCAAAGATTTAACCAAACAGCCGAGCAAACGGCTGTAACGGGAGAAATGTCATCGCAGATATTTAAAAAAATCTCCTGAATAAACGGCATAAAATAAAAATAATTTTCGTTAGATTATTGGTCCATGAGACGTCCACTATCAAAAAAAAATTTAATAATATGCCCGTCTTCAAAATACATTACCTATCCAATTCTCATATAGCGGATAACACTCGCACGTTCATTTATTAAAATCGGTCCAGTAATTCAGGAGCTAAAGTGGAACATCCGATTCATACAGACTGTTGTTAAACTCGATACTCTACTTTTCGCTTCACGCAGTCGGGTAAAAATACACTATATTGCTTGGTATTGATTTATTTCCGACTAATTTTGTTTTGAAAGAATACGGGAATAAGCTCGTAATACATATAATTTCTCAAAACGGTTAATTCCGATATTCAAAACTATAATGCCACAATAATTTAATTGATCATTATAATTTAAGCAGAGACATTTAACCTAATACCAAATTATTAAAACTAATAATTCTCCACTACGTGCTTTTTCAACCAATCTTTCTTCGCGACATGATTATCTTTGTAAGGCACAATAAAGATCGTTCTCTACATGTGGTGAACATCATGCCAGTTATATTTGAGCAAATTATTTACGTTTACACATTGATTGTCAATCATTTCGTAGCTCCCAGTACGAGCGTTTCCCGCTTTGTACCAAAAAACTCTCTGCCACAGACCATATATCGAATAGACTCCGCACAGCCGGGCGACCCCCGCTGCCAAGCGTTGTGGCCAAATGACTACAAGTGGCGGGGCTACAGGGGGTCGCGCGGGGCGCATAACCTCGAACGCACCAATCACAGCGCAGCGCAATAAAAACCCCGCGCGCCCCGCAACTTTGGCAGCTTTATTAGCTAGTAAAAGTGAGGCTAAGCGGTGTCTTTCGGATATTTGGTCTGTGCTCTCTGCGAAGCGAACAGACAGACAACAGGAGGGATAAAAAGTAAGAAATT
Source organism: Tortricodes alternella (assembly GCA_947859335.1). Lineage (NCBI taxonomy): Eukaryota > Metazoa > Arthropoda > Insecta > Lepidoptera > Tortricidae > Tortricodes > Tortricodes alternella. Next base: position 14,761,384 of record OX401973.1, on the reverse strand, counting down.
TGTGTATTCTATTAGTCAGGTCAAACAAGTACTGTTTGTCTGATGAACGAAGCCAATATAGGTACGTCTAATGGACTCTCATGTGTCAAAAGGGATTTTTTAGGAAAAAATACTGCAGATGCTCTGGTCAAGTAGAAGAAAAACAATTGCTTTGTGACAAACTCATTCTTACAATAGTACCATTTGTTGCATAACGCATTTTCACTGACTACCTGTCACTTCAACAAATTAAATTTGTTTGATACATAATTCAAATCTGTTCAACCATCTGATTTGACATTTTAATTTACTTTTACGTTTTACTATACTCTATCCAGCCAATAAAGTCAATCTTTTTTTATCTATGGTATGTCTTGATTGGCTGGTTTAATTAGCTGAGTCACGTGGATTAGTTTGTTTACATTTCGTTTAGGCGAATAGAGTGTAGTGTTACAGTGGCTTCCATCACATATTTCTTAAAGACAGAACTGTCTGGTATGTTTATTGTGCATAATTATAATTACCAATAAGTTTAAATCACAGAGAAGTGTATAAAGTGTATCCCTTGAGAGTATTTTTGTATTCCTTTCCAAATATCATAATGGAGAAATAAACTGTCGATAATACTGTCACTTACTGCTCCTATCTGACCAGTGAACAGCACTGTCGGATATCCGCATTTAGCAATGTTATGCCTAAACTTAACGATATAGACACAGCAAAACGAAAAAAAATAAGTTACATGTAAATTTAAATAAGCTGTTCCGTAACAGATAATTTTCCATTTTAGTTTAGACTGTAAAAATATGTGCTTGAAGTCCTATTTTCAACGTCGGAAACATCTATCAAATTAAGAGAGTATTAAAATGTATCTTATCATTTCTGAATGATAGGTAATTCTAAATGTTATTCTATAACTTTCAGTGGCGAAGCGTCAAAGATTTCATCAGGGAAGCCGGAAGACTTAGAACCGTACGTGCGGGTCTGACATTTAGTTAGGGTAACATGGACTTCACTGAGAGCTAGCCGTAGCTTTCTAGCTTGGTAAAGCCGTCAGGAATCGGCTTGTAGGCAGGCTTCGCCACTGATAACTTTTTAGATTTAGGATCATAGAATAGTGTCGTTTATGAACAAAAAAACATTGAAAATTGTAAATATTTTTTTACCCCAAACGCGATAGCTTTAGGGATATGTTAGTCTATTCTAAAGTCGGTTCATCCTTATTTGTCTTATTTGGTAAACAAGTTTCTAACCCCAAAATGCACCTTTTTGGCTAAAACAGCTATTTCTTCATAAATAAAGAAACCGGAGGTAATATTTTGGACATCACTTTGCCAATTTTTCTGCTAGGATTGCATTACTTACGATATAATAGCTGTTTCAACCAAAAAACGCACATTTTGAGGTTATAAACTAGTTTACCAAATAAGACAAGTAAGAATGAATGGACTTTACACACAATTTTTTTAAAACCTAAATAACATTTAGAATCCTCTTTCAGAAATCATACGATACATTTAAATACTCTCATAATTTACTAGATAAATCCGACGTCGCCAGCATGTGATGTAACTTTAGAATATACCCTCTTAAACAAAATTTGTATCAACTAGACAAGCCTTAAGAGGACTGAACCAACGGCAAAAATCAGCTTTTTCATACAAAAGGCGATAACGATTTCCACCCGTTAAATGTTCACCAATTTTGACCAACTTTTAATAGGTTGTCAGTCGGAACAAAGTCTAGACGTCTATACGTTTTTTGACTATTGATTAAAGATCAACAAGTCAAATAATCGCCGAAATTCGTTTTGTATGAGAATCCAACATTAAAACTGAATGTATTGACCTATATAGATATAGACCTAGATTTTGTTCTGACTGATATACTATCAAGAATTGGTCATGATTGGTTAACATTTAAGGGGTGGAAATCGTTATCGCCTTTTGTATGAAGAGCCGTACGTTCACACTCCTCTTAAACAAAATTTGTATCAACTAGACAAGCCTTAATTTATAACAACCGTCCTGAATGGCTCGCAGCCAGTGTATCTAACCTCAAAGCTCGGCTGTAAGCTGTAGGCCGCGCGGTCAGGAGAGCTCGCGGCGGATGTAGAACAGGATGTAGGGCTTGCAGGCGGCCACCGCGCTGGCGGCCGCCGCGCGCACCGTCTGGTCGTTGAAGTGGAACCACTGGCCCGAGTTGATCGCGAACGCCGTATAGTGCCCGGAGCCCGCGCTGCAAATAAATTAATATTTTACCCGACTGCGCGAAGCCAAAAGGGGGGTATAGAGTTTAACATGTTTGTATGTACTCAAAAATCGGATGTTCCATGATTTTAATAAATGGGTTATCATATGATTCGTGGTGAACGTGCGAGTGACACAGTTAACGAGCGAGTGATTTATAGAATTCGTAGGGTGCTACTAAGGGTCATACTTAGCGAAATAATTAGCGAAACTAGAAAATACGTAGGCAATATTACTAAGACTGTCTACGTAAAAGTGGTAAATAAACAAAGCAGAGTTTGACTCGCGCACCGAGGGTCCCGTACGTGCCTTTGAAAAACGGACAGTACCTTTAAGTACGGAACCCTAAAAATTCAAAAATAATTTATTTTAATACCCGGGTAACCATTTACTACCTATGAAATAGGACAAAATATAATTTTCGCAAGCTCCTATCTCTGTGCAACCGTTGAGTATGAATACGACCTTGCAAGGGTTATTCCGTGTTACTATTTTTTTAATGTAATGTTATGTACAAATTTATGGTTTTCGGACATTTCCTTTTACTTGTGCTATGAGACATCGCTGCTTGCCAAATTTCATGATTCTAGGTCAACGGGAATTACCCTATAGGTTTTTGATTCCCTTGCGAGTATCAAAATATGTGGAATAAACGGCCGTATCTTTTGATTGCGGTGACTTAGAAGGTTGATTTTTCCACAGCTCCAAGGGATTGCAGACTTGAGTATTTGATATTAATTTCAACTTGATACCTCCCGTTCTTGAGAAAAAGGTCTCGACACACAGATAGACAGACGGACAAAGAAATGATTGTATAAGGGTTTTTTCCTTTGCCAGTATGCACGTACCCGGAGCCGTGGTGCACGACGACGGCGGCCAGGTCGTAGAGCGCGGCGCCGCCCGCCAGCGCGAAGCGCGCCATGTCCAGCGCGCGCAGCGGGAACCGCACGCTCGTGTCCACCTTGGTCCTGCAACAAACACCCGGCCATCAACACACGTCGGCAGGGCTCACAATTGTAATACTAGTTTATCTACACCCATATCATAAAACCTCCATAGTGTAATCAAAAACCGTAGGAAATGACCACCATTGAGACAACCAATTAGGTAAAACCAGTGCTGCAATGTTATTACATTATCGATTTTAGTATCGAAATGGAACTGGAACCGAAATGGAAATTAAATTTGGAACAGCTGTCAAAACTCAAGTGGGTCTCTATTCTAGTATCCATAGATATTAAACAGTTATTGATACGAAACATCAATTCAGTATGTTTTTTTTAATATAAACCGAACGACATTTGATCTCGAGTGACGTGAGAATAGAGACTTCATTCGTTTGTCTAATTTACATTTTAGTTGAAAAAATGAATAGTAGTCTTCTTGGAGTGACTGTGTGATGTGAAAATGCGCCGGATATCGGAAATATGCAGCCACGATTGCAACAAATAACTTGTTGCCAGAAAATATTGTTTCTGAACACATCATGGAGGATTTATAATATGTGTGTAGATAAAGTTATGTATGCAACTCTGCATAATTTGGCCTTAAAACACACGTGCGATTTTATTATGAAACTCGCTAAAGCTCGTTTTATGAAAACCGCACTAGTGTTTTAAGGCCTATCATTAAGCAACCGTTGCATAAACTACTATTATACAACATTTGCATAATGATAGGCCTTAAAACACTCGTGCGATCTTATTATGTAACTCGCCTGTGTTTTCACATCGTTCTCGGATTCACTACTATTCATATTATTATGTTCAACTAAAATGTAAATTACAAATAACTTTTTACAATTCTACTTTCGTAACAGCAAAAACCCAACATACAAACAAATGACAACGGTAATGGCGGCAATTCGATCCTTCGTCAAGATAAATGTTTTTTTTTAAATCATAGACAAACGAATGAAGTCCCTATTCTCATGTCACTAGAGATCAAATGTCGTGAGGTTTATATTAAAAAACATACTGAATTGATGTTTCGTATCAATAACTGTTTTAATAGAGGACTGGATACTAGAATAGAGACCCACTTGAGTTTTGACAGCTGTTCCAAATTTAAACTCATAAATAAATAAATAAATAAATAAATATCAGGGGACAATCTTTACACAAATCGATCTAGTCCCAAAGTAAGCTCTAAAGGATTGTAAAGTAAACTCATAATGTTATAAGAATGGATACTACAGATTTTACCTACTACCACAGCTCATAGTAAAATTGGTTGTAATAATGCTGGTAATTTCCTACGGCTTTTGAATACATTATGGAGGTTTTATGATATGGGTGTAGATAAAGATAATTATTTTCTTTGACGATTATCACGATTATCACGATGAACCGATAATGGTTTGGCCGGATAACGGACACCAAATATCCAGTATGGCCATTGGCTGGATAGTATAGTTGCAACGGATATCCACTATCCGGTCAGATACCGGATAGTGAGTCACTAGGTATCCAATATCCGGCTAGATATTGGATAGTAAAAGCTTGAATCAGAAATTGGATAAAACACAAAAAGGCATCAGAAATAAACGAAATCAACGTCAGTTATTAAATTAAAGTCTCTTATAAAAACATGTCGTGCACGTTTACGTATTCCTAACTGACCTAATAAAGCGCGTATTTAACCCCAATGGCCTCCCCGGGCACTTACAATTCGTAACAAGTTGAAACTTGCTCGCTGCGCGTAGACTGCGCACGCTAACACGACTTTAGAGATAGCTCGTGTGCGGCCGGAGATCTGCCCATCCGGCCAATGGCCATGCCGGATGTCCGGTATCCAGCAAAATCACTATCCATTGCTTCTATACTGGATAAGCGTATATCCGGTTGCTGCATATCCGGCCGCACATAAACTATCTCTAAAGTCGTGTTTACTTGCGCGGCCTTCGCGTGGCAAGAAATTTTAAATTCGTTACGGATTGTAAATTCGCGGACCTCCCCACTTTGAGGATTAATAAGCGCTTTACCTATTACGTCAGTTAGGAATATTCGAATGTGCACCACGTGATGTTTCGTGAACTTTTATATTATGTAAATAAAAAATAACTAAGTTTAATGTTATAAACTGACGTTTTATGGATTCCGTTCTTATGGATTTTTATTTGCTTTGCCTATTCTATTTCTGATTCAAGCTGTTACTTATCGGTATCCGGCCGGATAATGAAATGATGGTCAGATAGGCCGGATGCCGGATATTAACTGGATATCCGTTGCATCTCTAATCATGATAATGATTAGACTCCAAATGAAAATACTTACTAAAATGTTTTGTAAGTAAGACATTTTTGTTTTTTACCCGGATATGGTACAGCCAAAGGAGGGTTTGATCTTAGCAGCGAATGGAGGTCTGTTCATTTGTGCCCTCATAGCTCCTAAACTACTAATCATGTTAAAAATAAAGAAACATCTAAATTGATTACCTAATCTAGGTTAAATGGTGATGTAGACAGTCTCCACGGTCAAGTATAAAGGAGATGTAAGGTCTCCAAATATCAAAATAATAATAATATTAATAATTTGAAATAAAAATATTTCATGTCCTAATAATTCAAATATCGAATTTGAAACACTATAGAATATAGTATAGAGAACACTATGAAGTCTCTCTAGTCAGGTTCAGATAACGCACAAACGAATAAATTAAAAGGTAACAATTTTAAAAGGTCCTTGCGAGCATGAACCGTCGGACCCCACAGACAGCACCCGTTCACGAGTATAACGCGTATCTCAGCCATCGTCTCCCTCAACCATGTTTTAGGGAAGGTGGCGACCCGATCAACGACGCCGCCGTAAGCAAAGACCTTTGAGCGAGCATGACAAGCTCAAGCTGCCGGACAAGAATGAAATAAATCAAGGCATATACGAGTAGCCGTCCGACGAGAGATGTCACAGTGGGCTCATATGATAAAAAATTAGCATGTGCATGTATAAGGTATGTATGTAAGGCGCACTAATAGGCCTGAAATAAATGGTTTATTTATTAGAATGATAATACCCAATTAACAAAAACTGGGCGCTGTATGAAAGTTTAGGTACCTGAAGTAGTTGTGCCACCGAAAGCGCTTAAGATGCAAACACAGCACGTTGGGTAGGCGACGCACGCGGAACTGCTTCGTGGATTTCTGCTTGCTTTTGCAACTGCTGCAGAAGTAAAGCTCCGTATCCGCTAGTTCCTCCACCTAAAGTTACATAATCATGTTAAGGTAAAATTCCGTAAAAAAAATATTTAACTTTATGGGGATCAGCTGCTTGCTGACTTATGTCCGAATTCAGAAACGCCACTTAAGCATTACGTAGTTAAATGTCCCTCGACTAGTTGTCAACGCATACAGAAACGTCACTATAATTAACGTTCAATTTGAGTGGCCTTTCTGAATTCGGGCATTAGTCTATTTTTATTTTGCAAAAAAGGGCCATCAGGTACATATATAACATGGGCAGCCGCGAGTCACTGAGGGAATGATGGAATTTACAAGGAAATATAAATACTAACCCTGCCTTTGCTATAGGTACATATTTGAAATAATAATGTACCTAAGTCAGAAAAAAGCTATAAAATGTTCCTACAAATTTAGGTAAGCCAAAGGCTACTAGAAATACCGTACAAAGTTATAGACTAGCTAAAACAAAAAAAAAAACATTTCTAGGAAATTTTACACGTTTTTACAATCAAATACCTAACAATATTGACCTTTATAGGAGCTAGTAAAAGCCTAAATTAAATAAAGATAGTTTGACTTTGACTTTGACATCTGCGGTCACAACGGACTTTAAATTTTAATCATCTTTGCGATAATAGAATAGAATAGAAATTTTCATTTTGGACCTTGATCCATATCAGGTTAGTAACTTATCTTACACACCTAGGGTTAGTACAATAAGGAAGTTTTCTGAAAGAATCTAATTAGTCCGTCAGTTAATTTATCAAAAGATATTGAACACGTATGACGTCATAAGTCCCCACTTATTTGTGCAAAGTGTGCAAAGTCGTGCCGGCACGCGAAACGTCAACACACTATAATCTTCGTCATTTTTTGTTTAATCGACGAAACAAAAAATATGTGTTCAATATTTTTTTACGGACTAATTAGAACTTTTCAGAAAACTTCCTTATTCCACATAACAACATAGCATCAATTACATAAAAGAACTAATGACGTAAGAAGAAATGGCACAACACTCAGATCACCCTTTGCACATGTAATTCAATCCAGTGGTTTTGAAAAGGGCGGTCCAATTTACTCGGACCACGCACATGATGCTGTTGGCACTACTGCGCACGCGCTGCATCAGGGAGGGAATATTTTCGTGCTATTTATATTTGTTTCCACTGGTAACGAATAAGGAAAAAAAAACCATTTCCATCTCTAATCCATAGCCAATATTAGTCGGCACATAGATGTATCTGTGATGTGTTCACCTGTACGAAGCTGGCGAGACACTCGCTCAAATCGCTGGGAGACTCGTGACGCGCCGCTTCGGGCAGCTCTAGCGACAGGTCCAGGAATGGATCCAGTTTTTTGCTCGCCGTACCGCAAGCCAAGCACCGCACCTGTTATAAATATTAAATGAAAATTACTCCTTATGAAAAACGTTGTTCAATTATATTCAATACTAGTGGACTCGCCACAGCTTCGCCCGCGGTTCTTTCCACCCCCCTTCACCCCTGTTCATCCCTTTAGGGATGGAATTTCAAAAAATCCCTCACTAGTGCACCTCTAGGGTACTCGAGAAATATCTCCTCCAAATATCAGACTCCCGTTTAGGCTGTGCGTTTTCTATAAGTGAGTCACGGTACTGTTTTATATGTATTGATATTTTTTTGCTTCCATGGATTTTAGTTACAGTATTTATTAATAAAGCAAATTCTTTGGCCCCTAGGCATAAGAATAAATAATATTAGAAGGCCATCTTCATTTCCTCCACGCGCCCTCCCGCTGTGGCCTTGAGCAGTCCGCGGACAGCTTATCTATGCGAAATCGCGCGGTTTGCCACCATCTATCGGGACGAAGAGTTAACATACGAAAAGATTTCAGATGAAACTATCAAAGTTTTACGAAAATGTTAGTTCTATTTTTAATCACATGCTTTACTATCAGTACTATACTTGTTTGTTGCCATAGGCGAGAAAGTGGTAAGGCGAAGCGTGGGACGCTGTAGGCAATAGGGAATTTGCATTTCTTTTATTTCATCTTTTATTGGAAAGTACTCAGTAATAGAAACCAAATTGTGTACGCATAACGTGTTGTTTTTTTTTTTGAGATACGACGCTTTAAAAATTCGTAATTCAGACCACTCACGAAAACGCTCCATACAAAATGGCCCTGAACTATGACATCACAGTGCAGTTAGAGTGTATACCAGACCAATGTAAAAAGAGCGCTGACGGTCATACATTTTATATGGCGGTCAGGGCTCTGTTTGCATTTGTCGAGGTTTTTATATCCCTTAATAAAAGAAAAAGTGACAGTCAAAATGATTTTTTTGTTTCTTTTACATGGATTTATTTACGTTAAGCTTCCGTTCCACAGAAATATATTAATATTTGTTACTATAGTCAAGTAGCCAATTATTTCAAATCCATACAACGCCGCCGAAGACGCCCTTCTAATGGTATTTATTCTTATACCCTAGGGTAGCAGTCGATTTTTGTATTGGCAGTGAAAGTGGTGAGTGGTGAGTGGTGTGTAGTAGCACAGATTACATAATACTCAGATACACAATCTCATACAAGAAAATGGCACCTGCATAAGCCGTGCTATTCACCGAGCTATTTTATTTTCCCCTTGTTATATACTAGAGGGCGACAGTTTGCTCGCTGCTAGCTTAATATTACTTTGTAGAGTCACTAGATGGCGTTTGTCTACATTTTAATGATTTCGCGGGGAACGATTGATACATTATAATCCGGTAGCTGAAGGTTTCTCAATTTCAAAAGGCAAACATAAATTGACCCACGCACTCGTAAGCTTTACGCGGATTTAGGTACCTACGTCAATGGACAAGGACGACCAATGTTGAAAGACACGCACGAACATGTGATTTATACGCACTGGCGAGTCAAGTTAGGCTCGCTGGTGAGGTCAGGAACGAAACTGTAGGTACCTATATCTTACGTAAGTTGAAAAGATGTATTTTTGTTTGAGTAGATATTGTGTGGTTTTTAAAGTCATTTGATAGGTTTAGGTCTAAAACGGACAGGGCAATGGAAATTATGTAACTAGGGTAATCCGTTTAGAAGTTATTAGGGATTTTTATACTTATTGAAAATTGACAAACGTAACATTTTGTAGGTATGTTATTTTAGTTATTATTAATTAACATTTCCATTCTTCCCGTTTCATTCTCAACAATAAATCAACTAGATACGAGTGCCACTACCACGATATTTTTTTGTGCTTAAGCTATAGTTGACAACATTAGAGCGACCGCCGAGCGTAGGCATGAAAAGTGAAGTACATACATGTGATTGACTTCTGTACCTATCTCTTTTGTGCCCTGACATGACGCCACGATATGCCTTTTTCCATACATTTGCGTCGGCTACATACAGCCGTCGCGTGCTGTTTCGCCGTTAACCGTGGCGTTCAAAAAGTTAATTGTGTTTACGCCAAAGTCTTAACCAAAGTATTATTATTTAGTACATTTTTTTTGGTTTATTAAATATCAGACCTACCAGTGCGAATTATTAAAGACAAGCTTCTGCCCATGACTTTGTTCGCGTGGAATTCGTAATAACTCTCACACACAGAGAGATAAACTTTCACATTTATATTAGTTTTTGTTCGCTGTTTTAGCAAATTGGATATTCACTTTTTGGTTCCAAGATGGCGGATAACACTTTCATATAAAAAATCGTCATGGGTATCGTTTTCTATGTATTTAGGCATACCAAAACCAAATCCGATGTCACTTTTTGGATCCAAGATGGCGGATTACACTGTCATATAAAAAATCGTCATGGGTATCGTTTTCAATGTATTTAGGCATGCCAAAACCAAATCCGATGTCACTTTTTGGATCCAAGATGGCCGACGCAACTGTCATGTCAAAAATCGTCATTGGTGTCGTTTTCAAGGTATTTAGGCATGGCAAAACCAAATCCGATGTCACTTTTTAGATCCAAGATGGCGGATGACACTGTCATGTTAAAAACCGTCATTGGTATCGTTTTCAATGTATTTAGGCATGACAAAACCGAATCAGATGTCACTTTTTGGATCCAAGATGGCGGATGACACTGTCATGTCAAAAACCGTCATTGGTATCGTTTTCAATGTATTTAAGCATGACAAAACCGAATCCGATGTCACTTTTTGGATCCAAGATGGCGGATGACACTGTCATGTTAAAAACCGTCATTGGTATCGTTTTCAAGGTATTTAGGCATGACAAAACCAAATCCGATGTCACTTTTTGGATCCAAGATGGCGGATGACACTGTCATGTCAGAAACCGTCATTGGTATCGTTTTCAATGTATTTAGGCATGACAAAGCCGAATCCGATGTCACTTTTTGGATCCAAGATGGCGGTGACACTGTCATGTCAGAAACCGTCATTGGTATCGTTTTCAATGTATTTAGGCATGACAAAGCCGAATCCGATGTCACTTTTTGGATCCAAGATGGCGGATGACACTGTCATGTCAAAAACCGTCATTGGTATCGTTTTCAATGTATTTAGGCATGACAAAACCAAATCTGATGTCACTTTTTGGATCCAAGATGGCGGATGAGTGTCATGTCAAAAACCGTCATTGGTATCGTTTTCAAGGTATTTAGGCATGGCAAAACCAAATCCAATCTCACTTTTTGGACCCAAGATGGCGGATGACATGATACCAATGACGGTTTTTGACATGACAGTGTCATCCCCCATCTTGGATCCAAAAAGTGACATCGGATTTGGTTTTGTCATGCCTAAATACCTTAAAAACGATACCAATGACGGTTTTTGACATGACAGTGTCATCCGCCATCTTGGATCCAAAAAGTGACATCGGATTTGGTTTTGTCATGCCTAAATACATTGAAAACGATACCAATGACGGTTTTTGACATGACAGTGTCATCCGCCATCTTGGATCCAAAAAGTGACATCGGATTCGGCTTTGTCATGCCTAAATACCTTAAAAACGATACCAATGACGGTTTTTGACATGACAGTGTCATCCGCCATCTTGGATCCAAAAAGTGACATCAGATTCGGCTTTGTCATGCCTAAATACATTGAAAACGATACCAATGACGGTTTCTGACATGACAGTGTCATCCGCCATCTTAGATCCAAAAAGTGACATCGGATTCGGCTTTGTCATGCCTAAATAAATACCTTTAAAACGATATCAATGATGGTTTTTGACATGACAGTGTCATCCGCCATCTTGGATCCAAAAAGTGACATCGGATTTGGTTTTGTCATGCCTAAATACCTTAAAAACGATACCAATGACGGTTTTTGACATGACAGTGTCATCCGCCATCTTGGATCCAAAAAGTGACATCGGATTCGGCTTTGTCATGCCTAAATACCTTAAAAACGATACCAATGACGGTTTTTGACATGACAGTGTCATTCGCCATCTTGGATCCAAAAAGTGACATCGGATTCGGCTTTGTCATGCCTAAATACATTGAAAACGATACCAATGACGGTTTCTGACATGACAGTGTCATCCGCCATCTTGGATCCAAAAAATGACATCGGATTTGGTTTTCTCATGCCTAAATACCTTGAAAACGATACCAATGACCATTTTTGACATGACAGTGTCATCCGTCATCTTGGATCCAAAAAGTGACATCGGATTTGGTTTTGTCATGCCTAAATAACTTGAAAACGATACCAATGACCATTTTTGACATGACAGTGTCAACCGCCATCTTGGATCCAAAAAGTGACATCCAATTTGTCAAAACACAGAACAAAAACTAATAATTATTATAAATGCGAAAGTTTGTGTGTGTGTGTGTGTGTGTGTGTGTGTGTGTGTGTGTGTGTGTGTGTGTGTGTGTGTGTGAGTGTGTGTGTGTGTGTGTGTGAGTTAGTTTAAATAGTTATAATCAAATTCCACGCGAACAAAGTCACGGGCAGAAGCTAGTATCTAACCTTTTGAACGCCTCGGCTAACGGCTAAAAAGTGTGCCATGAGCGCTCGACGACGGCTGTATCCGACGCAAATGTATGGAAAACGGCATATCGTGGCGTCAGGGGCACGGAAAACTGCCGACGGCCACAGCCGACTGTGGCGGTCAAAGGGTTCTAATTCGCGCTGGTAAGTCTACTAATTAATAAACCAAAAAAAATGTTCTAAGTAATAATACTTTGGTTAAGACTTTGGTGTTAATACATTAAACAAAATAAATATCCTCCCAGTGCCATGAAACAAAATAAATAGGTGGAGAATCGGGCGGTCCCGAGACCAGAAGACCCGGGTTCAAGTCCAGACGATTATTTTTTTTTCCTCCTTTTTTTTCAAGTTTTCCCTATTATTGGGAGCCCTTTATCGTCGCATAAAAGTTCTACCGAAATTTAATTTCAAAAAACACGATTTACCAACAAATCGGTCATCCAGGTACTTTTTATAGATAAGCGCCATCTAGTGTGACGTGCCTAAACAAAAAATCATAAAATAATATTTGTTATTCTTAAATACGTTTTGAATTAGCGTTAACATGCATTTATTTTCTTTAAATATGCTAGTTTTAGTTTCTAATTACCAGAATTCTATTAAATATGCCGTATTTGCGAAGTTAATTTAAATAAGTGAATCGTTGCGCCATCTATGATACATTTCCTGTACAAAAGATAATCTGTATGAGATGGGACCCCATGGTAGTAGAGTATATGATACCTCGCTCTGCAGCGTGCCGCCGAACACCGCCGTCACGATGGAGGCGGGCCGCGCGCCGCCCGCCGGCGCCAGCTGCTGCAGCTCCGTGTGCAGCCTGCGGTACACGATACATAATAGTACAACGTACAGAACAATCACTCTCTAACAAAACCGGTGTTTAGGCATGAAAATATGCCTACTCATGCCTTCTCTCTCTGTCGCATAACAGTTATTGCTCTTTCGCGTACGCTAGGGTCGCTTTGAGTAATCGCTATGACGACGCGTGACGCGGCGAGCGACCGAACGGCAACCTACTGCAATTTACAGCGCCGCGCTGCCCGACGGCCGAGCGTACCTAAAGTTGGAAGTGAAACCTGCCTGCGGGGACATAACACACATTTACACCGACATCTGTAACATGACATGGTGCGCTGGCCACGTCATGTCTGACACAGAAAGCTTCATTTATCTGTATAAGGCCATTTACAACGGATGGCAAGTAATAAAACGTTGAAAGATCCATTTGGAGTGTGCCCAAGATTCAAACTGCATGTTTTTATTAGTATAGCAATGCTTACTTGTGTGATATGATAACCTACAACAGTTTAGCTATCATAGTTCATCGTTTGATTTTGATAGTGGAATTTTATTTACTGCCCCATAGACCATATTAATAGCGCAGTCTATTAATAATTATGGTCTATGGGCAGTAAATAAAATTCCACTATCAAAATCAAAGTATGTAAACACCGTTTAAAACAAGTGCGAATCGGACTCGCGCACGAAGGGTTCCGTACCATTATCTATAATCAAGCAAAAAAAAAAAAACATGTTTGTTGTATGGGAGCCAACCTTGAATTAGAGAAATCTTAAAAGATTATGATAACAATGATGATGTACCTGTCAAGCATATATCGCAGGAACTCGTGGGCATCCTGCTGCTGGTAGCCACGGAAACGAGGAACCACCTTCCAGATCACCAGGAACAGGCATTCTGGAGAGATGGCACCTTTGCCACCGCACCCGCTGTTCAGGTTTATAAGCACCTTGAATGTTCAAAATACACAAATAAATACAAACTTGACGCATAAAATCACCAGTCTGATATATAAATACCACTTAATCCTGACCCCGGCTTAAATAGGAATTCACTACTAAACTTTGCTTCAATATACGATCATTCTTAAGAGCTATGACCCTATTAATAAACTTCGAAGTTGATGCACTCAAACATAATCCTCATAAATAGGCATCAATAAAACATGAACATGACAAACAGCTGTTATAAGTCCCTATTATCAAGTGCCGTATCACTGGAATAAGGATGTTTCCTGGGTAAAAAGAATAATCATTCTAATCAGTCCTTCAGGTAGATTTTTGAAAAAATGTTGAACACATATTTATCTACACCCATATCATAAAACCTCCATTGATTAATCAACAACCGTATGAAATGACCACCATTTTGACAACCGATTAGGAAAAACCAGTGCTGCGATAAAGAAATAACATGACTTCTTTATCGTTTTTAGTAAAGAAATGAGATTAAATTTGGAACAGCTGTCAAAACTCAAGTAGGTCTCTATTCTAGTATCCATAGATATTAAAAAGTTATTGATACGAAACGTCAATTCAGTATGATTTTTTTAATATAAACTGCACAATATTTGATCTCGAGTGACGTGAGAATAGAGACTTCATCCGTTTGTCTATGATTTTTTTAAAAATGGTCTTGACGGAAGATAGTATTTGCCGCCATGTTGACGTTTTGCTGAACGAAAGTAGAATTGTTGTTGAATTGAATAGAGAAAGTTGTTTGTAATTTACATTTTAGTTGAAAATATGAATAGTAAGTAGTCTTCTCGGAGTGTGTGTGATGTGAAAATGCGCCGGATATCGGAAATATGCAGCCACGATTGCAACAAATAACTTGTTGCCAGAAAATATTGTTTCTGAACCCATCATGGAGGATTTATAATATGTGTGTAGATAAAGTTATGTATGCAACTCTGCATAATTTGGCCTTAAAACACACGTGCGATCTTATTATGAAACTCGCCTGCGGCTCGTTTCATGAAAACCGCACTAGTGTTTTAAGGCCTATCATTATGCAACCGTTGCATAAACTACTATTTTTGCATTATCAAATCAATCAAAATTGACTAAGATAACGCGCATCAAAGTTCGGGAATGGCATGACGTCACTTAAAAGGTAATAAGTGTGCAACGTCGTGACGTCACGCGGAACTTCAACGCACTATATCTTCGTAATTTTTTGTTTAATTGACAAAAGAAAAAAATATGTGCTCAATATTTTTTTATAATGTAAATGATGGACTACTTAGCACTTTTCAGGAAACAAGGCTATTACATGTAAAATCAATGTACAAAATCTTACAATCCTCACCTTTCTCAATTCCTCAGCCATAACAACATCCTGCATCTCCTGCCGGGTGTAGCTTCGCGAATGGTAAACCTTCCTCCCATTTGTCTTTACTTCCAGGGCCGGCAGCTGGCTGAAGTAACAACTGAACTCTTGGATATTGCTCAGACTCTGCAGCACCGCATTCATGAAACATGTGTTGCCTAAATTTTTTAACCCTACTACTTTCTTTTCCCTTTGACTCTTGCCGTTGCAAGGGGACCCTTTCTTCTCTTTACACTTAGCCGTGCTGTTTTCTGCTGAATTACTATCATCTGAGTGAGATCGTTTACGGGAACGAAGTCTTAAGCTTCGGACCGGTTCCTCTGGGTTCTGTGAAAATAAAAAAACATAATGCCTATGCAGCAAAAGTAAGAACTTCAGTAAAGTGTTCAGGTATGGGAGATGTCTGCAACAATTGTTTTTGTTTTTTGCAAAACAATGTAAAAGTTCTTCCATCTAGCTAACAATATAAAATGACAACACTGCATTTAAAACCAGATGTATAATTCAAGGGCAACTTTAGGGAAAATTAATACTAATAACCTTAGTAGTTTTATCATGTTTTTCGCCAGGTTCTGAAGTACAGTTATCTTGGCCATCAGTAGAATTAGTGGCATCAGAAATCCTTGGATCACTGCTGGTAGTGGGGGCCTGAACTAGTGAAGAGTTAGATGAGCAACTGTTTTGTCCTTCACTACCATCTCTGCTATTATCCTCATTGTTACTATTCACATCTGAGTTTTCATCTTTCCTAATTTGCATAATACTTTGCCTTACTTTGGCTATTGTTTGTTGCTCAGTGTCGATTGAAACATAATCATCACATTTGTAGCTGAAAATAAAAATAAATAAATTGAATATTACACTTAATAGAATTTTTTTTTTTAGGTTTCTTGGGTATCTTAACATACAAGCATTCAGATCACTCGAAAAACACAAGTTGCTCTGTGAGAGATATAACGACCAACATACATCAAAAGGAGTAGCACACATTTTTACTGTGCACTTAAAGCATGCATCCCTTTTGCACGCTTATTAGATAAAAAGTGACTGATGATTTATATGTGCAATAAAAGCTAGTGTGCTAGGCCCTCAGTGGTCCTATTACACCAGCTTTTTCATGCATGTGAAACATTTGTAGATTTTGCAAATTGATTGGCGAACAGGGATGCATGCGTTACATGTTCAATAAAATTCGTGTATAATTTGCATGACGTAAAAAGAGCACTATCAATTAGAATAGTTTGAAAAACTAGGCCTGCTTTACTGGTGCATGTGCGCATAGTTTAAATCTTACCAATAAACTGAGTATATATCACAGCTCATGCACAGCTGGTGGCCAGATGTCTCTGCATGCTGCTTCGCATGGGCGCTCATATAGCGGCCACAGCTCACCACTCCACATTGTAGACACAACCAGTTCTGTTCTTTCACTGAACATTCTGCAAATATAAGCGGTTTAAGAGATATAGCAGTAAACTTATTGAGAAGTGTGCAGCATGAGAGAAGCAGACAGTAACCTACATTTTAGATGTATATACTACCTACTGTTCATTATTTAGAACACATATACACACATGTGGTTGGAAGCCTAAGCATTGACATACAATACATGACAAAAAAACTAGCCTGGCTTAGATTAAAGTAGTTGAATCAGGTTTGTAATGACTTATTGGGATGTCACATTGTGATATACATGTTTGCTATATACATATTTTCCATAATGCGTAACAGGAGAGTAAATATAAAAGTCAGATATCAATTCATATCATATGGCGCAAGAACGATTTAATTTGACTGTACTGGCACTATCGTGCTATCTGTCGCGTCTACACCCATCCGATCGCGAGATTAGATTGACGCGTTGTTTTGTCTAGTGTAAGTATCATACCATACTGCGCAACAACAAATTATTGACCTTATATTAGGCTAATCACACATCATAATTTATTTCATTATTAATCATTCGAGACAGGTGTTTTTATAAAGTAAGCGGTGCTCAAGGAAACCTTGAATGCTTATCCAAGTGTCGTGTCTGGTTTTGATTCATGCCAGGCCAAAACGCCTCGTTGTCAGATCATCATAATAATCATAATATTTGAGCATAAATATCAATGCGGCAGGTAACGCGACATTCTCATCATTCACGGTCATTCGTGTGCCCCCGCCCGCCTCCCGCTCGCTTGTATTCCCCGCTAGGTCCCACGATAACAGCTGATTATTATAACTCCGCTGTATTGATTTTTAAACTAACTAACCTCCCCTAATAACTGCGTCGTGGCGTCGCATTAACTACGCCCGTTTCATGACTCAAAACCATGATAATATATACGAACAAACTAATTTATTACCTGAACAATCCAAGTTCTTTGTGACCGAGGTGTCTTCTGGGATGAGGTCGCTGTCCACCTTGACGTTATCTAACAAATGAGTACATTCCATTCTTCATAATAGGTATGATCTAATGGAATAAAAATAATACAAGCTTAATTTAGAACTCATGGAAATGAAATTGATTTCAACCGCAGTTATCTTGAGCTTACAAAAAAATGAGATCGAACTACAGACAGACGAATGAATAGAATAGCAAGCAAAAGCAAACACAACAATTAGGCTGTGTTGCCATTAAACAATAATCTCATCTCGGATGGGAAAAAAGTTATTTATTCGTAGATATAGAAATATACTTACATGACTTTGATATCCGAAAGCTATGAAACAGAACATTTCATACAACAAAACAGTCATAATTTTATTCAAAGATAAAAAAAAACAAGAAATTGTGTCCACTGATTTTTCAGTGCTACCACATGCAATAACTTTTTATTATACCTACTGATCACGATCATGCTTGTGGGCCATTTTTTTTTGCAGTTTTTCAATATCAGTATAACATCCTTCCTGGCAGGGTTTGTTGCCAAGAAGGAAGATTTTGTGTTTACTCTTATATAAGAGTTCAATAAACAATAAGTAAGAGAGAGCAATAACATCAGAATATTAGTTGTGTGATCTCTTTTTTTTTTCACGGAGCCTAATGGTACTGATCTGAAGGTGTATACCTCATTCCTGTAAACAATCTTACTCAGACAATAGCAATTCAGCAGAAAATGTCACAGCTAACTGTAAAGAGAAAAGAGTTTACAATTGTCTGCTCTGCGATCATGCCATTTGCAAAAATATATGTTTGGTCGAATATATGAAAAATTACAGTATTGAAAAAATTAAACAAATTTTAAATTTTACAATTTATTATCCTTAATTACGTCTGCCACCATAGCCACCCTGAGTAGCTGGCTGCGTCAGTTGGAGTCCATTGATGTTGTTGAAGTCAAGCATTTTCAACATGTCCTTGGTGTCAGGGTCAACCTCAATGATGTCATGCTCCAGGGCAGACACTTCAGGGACGTAGTTGTCACGCCTCTCACGCTCCTCCTCTTGCAGTTTGATGGAGATTCCACGGACTTGTGAGTGTCTGAGACGTCTCATCAAATGGGTGGCAAACCTGAAGAAAAAAGAAAATATAATAAAAAATAAATACAAATAACCACACACTAGCAGTATCCTTCTTTCAGGAGTTGAATTTAAATTAAATTATGACTCAATAAGTAAGTTAAGCTTACTTTAATGGATATTACCAATTGTATTTTATTATTAGGTTATGACTATATCTAATAGATTGTCTCGTAACTACCCAGAAACTTTCTTAACCATCTTGAAACTATCCCGAGCTTAAATATATGTAGCAGTGAATTAAGCTAATTAACAGCTAATTGAATATGTAAGTTGCAGGAACAAAGTAGAGTGCCTTGTCCACTAAGTCATATAAAATAAAATAAATGAAACTTTGAAGTCCTGTATGTCAAACTTATGAATTCACTTGTTAGGTTATGTGTCATTCATTATAAACATAATTGCAGACACACCCCTATCCAATAGACGGATCATAATCACATTATTTTGTGTAAGTAAAGTAAAATAAGAGTTCTCTTTACTATCAAGTGGGTAAAGCAAAATAGGGCCAGTTTTTTCTAGAAAAATATTATTCCTATATAAGTAAGTTTATACCAAAACTAATCAGAACGATATAATAATATCCTTTATAGTGGAACGTGGGAGCTTTGGTTAAATTATGAAATGTAAATGTAGGCGAGAGAAATAAGCTAGACCAAAACAAGAACTTACCCAGCGATCTTGTTACGAAGGGGCTTCGTAGGAATGATAGCGATTTCCTCACATATCCTCTTGTTAGTATCAAAATCAAGAGTCAATCTTGTGTAGTACTTCTCAATAATGATTTTCGCTGCTTTCTTCACGGTCTTAGTCCTGACGCGACCCTGCAAAGTGTCAGGTTATGGAGTAAATATGACCATCACAAGAAGGGTTTCGATGCAGTAACCCATGAAACCAGGAAATATAACACATATTGAAGAGATTAGCATGATAAGAACGGATTTAACAGAAATAAAATAAGTACCATGGTTAGGAATTACTGTTGCCGTCTCTGACAGTTTACAGAAAAGAGTCTATAGTCTATGACACTTGAAACGTCAAATGAAAGCACAGATTAATGAAAGCAGCTTTTTGTTTTGGTTTGGATCTCATGCCCATACTGCCAAAATCATTGAAACTCTGGATCCTAGCACACTAGCTTTTATCGCGAACATAAAGCATCTGTCACTTTTTAACTAATATGCGGGTGCGAATGGGATGAATGCTTTATGTGCGCGATAGAAACTAGTGAGCTAAGGGGTTAGGTGCCTATTGCATAAAATAATTAGTAAGTATAATGAATAATAACACCTACGGCTATTCAATAACACGTTAGGCTAGGTACTGACTTATCAACAACAACAATATAACTGTGAAATATCGCTGGTTGCACAGTTATTTAGATCGTCAGTAGATGATATTGACGGTCAATATCATCTACTAATAATCTAAATAATTGTGCAACCAGTTATATTGCACCTCGATATAGTAGGTCAGTACCTAGTTAGGTTGTACGCTTTAATTAGAGGCGTTAACGGCTCCTATTTTTCTATCGTTTAATGCAATTGGCTCGTACTCGAGATTGTATAAGTAAGTAGAGTACAATCACAGAAGATATAATACTATTAACGTAGTACAATATGCAATTGACTTAATCAAAGTCTTGATACCGGTGACACATGAAGCTATAACGTGTCAACCCACAATGACTTTCATTGTGGGTTGACAATTTATTGCTTAGCATCCAATTATATTATGTGTATCAGAAAACTAAGGCGTCCAGCACAATTAGTGGCTAAAATTTACAATTACACAAGCATAAATTGGTAACACCGATGACAGATCCCATACATCATAGTTTGTGGTGAGTGAGAGAGAGGAGATTATAAAAATGGACGCTTTTATAATTTAGGTACCTTCGCACGACACGAGCGTCCGCATACATGGACGCTTTTAATTTATCGTCCACAGTTCGGGATTACCGTGAACCATAAATTTAAAGCGTCCGCATACAATTTCATTCAATTAGATCAATTAAGATTAGATACATTTTAAAAACATTATACCATCTTAGGACTAATTAATCGAACGTGGCCACAAGTAGTCTTGTGGCTCTGCCCACCCCATTAGGAATTTCGGGCGTGATGTGTATGTATGTATGTATACATTTTAAAAGGGTCCAATTTGATCTACTTTACCGCGACTACAAATCGTATAGAGTCGTGTCGCGGGACAATAAATTTTAAAAGCATCCATTGTCTATGGTTCATTGAAATATGATGGTATTTCGTAAATTTCGTTTTGCTCGTTCGTTATCTGTCGTCTGTTCCGCCTGCCGTTCTGAGTTCGCGCCGTGTACTACTCCAAATTAAAATTCTTGGATAATACATAAATGCGGTATCGTTTAGAAGTGTTAGAGCAGTTGTACAGTTACTTTGAATTATAATTTGCGTTAAACCGTTACCATTGAATCTTTATCCACCATGTTTTGGGGTAAGTTATCCGATGAACCGCCACCACGTGTTTCAAACCGGCACCATGCGTATCTATGTATTTTTTCTGATCTATCAATAATGTTGAGTGTTTTGGTGCTTTAGTCAAAATATCATGAACTTCTGTGTAACATACACCCTGATCCGTGAAGCTGTCAAACCTTTGCGCAGCTAGAGCAGATAAATCATATATATAGTATACATGGATAAAATGCTATGCGTCGGCTCCTCGAAATTTACCGCCCTCAGAACAAGAAATTCTACATTTCCCCTGTTTGTTTCTCCATAACAGTTTTCTGCAAGAAGCTGCAATCTGCTTCAAGCATGTGTTACAGTTCACCTCCTTGATGAAAAACTTTGACTATTTATACACACAGAGGCACATGTTATTCGTTTGATTCATGATTTTTCAATGTTACTATTATAGCCTGCTATAATATTATGAATATGAATCGTAGTTATCACTTCCTTTAATAGTGTTCTTTTGTCATAGCATTCTTGTTGTAGTGTCAATTTAAATAGAATTGATGGCATTCATTTGTATTAGAATGCATATTCAAAGTATATTTCTTACATAGGACTGATTATGGAGCCCAACAAGCGGTACACCCAAGTGGTGGAAAAACCGTTCCACATTTCACAGGCAGCTATGGATATTTCAACGGGCGACAATGACCCCTGCCAAGTCATGGTTGTAGTGGACGGAAAGAACTTCTTAGTTTGCACACTACAAAAGAACAAGAACATCCAAGTGCCGCTTGATCTCTACTTCAAATCTGGTGATTCCATTTCATTCCTGACTAATGGTAAGTTGTAAAATAAAACGAGTTGTTTTATTTTAATTTAAATTTTACATTTTTAACTTATGGGATGGGATGGGATGGGAAAATAACCTACTTTTCGTAAACATTAAATAGCTTTGTGACCCTAAAGTATGTTTATGGTAAAGTTTGTCCCTTTCATGTTACTATCTAACTTAAAAGAATAGATCAAATTCATTAATATAATAATAGGTTAAGTGGATTACTAATGTATGGGCAAAAAACTTTTCCCAAAGTATCAGATCCCAAACTATTTTACTCAAATTATCATTTGGCACAAAATCATTAGTTAAATCAGCTTATCGCAATTTTACAGTTGGCAAAAGTATTTTTGACAAATAAGTACTTACGTAAGGGACACAAGTTAACCCTAACCTAACCTAGCCCTGACAAAGCAAAATGATGCCAAATGATAATTTCATTAAATGATAAAATGCGAAATGGAAATATGCTAAACATTCGTTTGGGAAATGAAACTACTGCAATAAGTTTTTTGGGATGCGAAATTTGGCGAAAAATATTTGGCCCAAAGGGCAGTACACCAGGTTAAGTAGGCATAAAGGGTTAAAATATGGGAACATTGCTCATAGAGTACAGTTTAGCAATCAGTCCTTAAATTCTGGTAAAACATTCCACTAAAACATTGATGGTTGTGGTGATCATTGGAGGATGCTTATGTCGAGTATTGGGCATCTTTCAGCTGAAATGATGAAGATTTCTCTTAAGTTTTAAATTTTGATAATCCAATGACAATAAATTGTGCAGGAAAATGCAATGTTCACTTAACTGGATACTTGGACCCTGAGTTTGAAGAAGAAGAGGAGTCATCTGGAGGCGAGGAGGAGGATGAAGATGAAGCACCAACTCTGGTTACAGCTGCTAAGAGGAAACTGGAAAACAGCAATGATTCTGCAGCTAGCAAAAAGTCAAAGGTAACTTAAACTTAACACGTTCTATGCCGAGAAAGAAAAACGCAGTTTCCCATCTAGGCCGTGTCGGTCAGTGATGGTTGACATATAGACTTTCAGTTCAAGCCGCGTCAGTCAGTGCTGACCGCGTTTTACGAGGGTTTTCGTTTCGTTCTTGCGGGCCGTTGGGCAGTGCTGTCAAACTAAATCTCATATTAATTGACCCGCGTGGCCCTCTAGCTTTTGCATATCAAGTTGGTTTTTGAAAAATTTAATTGATAACAAATACTTTTGAAAAGTATTTGTGCATTCAGTGCATTCTTTAATGCACTGCAGTAGTAACGTATGTTACATCTAATAGTACAGCACGGCGTCTCAACTCAAGATACGGACGGCAACTGCAAGCGCAAACGAACGCGGGGGAGCGCGAAGGACTGCCCGACACCGCGACCCGCGCGGCCCCCTGCAACGGAAAACCGTGTTTTCTCTCTCTGTAGGCCGCGTCGCTGCAGTGCTGCCTGACGTTAATTATTTCCATGAATAATGGCTCAAATTGACTTTTGTTATTACCAAGTAACATTTTAGTAAAAGATAAAAGCATATAAGCAAAAAAACAATTTCGTAAATTTTAAACAGATTTATGATTTTTAATAGGCCTAAAGGGAAACTTCACTGTCGGTCAGCACTGTCCGCGTTAGCAGAGAACGTGTTAAATACTTTCTTTGTTGTAAAATTATATATGTTGGGGTAGATACTTACATTGTTTCTTCACTTTTGGCATCATACAATTAAAGTGGAGCCCTCTATCTAACATAGTCTTATCTCTAAGTGCATCGCTCGCACTAATACCAACAAAAGAGATAGTCAGGGAGAAAATACAGGGTTTAAGTTATTCCCATGTAAACCATGCTAGGATCGCTAGCTAGAGACTTAATCTGAGACAAGATGATGAAGGCTTTGCTTTTCCCTATTATTATTATTATTATTACAGCTTTATTTCCACTTAACAGTTCTTAAAAAAATATATTTTCCCTACTGGGATAAACAATTTAATAAAAAACTGATTCTTGATGTTGTCTTTCCTTCAATTATAAAAATGAGTGTCCTTTATATTTTCTTTAACTTTCTTGGCCATATAATGAAAATCACAATGCTACAAACCAGCACCCTCTATGCGGGTTTATGTAACTATGGCAGGCCGTTGCGATGAAAGGCGACCCTCTAGGTGAGTTCTGTGGTGTTGAATCTAGTCTTCTTTAGCGTCACACCAAGTGGGTTAGAAAAGATGGTCTAGATTTCTTCACTATTCTGCCTTTTTTAATACCTTTATTCTGATTTTGCTTATTCATTTTACAGAAGGAGAAGAAGGCTGCGAAGCCGGCTGAGAGCTCGGACTCCGATGATGAAGAAGAAGATCATCTGCAGAAGATCTTGGATGGTGATGATCTTGACACTGATGACAATGATGAGTCCTTCAAACTTAACACAACTGCTGAGGACAGGTACGAGTTTCTAATGACATATATTATGATATTTAGATTTTCTTTCGTTTTACAAAGATTTTTGTGCTCTCTTGTATACTTACCTCTGCATTTTAAGACCTAATGCATCAAAAATATATATATATTCCCGCAAAACTTTAAATAAGTCAACCCTTATGACGATAGGTATTAATAACTGCAGTAAAATTAATTTCTGCTCTGTTAAGGGTTAATGTTGGTTACAGAACCCATATATTATTTTTTTAAACCAATGTAAAACGTTAACATAGGTTAATGATAAATTGGTGATGATTAACAGTGATGAAGAAGAATCAGATGATGATGAGGAAGTAGAAGAAGAAGTGGAGGCTGATGAAGATTCATCAGATGAAGCAGAGACCACTCTTGACACCAGCAAAGAGGAGAAGGTTGACACATCTAAGCTCAGCAAGTCCGCGAAAAGGCGTCTGAAGAAGAAGTTGCAGCAGCAAGCTAAAGAGCAGCCACAAGTCAATGGTGTAGAAAAAGTGAAGGTAGCATAATAAAACTTTTCATGGAGATTTTTTTAATGCATTCAGCATAATGATAACTAGAATGCTTCATCATGCTTATTAAAATTAATAACCATGATGAAGCTTCAATTTACTGAACTTTTGACATGCCCACTTTTTTTCCGAGCTGTATTGTGCTGTGATAGCCGAGTGGTTGGTCTCATGATGGGGATTCAAATCTTGCCTCGCACCTCTGAGTCATTTGGAACCTATGTGCGGAATCATTTGACATTTACTACTGGTTATTTGGTGAAGGCAAACATCATGAGGAAACTTGCTCGCAAAGTAATTCAACTATGTGCATCTGCGCGAAGTCCTAATCCGCACTGGGCTCGCGTGGGAACTGCTACCCAGTCCCTTTCGCTATGAGAGGAGACTTGTGCTCAGAAGTTAGACTTTATAGAATGATGATAATGACTAAACTTTAATTGCAGAAGGAAAAACCAGCAGAGCAGCAAGCAAAGGTTGAAAAAAAGAAGCCTGAAGCCAAGAAAGAAGCTAAAGAAAATGGACAAGTAGAGAAAAAGGAAAAGAAAACCATCAGTGGTGGAGTCTCCATTGAAGATGTGAAAGTCGGCAATGGACCAGTCGCCAAACCCGGCAAAAATGTTATGGTTAGTAATAATAATATTATTTCCAATGCAATTATAATTCACTATTAGCTACCTTCAGCTGGGTCTCCTGCAATGTAATAACATTCCAATACTAAATAAGTTACAAATACTATTAACATGATTTTGTTTTCTTATTTTTGATTATTTTTTCCCATTCGCCAGGTGTACTATGAAGGTCGTTTGAAGCAAAACAACAAGATGTTCGACAACTGCTTGAAGGGACCAGGATTTAAGTTCAGGCTGGGTGCTAAAGAGGTCATCACTGGCTGGGATGTAGGAATCTCCGGCATGAAGGTTGGAGGCAAGAGGAAGATCATCTGCCCACCCTCAATGGCGTAAGTCAAGTCTTCCTAATTGTACCTCTGTTGAGTTTATGTAGGAGTACCCTGCGTTATCTTAGCCTTTTTCACCACTTCCAATAAATGGGTGATGAAGTGCAGCTTTAGTAATACAATCTTTAGCTGTCAGGCCATTTCTAGAGCGCAGTTTTTTTATCGATACCAATGTTCAACCACGCTTATAGCTTAAAATTTATTAATTTATTGCACAGTGCACATCCTATCATGTCTGGTGATGAGATTAATGTGTTAAAATGTTCATGGTTTGCTTGACTTGGGGCCAAAAAGATAAATCTAGTTTTAGGAAAGTTTCCTGAAAAATTCTAATTAGTCCGTCATTTACATTAACATTTAAGGTGTGGAAATCGTTATCGCCTTTTGTATGAAAAGGGTGATTTTTGCTGTTGGTTCAGTCCTATTAACCGCTGTTGTCTGAATTTTAATTTACCAAAAAATTTTACAGGTACGGCGCCAAAGGCTCTCCCCCTGTCATCCCTCCAAACTCGACCTTAGTCTTCGAAGTTGAACTGAAGAATGTTAAATAGATAAGAGATATGTGCCAGTGTGTCTTTTTGATGCAGAGTTGTTGAATGTTGCCATGAATGAAAGGATTGTATGCTCATGTTAAAATTGCCAACATGAAGCATCTGCAGTAACGGTATTTTATTAAATGAACCATTTTACTCGCATGTAGGTGCTCCATATTTGGTATGCATAAATTTAAATCAAATAAGTTAGGTTGTAAGAGCTTCACTGGACATAATTATAAGTATTTCAATGACTTATAATCGAAATATTAGTATATTTTTTTAACTATAACTCTGGAATAAATTAAGTTTTATCGTAATCCGTTTTCTATTGGATTGTTATTTCAAAAGCTGTTTTTTTTTTTACATTAAAATGGTGTAAATTGTGCATTTTAATGTTATTCCATTTATATATAAGTATATTCAGTATAATAGTATGAGTTGTCGCACACAGGTATTTTGTCCATAACTTCTAAGTCATGGCAATAGTCTTAAGGTGAGAATAAAAGTTCCGAATTCCAAAATAAATAGTTTTATTTATTTACAGAGGTAATACATTCTTGTTAACAATATATACTAAAACGAAGTAATGAATGCCATTTACGTAATTATCATTATAATTAGACTGCTTTGAAGAAAGAACCAAGCATTGCAACCAAATTCACCATGTTTAGGTACAATGTCAATACCATTTTCAACTACCCCGCCTATGATCGGCGTGAACTTATTATAATTAAATTCATTAAACACTTCTAGGTTCCCTTTACATTTCCTAAAATGTACATCGGTACCAATTTCTTATTTGTTTGACCAAGGGAATTTTGTGACAGTTTGATGTGGGCTCTGTATATTTTTCCAAAAACTCAAAATGTCTGAATATATATATATAGAGCTATTTATTACAAATAAATAAAATTTTAAGTGTCTGTCTGTGATTTCAAACTTATTACAAATATCTAAGTGGGAAATGCTCTTTACATGATACCTTAGCCTAAATTATGGTTTTTAGAATTGTTGTCTGTCTGTCTGAATGTGTATTCCGAGTCAGCAGAATGAATTTCAATTATTCATCATCATTCATCATTTTACAAAGCAGCTCAAACACAAGTTTTTTTTTTTGTTACTTATTTCATTTACTCAAAACAACAACTATTACAAACGAGTTTGTTTCCGAGTTTTTACTAAGAATAACTAAAATATTTACATGAGTCAAGTAAAACTTGTTTTTTATTTTGATTTATTTTTATTTTATGTTATCTAATTACTCAACATAAAAAGAAAAACACCCAATTCATCAATTTCTGAACTAAGCCCAAAATTAAATTAAGCAATTAAACATTCAATTCATAAGAGTTTACACCTATGCTTTTTTCAACTATGAATACTTAATTTTGTATGCTCGGTTACTCAAAACCGCTATATGCAAGCATGGATTTTAATCACTTTTTGAGTTTCGGTCACTTGAAAGTTGCACATAAAACTTTCAAGTGACCGAAACTCAAAAATGGCCTTCCAGGCCAAATTTGTATAATTTGCACTGTAGTTGCTACTAGGTAAGTTAAAGTAAACGTTCAAAATAAATAGTGAAACAACTTCAGAACAATCTACAAGTTTGTCACAGTACCTACTGTATTCAAGGTTAAATGTACATACTGTTTTAGACAGTGATAAAACAAGGAATTATAAATGCATAATGTAGAAATGTGCTTAAATTAAAGATTTTAGTGTGAAATAACATCAATAATTCATATTCAATACAATAACAATAATAAAAATACTATCACCATTTTCTTGACCAAAAAACTAGGCACATCTGAACTAATTTTTTTATTACTAGGAGGACTATTTGTTATGATAGCAAATTTCATCACAAATGACCTTATTACTATTCTGCTTTTAGGCGTTCATTGCACTTCTCTTTAGAATCTTTGGTAATGACAGTTTCTTTGTCTTCTGGTGCTTGTTCATCCACTTTCTTCCTTCCAAAAGTACAAACTCCGCCTTCACAATTGAACGGAGCTTTAGTCTCCACAACATTACCGTCTGCGTCCTTGACTGCCCATGGATTCCAAAATCGCAGCACATAAGGCTGAATAAATCTGTGCCATATGAAGAGCAGAACTGGAATGATAAAACATGGCACACAAACCATTTTGACGCACAAATGAAACTGCAATCAACTACAATGTTAATGCCAACAAATTGTTTATGGATCGATTACTGTATCCAGAAAAGCAGTTCAGAATTTTCGAGTTGTCTGATCAGTGACGTCTATCGTTTGTCGATATTTATTTTATGGTGATTTAATTCGAAGTTCGAACAGTAGGAAATAATGAACTGTGAAGGTAAATTCAATACTGTATTTTTGACATACTCTTTGTTTTTGACTTTGACAGTAATGACACTTGATGACAAAGAAAAGAAACACGTAACGACCGACGAGTGAATCGCTTGTTCCGAAATGCGCTGCTCATGTTGCTCGCCTCCTCTCTTATAAAATGATTGTGGATGCAATTGTCGAAAGCAGAAAGTTGGACTTCAGAACTTTATTTGGACTAAGGCTAGCCACTAACCTACAATATAACTGTGCAATATCACTGGTTGCACAATTATATTGATCGTCAGTACCTAGTCGATATTGAGCGTCAATATCGTCTACTGACGATCAATATAATCAGTGGCAATAGGTCAGTGGCTAGCCCAAGTTATAGTTACGAGACAAATATACTAAAAGTCCCCAACTCTCGGAGGTAAGCCCTAGGGGGGGCACAAAGAAGGTCCCGTTGGAAGGAAAGCTGATAAAAGTATCCCCCTTATGTTAATCTGCAGCGCAGGATTAAATGCCAAAATACCTTCGTGGGCTCCCCTTCTATAAATGTCATCTACTGTCGAAAAGTTATACAGATGTAGTGAATAACCCTTTCCCATTCGTGAAAAATCGGAACACACGAATGCTGCCGACGTGTTTATGAATTATTGTATTAATAAGTGACATGTTTCTATTAAATAAATAGGGGTTAACTAAAATTTAAGTACCGAGAATTGTTCGTCGAGAAATTCCTCTGGCCTCCGAAACTCGTTTATAGACTTTATAGAAATAATCAGCATTGTTGCTATTTTTAAATGTTTCATTTTCAGTTAATATAAATATAAATAAATCGCACACTTAAAACTAAAAGGAAACAAGTCAAAATGAAATTCACTTTTGTTTTAAACTTTACTCAAACGCGTTAAAGTTGAATTTGGAATGGATTTGTATTTCACATTATTTATTTTTATTTTTATTCGAGCGAAATGTTGAAAAAAAAATTCACAGGCTTGTCGTTCTATACTTTTCCCAGGTCTTAATGCTTTCGGCATGACTGTTAAAACGAATTGAAAACAAACTTAAAATAATAAAAATCTTAACTTAGGTAGGTATTAATCACTCTATCGATTATTAATCTCACGATGCGAGCTTCCCCAACGCTGCCTGATTGATGGGTACTGACTGAACCATACTGAACTGAGGTGAGGCTGACTGAAGTATAAGTATTATAAGTAAGTATAAGTATTATAGCATAGTAAGTATGTAATAAGTATTATAGCATAACATGACAAATATAACGTTTCCTAAAATACGATGGGAAAGGATTATTCACTACATCTGTACCAATTTTAATTTTAACTGAGCTCAGCACGTCTAGCACGACCTGCCCGCGAGTCGTTTGTCGCTCAGTGCATCCCTTACATACTTGACTAGTTTGACAGAGACGCACTGAGCGACAAAAGACTCGCGGGCAGGTCGTGCTAGCCCCCCAGGTTGATTGGCTTCGTTTTTAACCGACTTCAAAAAAGGAGGAGGTTATGAGTTACCTATTCAACCCGTGTATTTTTTTATGTATGTGCTCTCATACATTTTTACCCCATGAAACGATTTCGATAATTCTTTCTTTGTTGGAATGGTCATAGTTCAGAAATAGTCCCGTGGAAAAATTGGCGGAATCTGATGATGAATTCCATCAGGAATCAACAGAACTCCTCAAATGTTGTAGGCAAGCTACCGTTTCTGCCATTTTCTAAGATACATAGGTAACTGATGTATTTGCACAAGAAGAGCACCATTTGGTCAAGCGAGGTGATGGTGGAGTCCATGGATTGCTACTTGGAAGTCTTCAATGATAGACAATTACCTAAGGGATAATGATGACATTTCCTACTCTCTCTCGTCTCTCAAATCGCTTTGTACATTGTAAAGATAATCGATTTCATTTTCTATAGAAACTTTCGTGTGGATAATCGTCAAAAATCCACTTAGATATTCGGCACGGCGACATCACGAAATATGTTAAATGCACGTCGTGTCATGAGCGGCCCAAACATGCAAGACACAAAGATAAGTTAAACCCGTGCTCTATGACTATCTCTTTCGTCGGCACTAGTGTGAGAGAGACGCACTTAGAGATAAGACGGTTTAACTTATTATTGTGTCTTGCATGTTACGGAGGGCCGCTGTCAGTGATACCATCCTATCTGGAACCGAGCATCAGTGAGGAAAAAGTAACGAAAACAATAAAGTAACTTAATAATTTTATATTTCAATTTCACAACCAAATATTATTGTTACCTCTTTGTTATTTTACCATGTATAATGCCCGAAGCCAGCCTTTTTACAATGTAGGTACCTATTATTGAATTCAGGTAGATACATGTACCTAATGGTATAGGTAGAACAACCGAAATCAGAAAGCCCTGGCCCCCAATTCTCGGTGCTTTCGAGATAATCTCACAATCGAGATTAAACGTATGCATACAGTCGTTTGACACAACTGTATGAATATGACGTTAAATCTCGCAATCGACATTATCTCCAATCCACCGAGAATTGGGGGCCAGCTCTCGATTAGGGCCAAATTCACAAAGGCCACTCAAATTGATCTTTAATTAAATTGACTTAATTGACGTGTATGTTATAATATTATTATGATATAATTAACATTATAATATTATTAATGACTTCTTGTGTTAATATAAAAAATGCATATTACATTATTTTGTATGTAAATTAAATATTTAATTAGTAATAGTATAATGTTTAACAATATAAAATGATACACCGGGCTACCCTAACGCGCCGCCACTGGTATAGGTTGAAAACTGTTGAGAGACATTTGACCATTTAATCTCTAATCAAATGCTCAAGTGGCGTTTGTGAATTCGGGTTTAGATACTTACAATTTTTTCGTCCCATTTTCATACCCTATTTTATAACAAAAAAATAAAAATTATCTTTACCTAAAACATAAAAATAATAAGGATAGGTATTATTACGTAGGTAACACACAACAGTAGGTATATTCTTACGTTATAATTTAAAAAATAACGTAGAAGTAAATCATCAAGAATTATCTCTCCCTTTCTCACATAAACATAATCTGAGATCTCAGTCACAGCACACGAATTGACAAAAAAATATAAAACTGTCTCAAAAATATATTACTTACTCTCGAGCTTACATGACTAAATTAAACGACTTTATCAGAGCGATAACACGAAATAAATAAGTCTCCTCTAGACAATGACATTAATAATAAAGAGCTTAATTAACTCCGTAGAAACAACACGCAATAACAACACGAACA
Organism: Tortricodes alternella; assembly: GCA_947859335.1. Classification (NCBI taxonomy): domain Eukaryota; kingdom Metazoa; phylum Arthropoda; class Insecta; order Lepidoptera; family Tortricidae; genus Tortricodes; species Tortricodes alternella. Next base: position 14,729,040 of record OX401973.1, on the reverse strand, counting down.
TAACACGACTGCGTTCATGGCAAGTCGAATGGCACCGGGAGTCTGCGAGTCATCACAGACTATATGGAAATAGGTAAGTACACATACAGATGTAGTGCATAATTAGTTTCCATCGTGTTTTATCGGAAAAGTTCGTATTATCATGCTCTCTCAATTAGCTTCAGCAGGCCTCCAATTTTTGGGGCATTCGAGATAATCGCACAATCGAGACTAAACGTCAAATACAGTCATTTGACTGTTAATCTGACGTTTAATCTTGCAATCGACATTATCTCGAATACATCGAGAATTGGGGGCCAGTATCCATCATACCTTGCTGTCATTTTTCATTTTGACATTTGACAGTAAATAATAAAGTTTCATATGAATGAATATAAACATGTCACTCATTTAATACAATAATTAATTGACACTTCGGGTACCTACCGTCGTCTTCCGATCGAGATCCGAGTTTTACCGATGGAAACATATTATTCACTATATCTGTACCTACTTAGTCGTGACTAGTAACTAGAGACACGACTAATGGGCTTATTACATCATCCTAAATTTAGTCACTTACGAGAGGGACGCCGCACGTTGAAAGGTGTTTGAGATATCTCCATAAGTATCTAACGTATTGCGGCGTCCCCCTCGTAAGTGACTAATTTAGGAAGGTATAATAAGCCTTTAACGGAGTCACTGCATAGCGTAGTCGGCCTCGACACTGGTGAGTGCGCGGCGGAGCGAGGCTGGCAGCTCAGGAACGCGGTAGATCGGATCAGACAATGGCGGGAGTGACAGCGCGTCGCCCGACTTCTCGTAGCTGCTGTACGACAAATACAGCTGCGACACGTGCTTGATCTCGTCATCCGTCATCGACACACGCCGCAGCAAACTCTTGAAGTCAACCCTCGAGTCGTCGCACTTCGAACAATCATCGAAAAGTATCTTCTTCTCTAGCGTCTCCTTATTCTGTATGGGTTCTATAAATTGGTATTTTTGTTGTTTGGGTTTGTGGCGCCGTTGGGGTCGGTCTTCGCCGCTATCGGACAGGACCACTAGCAAGCTGCTGCGGTGCGCGAGTGCGCCGGTCCGCCCGATGACCTCTCCTCCGCCCTTCATCAAGGACCGCATCAGCTTATACGAAGGGTTTTCAAAGTCGTAGTAAATGCAGCGCGACTCGGAACTGCTCAGCGCGCTGTTCTCTATCAGCAGACCGTACTTCAGTCTAATCCGCTTCGGCTTCTTACTGTATTTCAGGTAAACGTTTATCGGTATCTCTATAGAAGCGCAGCCAGATTCTTGGATCTCGTATGGGGGCTCTTGGAGAACTGCAAACATAATACGTAAAACAATTAAGTACCTATTATAATTAAAACTATATACTTATCTCCTGATATACCTACGTACAAAATCGGTAGGCAACCGTACCTACTGCAGTAAGTAGATAGTTAATAAATAAAATACTTCATCACTGTCGGTCGGTGACGCATATAAATTATGCGTATTAGATACTTTACCCTTAAGCGGGCCCCATACATACATATATGTTACGTAGGTAAAATTCAAATACAGTTTAATGTTTGTCACTTACAAGGAATCATTTAAAAGATATTTATTTTTTAGATAAATACAATCGAATTTGCATCATACTGTGTTGTTACTAAGGTTGAAATTTTAAATACACAAGTATGTGATCGATAAAACGCCTCTACTCGGATAGAGGATTAACTCCGTGCCATGGACGCGTTTGTGCGTTCAGTCAGCACATATGGAAAGCCTCGCCTTGTGATTTAACACGGCACTCAACTGAGCCCTTAGTGTAAGTTCGAGTCATATAGCAAACGTCTCGAACTCGAATAAGGCGTTCAATAAATCTCTTTTTCCTTATGGTGAAACGAATAACACGTTCGAGCCATTTTTTATGATTCAAACTTGTTACACTAAAAGACTTATTATACCTTCCTAAATTAGTCACTTACGAGAGGACGCCGCAATACGTTGGAATGAGATGGAGTTACCTCCATACGTATCTAACGTATTGCGGCGTCCCTCTCGTAACTGACTAATTTAGGAAGGCATTAAGAAGATAAAGTTTAAAGCTTAGAGTTAATTTATAGATCATTAATCAGATTCCGACAACTTTCTCCGATCATCGTTTCGCTATTGCTTCTTTCGCCGATAGAATCTTTTAACGAATACTTGAAAAACACACGGCTTTACTCACGATTTATTGTCAGTAATAGTCCGTTTGTCAAGTACCTATTCATTATGTCTCACCACAGTTTTAATTTGACTAATCTTTTAACGAATAATTTTACAATAAAAAATGTGTGCAGGTGCGTTTAACTTATTTTTGATGTTTCTAACGCAGAGATCACGAATATGTTGGCCAGTCTTACCTGATTGAAAGTGATGACGCGGCCGCAGGTGGGACACGACAACCCAGGAAATGCCCAGTTACTCTCCTCTTGATAGTGCCCAGATCGAAACTATTCAGCATGACCGACACAGTGAGGTCATAACATTCCTTAGATGTACGTAACAGGAAAGATGGAGCAAAACGCTTCGCGTATGACAAGGTGGAAAGTTAATCCTGAAGGGATCCTGGTGGCCTGATTATAAGAAGTAGGGGCGGGCAGCAACTCATGCAACTCCACGGCAACACGCTTCATAATATATCTTGTAAAATACCGATAGGCAAGCAACTCTACGTCGATGATCTAGACTTCGAAGCTTCGATTGCACCAACGTATCGGCGCCTACCAGCTTTATAGCTCGACGGTATACCGGATCCAGAGCAGCAAGTTAATAATTGGCAGAACCATCCCAAAGGTGACAGCAGTACTTACTCCATGCAAAGGCGGACTTGTCTATTTATAGCTGACTAGTGGACCCGCGACAGCTTCGCCCGCGGTATTGTCCATACATACTGTATCACCCCTTTAGGGATGGAATTTCAAAAAATCCTTCCTTAGTGCACCTCTTGGGTACTCGAGGAATGTCCCCTCCAAATTTCAAACCTCTAGGACCACCCGTTTAGTCACGGTGCGCTGTGCGTTGTCTGTAAGTGAGTCACGGTCCAGTTATATATGTAGTGATTGGGGTGCTCGTCTTTTGAAATTACCTCTCTTGGGGTAAACGAACTCGGTGGACGGATGCAGGTGAAACACGACCTTGTGCACGAAGGCGCTGATGTCTGCGCCGGCGACGCCGCGCACCCACACGCGCCAGTCCAGCGCGAGCGCGCGGCCCGACGCCGAGTGGCGCGGCTCGCACGCGTGGCCCACCTCCAGCCAAATGCGGACGCACATCTGAGGGAACACAATTGGTTGCTTTGAGTAATCAAATCAATTCAAATGAAATACTTTGTTTGCCAGAATAGTTAGGTATGCATTATATAGGTACAAGGTCTTGAGGTATGGTCCAGTATTCAGTCGAGAACAATCGACATGCAAAAATTTGAATCTTATTTTCGGCATTAGGTACGATTGACTGAACATTATTCATTAACATTAAAAGCATTAAGATTATTAATATAACAAAATTCAGACTATTCAAATTAAATTAGCAACATGCCGTCAGTTATAATTATTATTAATCTAAAATGTCATTACGTAATTAATATTGGCAAATTCTAAATGACTTATATAAATAAATATCTGCATATTAAATATTACACATAATTAAATTCCATCCAAGTAATCGTAGGTATCGTCTTAAGTTTTGTTCAACCAGCTGTAAACCTAAACCTTTTACGTAAACGTTACTTTAATCCGAGTCGACCAATGACCCTTAAGGTCGCTTTGAGACCTTTGGACACGGAAGGCGTGTGCCTAGTAGAGTAGCATTTTGCGTTCGCATCCATTAGCCAACAGTAGGGAATCCATAGGGATATAATTAGTAGTTTGCCCACATAAAACTAACATTGGATCAATATAACAAAAAGATTATAATTACGCCCAACCAAATACCGCTACCGTTGTTTAAAAACGGTTGGCATTTCTGCATTGTAGCTATCCAACGAAGGCCCTATTAGATATTAAGTAACGTTGGCCACATGCAGTAAAATATTATCATTACGCCCATCCACTTGCCAACGCTGGGCGAATGCGACTTCTGCTACCGTTGGTTTAAAACTGTTGGCATTTATTGCATTATATTGTTTCAGTTGGAAATTCTACAATAGCCCTTGGTTGTAGGCCTTACCTCAAAACGACGGCCAAATCTAATCGTTTTCCAACTAACGAGACCCAAGTGGCCCGACGAAATGCTATTAGGGGTGATCGTTTGTAGTGGAAGTCTTTTGGCCAGTGGCGTAACAATAGGGTGGCAGGGCTTGCAAAATGCCACGGGCCCCCGACCCAAGAGGGCCCCGGCCCAAGAGGCCGCGAGCTCAAAAATATAGTACAACGTGACGATTTTTACTGATAGGGCCCCATCAAAAGAATTTGCCACGGGCCCCAGATTGTATAGGTAGATACGCCACTGCTTTGGGCAGACCTATGTCCAGCAGTGAACGTCCCGGGGTTGAAATGCTAATGATGACCTTTGTGAATTCCGTTGTTGAGCCGGCTTTAGAGAAGTGCGAGTGCAATACGCTATATGGTAAAATATAAAAAAGTCTAAACCGTTTACTGATAACAAATGAACATTCTAGCCAATAGAATGTTATTATATCATTTTAAGATTGCAAGAAATCTCCAAAATCCAGCTTAACGCAGGCATAAGTCGCTGTGAGTAGCTCTAAGTTCGAAAAACAAATTTCCGGTGGAAAAATGGTGGCTATTTTTATAAAAGTTAAAATAAGATATTTTCGAGGTCATGCCATACTTTTTTTCATCTAAGTAAATTGTTAGTGCTTGTTTATTAAACTCCGGGAAGTAACTGATCTACGTAATGATATAACAAAAAGTACCGTATACCAAAAAAAACAGCCTTGGCCATGGCCGTTGCGAACATTTTTATTGTTCTGTAAGTAGGTACTCCGTAAGATAACTAACACATTTAGTAACTACAGTGTAATCGTTATACGTATGCGTAATGAATAATTAAACTCACCTGGATTACATCACAAAATAACTTAATTAAATGTTTTGAAAATAGCAATCAAAACAAATAAATTACACTCGCAGAACACGACGTGCGAACTTTTTAAATAAAATAAGGCTATGGCCAGTATTATTAAAAATGTACATACCATGTAGTTTAAGTTCGTATTCATTTGTTTGAAATGTATTTAAAATGAGCCTTGAAAACGATGAATGTACTCAACGATTATGGTGTCATGCTCATAGCCAATCAGAATCAGATGATTTTGTTTATTTTCAGTGTTAATATGAGATTGCTTGGTCAGCACCGGGTCAATATTATTCATATACCTACCTAACCACCAACACGTGATGCATTTATTGCCGGATAAGCGTTGGCAACAAAATTAATTAAAGCATCTACCGCTTAATGTAATTAATATGCCTATCATGAGACTAGATAATGAATTATATAAAATATATTATACATTGTCTCCGAAAGTTCAAATTCTTACCAAAAATCTTTTGGCACAACTCCTGCAGCCCTAACATGCATGGCACAAAGATAAATAAGACCCGTTTATCTTTATGACAATCTCTTTCGTCGGCACTAGTGTGAGGGAGACGCACTTAGAGATAAGACGGTCTATCTTATCATTGTGTCATGCATGTTACGGCCGCTGAGAAAAATTTAAGAAGGGTTATTTTGGATGGAGGGGACGCGAAACCTTGGACAACTTTGCCTATAGTAAGTTTTTTACAGAAACAGTTGTTTAATGTTTATTAAATTGATACTACACAAACCCCAGTTAAACTACATAATGTACATACCTAAGAGTCTAGTTTGAAGACAAATTAGCACGGCTTTAAAACATACGGCCAGGCAAAGTTCCCGTTCTGGCATTTATAACTATGCCTACGACTTTGACAGTGAATAGCTCAGAATCTATTGCGGTTTAAGAAATTTGGACCTAAAGGGTAGATGGCGCAAATTATGTTTTTATTCGAAAATTTCTTCAAACCCCCAGATTCTTAATACTTACTCGACGACATATTCTCAAAAATCCTTGAAATACAAACAAACCTGCCGTGTTTTACGGTACCTAGGTAAATTAATATTTAATGTTCCATTTTAGAGTTAATTTTGGCTACGTTACTGTTCAACCTCTTTTAATTATCCAGGAAATGAACGATTTCGCAAAAAATTGGTAAATTCATAATTGGCTGAATTTTAGTAAGTAAGTATTACATATCAGTGGGGCCAATTCGAAAGTGTTTTCGCTAAATTTAGACGTCGCTAAATTTGAAATAAGAATTGTTCGACTCGATTTTGAACCTTGGAGCTATACAAAATCGAGTTTGACGTTTCTTATTTTAAATTTAGGCAATCTTAAATTTAGCGGACACCGTTTCGAATTGGACCCAGTGTATGTCTAAACCGTTTAAGTATCACTACATAGTATAAAACAAAGTCGCTGTCGCTGTCTGTCTGTCCCTATGTATGCTTAAATCTTTAAAACTACGCAACGGATTTTGAAGCGGTTTTTTTTTAATAGATAGAGTGATTCAAGAGGAAGGTTTATGTGTATAATATATGGATAATATTGTAGAGAAACACTGATAAATTTAGAGGTTTCTAATGTCGTAAATAAACTAATTATTTTGCACTTACATTGCAAACGCTGGCTGTACCCCACGAGATAAATCAAAATAATGTACTACAGTAATGTACACTATAAAAAGGTCAACAAAAAAAGTCCGCGATGGTATATGTCTATCTCTTAATGATAACCCACAATAACCATTTTTTATCCTTAACATTTTACGGGAAAAAATGGCTTATTTACGAAGTGATTTTAAGCAATACAGCATTAATCCTTATCCAATTTAGTACCTTAAATACATTTTCCATTTAATATAGATCAATATGGCCCTTTACAGCATGTAATTTAAATGAATATTTCTGAAGATATTACTGATTTAAAATGCAGGGACATAGCACTTTATGATTAATAGTGATCAGACGCGCGTTTATCGGAGCTCTCTGGAACATATTTGTATTGTCTAATGACAAAAAAGCTGTAAACATTGTTTATAAGGACATTCTGTAGTAGGTAGGTATATTTAGTATCAGCATTGCACCCGTGCGAAGCCGGGGCGGGTCGCTAGTATTATAATATAGTTTACAAGAATCCATCAAAATTACTCACCGGAAGTTTTTTCTTTTTCAATATTGTAAGGCGAATAGAGTACCTAATATTATATCATGAGAATATTAATGGACACAAAATAAAATAAAAGCATTTTTCCTGCCCATACCCGAGGCACTGGGTGCACTACACGTACGAGGGGTTGGGTAGTCTGCGCTTTGGCATTTTAAATCCTATTTAGTTTTAAGTATAATATTGTATGTAGCTAACTTTAGTTCATAAACAAATGTCTTATACATAATGATCTGCAATAAATTATTTCAATTTCAGTTTTCAATTTAACCATACCAACTCTGAAATATAATAGGACAAATGAAAAAAAAAATGAGTTAAAGAGTTAGGTGGATTCTTCATCCAAAAATTCATTAAAGCTATAAAGTAACGATTTATAAAAAAACCTGCTATTATAAATTATTTCCAATTCAGCCGTTATCATCATAATAGATAACGTTTCGTTTCTTATAGGCACCTACTTCATTCCTCTATTTTATTCACGTATGAATAAAAACACACTACACTTCAGAATCACATGGTAGCTTTCAGATTCATCCGCTTCTCATTTTGAATATATAATTGTCTACACGCGAAACAAAGGTTCATGGCCATAAAAACTGTTTGGTTATTGTCAATTCGCTGGCTAATTATACAGCCATCAGATTCAATAAAAATTATAACATGTAGGTACTTGCCTCAATTGACATTTCAGTTTCACAAAATCCGTTTTTTAGTGTCATTAATCGCTCACTAGTCAATTATAGAGGTCGCTCTTAGCAGACAAAATAAATGTATCAGTCACATTCGAACCATCACTTCATAAAAGTATTGATATGAAAGAAAACCATTATGACTAATTTATTCCTTGCCATTACGATATTGTGTTTTATAAATATTATTATCATTAACTTGATGAATTTGTCAATCCATATTCTATAAATGGCGCTTTCAAGTAAAGTTGATTGATGTTTACATTTGAATGGTTCCTTGTTACCAGTTACGGCGCGTGGTCCTCCTAACCGTATTTTCAAGTGCTCATTATATTTTAGTACGCGTAATAAAGTAGTTACGTTGGTTTTATTTAACTTGATGTCCGGATCAGAATCTTTATTTGACTGCTGCATCTTAACTGCGTAAAAAAACATTGACCCTGACGCTTTAAGCAAGGTCAATTTGATTGCGTAAAGGAGTACTAGTTTTGCAGCGACTACCTATATCCAGACTGTATCGATGGTCAATGTACTGTACCTACCCTTAAGGTAAGGGTCCACAGTTCCGCATCGCACGCATGCATCGCAAAAGCCCCTCGAAACAAAGGCGTCATCATTGCCTATGAGCAGATTCGTGTGATGCGGATCAGTGGATGCACTAGTTACTTTCTATACAAAGAATACTAAAATCCGTTACGTGCGATGCATCCGATGCGTGCGATGCAGAACTGTGGACGCTTACCTTTAGTGTAAGTTTAAATGATACAAAGTCATCTTGAACAAGTGAATCGTTTCGCCATAAGGAAATAGAGACTTTTACCCAAACGCGTTCCAGAAGTTTGCTATGATTCAAACTTACACCAAAGGTTCTGCTTGCACTATTCTCAAGCTACAAATAGATGAAGATACAAGATTTAGTTTTTGGAGAATTAGTGAAATTAAGATGCACGTAGGTAGGTACGTAGCGTGATTAAGCACCTGCAGAAGGAGTGACCTGTACCTTACCTATCTGTGACAATATGGCAGATCATATTATGTGTTTGTTTTCTAACGGGTCACGGCTACGAAGAGGTCTCTAGTCCCGATTTCTGATGAGGTTCATGTTTAGTCAAGGGCGTAGCCAGAATTCTGTTAAGGGGGAGGCACGAGAAGAAAAACCAAGAATATACCTAAGGTACATTACATGCTACACGAGCAATGGGACAGGTTACTGATCTCAGTGACCAACTGCATGATCTAGGGGGGAGCTGCCTCACCCTGCCGAGACCTCGTTACGCCCTTGCTTTACTTTAGTGGTCGTTATTATAGAGATACGGTGACTGCTATAGAAATCCATGGTATCATATTTGTATTACATACATTATGAACCCTAATAATATTAAAATGAATTAAATGTATTTATTCTTAACAAAACAACGGACACGCTTGTGTATGTTTTCAAGATAAAACCAGTTATATTTGGAACGCGGACACACGTCCATAACTGACATATTTTCTCTCGACAGCACTAATTGATTTACGAGAAATATACAATCTTTGTATGCAGAATGCAGAACAAACATCGTTATTGATGCCCTCTGTCGAGACGAATCGGTTGTTCTTTGTTATCTTAATAGGTGTCATAAAAAAATTATAGGAAAAACATGATAACAACAGATCTAATTCCATACCTAATTAAATCCAGTTTGGTTGGTCAGAGGTCAACAGTGAAATTCGGTCCAACAAATTTATGGCATATTTTTTTTATTGTGATGTTAACTTACCAACAGGAAAAGTGCTGCTGGTCAAGTTTACAAGTGTATTTTATTTATTGTATGTTTCTAAGTTATGTTACGGCCTATGGTTATGTAACTTTTAATAAACATAAACAGGTTTAAGTACGCATAACTCCTTAATTTCATTTTGTGATAGCGGCGATAAGAAAAATGTGTATGGACACGTGCGCCTGCGCGATTATGCCGGTGATAATGTGAAGCAATATGCAATATGGATGGCGATGAAATCTAATCCCAATACGAGCATAGCTAACATTCTTAGTCACGGGCATGAGCCGACGAGTCGATTTCATTCATCGCGTTTGGCATGTAACTCACCGACTTGTCATGTTGTACGGTGCGACCTTCAGTCATTTTCTAAAATATGATAAAATCGCCGTTGTTCGTGCGGCGACGGGTGACATCTGCAACGTAAGGCCGCCGAGGTCATGCTCGCGCCAGTTCACTCCGCTCGCTCCACTGTCACCGAGGAGCATGGAGGCGGTGAGGAGTCATGGAAGGGAATCGGAGAGTTCGAGAAGAGTTCCGGAGGTCGGCGGGCCTGACGAGGGCGCGCCCGCGAGTTGTGTTTATCACTGAATCATAGAGTGACCGCGCGAACGTGCGGGGCGGGGGATGTGACGTCATATGCGCCCGCGCCGCGCAAAACAAGTCATTCGCGCACTGCGCGCTCCCTCCAAAACTTGACATGACAGCAACACGTTCCGTTATGCGACGTTTCATTCACATAGTGGATTTCGTAATAAAACAAAACGCTCAGATGTTATTATATTTTTAGTCTTTAGGTTTTGTTTCGGGGCTATCCTGGGTTTCTGGATGCTTAGATAAACTCCAGTACTGGTAATATGAGTTTAATTCCTTTTTATTACATTTATTCATATAAAAGTTTAGAGAGCCGAACTACCACAGCGTTGGTATGTATGAGAAGTAAAATGGCGGCTAGCCGCCCCCGGTCACCCCCGCACCCCGGTGTCGCCCTGCTGGAGTGGTCAGCGACATGCCGCCGGACCTTGAAGTGTCGTCTTCAACTGAAGTGTCCACAGGTAGAGGACAAATGTTGGTGAAGTCTCTGCGCATAACTCCTGTCGCAGTTTTGATTTCAGCGACTCTGTTGATCCCGTCCCTGCCTGGAAACACCCTTTGGATTCTTCCTAAGAGCCATCTAATTGGTGGCAGCTGTTTTTCCTTAATGACCACGAGGGTCCCGGTTGCTAGTTCTCCACGAGAAGACTGCTTCCATTTCGTCCTGGTTTGCAGCTCGCTGATGTACTCGAGCTGCCATCTGGCCCAGAAATGTTGACGCAGCTGTTGGATCTTCTGGAAACGGTCGGTGAACGTAGCACGTGATGTAAGATCTGGTTCTGGAATTGCTGTCATACTTCTTCCAATTATGAAGTGTCCCGGCGTTAAGGGTAAGTAATCATTTTGGTCAGAGCTAAGTGGGGTCAAGGGTCGGGAATTAAGTAAGGCCTCGATTTGTGTGAGTGTTGTGTACAAGTCCTCATAAACAAGGTGAGCCAATCCTAATACGCGGCGTAAATGGTGTTTGATGGATTTAACCCCCGCTTCATGTAAACCTCCAAAATGAGGTGCATATGGAGGCAAAAAATGAAAGTTTATAGACTCGGACGTCATGGCATCCGAAATATCTGATGCACTATCGCGTATAAAAGACTTGAGCTCGTTTCGCGCGCCTACAAAGTTAGAACCATTGTCGCAAAAGAGATCAGTAGGCTTTCCTCTGCGCGCAATGAACCTTTTAAGAGCCGCTATAAAGTTGGCTGTGCTCAAGTCCCCTACAAGCTCGATATGAATAGCTTTAGTCTTACAGCAAACAAAGATGCATATATATGCCTTTATAAAACGGCAACCGCGCCCTCTCTTATTAGCCATCATTATCGGCCCAGCGTAATCGACGCTGGTAACCAAGAATGGAAAGCCCGGTTGTAGTCTTTGTTTAGGTAGGTTGCCCATGATTGGAGTAACGGTACGACCACCGAAACGACGACAAGTAACACATTGATGTGTAACTGATCGTGCTATGTCGCGACCTCCAATAGGCCAATAAGTTTCTCTAATGGAATAAAGTAAATGCTGAGGCCCAGCATGCATGAGAACCTTGTGTTGACATTCGAATAGCAACCTAGTGAGTTTGTGTTTTTTACTTAAGAGTATCGGGTGGATCTTGTCATAATCATAATCCGAATTGGATATTCTCCCGCCTACTCTCATTAGATTTAAATTAGCTGAGTCAATGTATAAGTTCAGCGACGAAAGTGGTGACTTAAGAATGCGACTGCCAACTTGAATTTTAGCGTATTCAGTGGAGAAAGATTCTTTTTGTGAGATCAATATCAAATGCCTTAATGCGTTATCTAGTTCTTCCGCGCCGAGCGGGCCGCAACGTTTGTTGGACTTAAACCGCGTGTTGTGTATGAACCTAGTGACATAAGCAAAGGTGCGTTGCATACGTTTAAGATCCGAAAACTTGTTAAACGGAAAGGGCTCGTCAGCTTTGGAATCCGCAGCGAGGCATACGTTCTGAGACTTGACCTCTGGTAAGTTTGTAGGCATAAGTTTTGTATCTAGCGAAGGCCATGAGGCCTCTGGCTTAGACAGAAATTGGGGACCGTTCCACCATAACTCATTGTGAACCATCGCGCTGGCCGTCAATCCACGTGAGATGTGGTCTGCGGGATTTTCGTTGGTTGGCACGTGCCTCCAAGTAAAGTTGGCACAAGTGGACTGTATCTCGGTAATTCTATTTCGAATAAATGTTTGTAACTTACTTGGGTGCATGCCCAACCAACCCAACACGATGGTTGAGTCTGTCCATAGAACGCATTTATGAAATGTCAGTCTCATGGACTTCAATATTTTGTCGAGCAACTGAGCGCCCAATAACGCACCGCACAGCTCCAAGCGAGGTGTGGTCAATGGTTTAAGCGGAGCCACCTTACCCTTGGAACAAAGTAAATTAGTAGTCACGTTATTAGCCGCGTCAGTTGACCGAATATAGGCACAACTACCATAAGCCTGTTCTGACGCGTCCACAAAGACATGCAGCTGCAGATCAGCAGGGCTGCTGCAACACACATGTCTTGGTATATGTATGTCATTAAGCCTTGGTAACGTTTGGACAAAGGCTAGCCATACGTCTCTTACGTCGTCAGGAACCGCGTCATCCCAGGATAACTTGCGCAACCATAATCGTTGCATCATGACCTTGGCTTCTAAGATGGTCGGTGCGACTATACCCAAAGGGTCGAATATTTTAGATATGGTCGACAAAATAGTCCGTTTTGTTACTGGGCCCTTACAGTCAATATCAGTAGTGATACACAATTCATCTGAGATGCTATTCCAAGTTATTCCTAAAACCTTAGAACTATGGTCTGGGCATAGGTCAAGGTTACTCTCAGCGACTGCAGTTCTATCATTTGTGATATTTTGTAGCACCTTGATGTCGTTTGATCGCCACTTTCTTAGTGGAAAGCAAGCACCGTTAAGTGTCTCTGTAAGTTTGGTGTAGATGCTAGTAGCGGCCTCTGTTGACGAGGACCCCGAAATTAGGTCATCAACATAAAAATCCCTGGCTAAGATTTCTTTCACAATAGGATCATTATGCTCTAGTGACAATTGTCGTAGACAACGTATGGCTAGAAATGCGGCAGATGATGTACCATACGTCACCGTGTTCAAGTGAAATGTTTTAATTGGCTGTGTGGGTTCATCCCTCCACAGTATCTGTTGCAAATAACGCTGTGACGGGTTGACGTCACATTGACGGTACATTTTCTCAACGTCCGCCGTCAACGCGACGTCATGTTGTCGAAAGCGCGTTAATATTGAAAACAAATCGTCCTGTATAGTCGGACCGACTTGTTGTAAATCATTAAAGGAGTAGCCAGATGACGACTTAGCTGAGCAGTCAAATACTACCCTTAATTTACTTGTAATGCTACTACTCTTGATCACAGCATGATGTGGAGCAAAATAAGAGATCCTTGTTTTATCATAGTGTGATTCACTCATGTGCCCTAGCTGTATATATTCGTGAATGAAATTTGCATAAGATTCCTTTAAAATAGGATTTCTTTGCAATTTGCGCTCCGTAGAAAGAAACCTTTGTTTTGCCATATAGTATGAGTCGCCCAATAGGGTTGGCGGTCTCTTTAAAGGTATCGTAACTAAAAACCGGCCATCTGACTGCCGCGACGTATTTTTTATAAAGTTATTTTCGCAATCCATTTCTTCGCTAGTTAATGGAGGATAATTCGTTATTATTGAGTCTAACTCCCAAAATTTAGCTAGTTGATTTTCTAGTGTAATTAAATCTACGTTTGTATTATTGTGCGCTTGTGTGTCTATTTTATTTTGTGTGTGTGAAAATCCGCATAAGTCAATATTTCCAGGAGCTGAACCACCTAAAATCCAGCCCAATTTTGACTCGTGTAAAATAACGTTCTGGCCGTCTAACTTAATTCGTTGCGAACCTAATAAATCCCAGAATATGCTGCTTCCTAAAAGGATGTCAATACTGGATGTTTCATAGAAGTTAGGATCGGCCAGTTTGACGCCTTTAGGTATTTTAAGGTTCTGTATATTGATTGGTTCGCTCGGCCACGGGTTTGTAATGGTAGGTATGACAATACAGCTCACATTAGCATCAAAATTAGAATACTTAGACGTTAAATGTATCGTACATATTTTATTTAATACCGATACGTTATTGTTAATGCCGGTCACAGATGTAGAAATATCCTTTGTGTCTAGATTCAGTTGTGTGCATAAGTTTTGCGTTATAAAGTTAGAAGTACTTCCTGAATCTAGCATTATACGCGCAGAGTAAGCGTCCGCGTTTGCTGCACAAACGTCAACAATAGCAGTCGACAGCAAACCCTGGCGCGCGGCCGCGCAGGCTAAGCCGACCGGCCCGGCCGGTGGGGCAGCCGGCGCGGGCGCCGCCGACGCGACAAGCGCGGCGCCGCCCGGACCGGGCGCACCATCGACCGCAACCGTCGTTGGGTGTAGGATTGTATTGTGCTTTTTCCTACATACTCTGCAAGGACTTAAACGACATCTGTTGGTCGGATGACCGTGGCGCAGACAATTGAGACACAGCTTTAAACCTAAGGCCTTATTTTCCCTATCCTTTATTGATAATTCTAAAAATGATTTACAATTGTAAATATTGTGAACACTCGACTGACAAATAGGACACAACTTACTATTATTATTTTCAATGTTGTTGGAGGAATAGGTAAGCAAGCCCCTTGACCTTTCTAGCCTAACATTTCTTTGCTCGAGGGTTTCTAGTAAATCGGCCCGCATTCTAATGAATTTAACTAGGTCGTCAAAGTCATTAGAATCACCTGGGAGTGTAAGCTTGTGTTTTTCCCATTCGAGTAAGGTTTGCGAGTCAAGTTTGTTGCTTACCATGTATATTAATAACGTGTCCCAGTGGTCAGTGGGTTCGTTTAAAATTTCGAGTGATTTTAAATTTTTTATAAACGTGTCAATTAGCCTACGCAGTTGAAAAGACGTATCTTTCTGCACCGGGAACACGTTAAATAACGACTTAACGTGATTAGAAATAAGTAACCGTTTATTATTATATCTGTCACACACAAGGTCCCACGCAACTGGGTAATTAGCCGCGCAGAACTCAATTGACTTAATGACAAGCGACGCACTGCCTTCCAAATATGACCTTAGGTAGTGAAATTTGGTTATATCGGACAGACTAGGATCGTTATGTATCATGGATTCGTACATGTCCCGAAACTCCAACCACTGATTGTACGTACCATCAAACTTGCTTAAATTTATTTCAGGTAACTTAACATTCAACCTTGTTTGCCTTGTCTGTCCACCCATGGTACCAGGGGTGAACTTCTGTTCGTTGCGCTCAGCGGTAGATGCACCCAGGAGGAGCCGTGCCTGCGCAATAACGTTGAAGTAGGTAGCCTCAAAGGTTTCTCGTTGCTTGTATTGCTCCTCAGGATCCTCCTGAGCACATTCAATCTGTAACTGAACATCGTGAAACTCGTTAAATACTAATTCTAACCTTGAAATTCGCAGCTCGAGCTCAATCCTATGATGTGGAGTTAACCTTGCCGGTATATCTCGTACATAGTTACCGAAGTTCGTTAACTGAGTCTTACATGTACCACGACGTTTGTTATATTCTTTTATTTTTTCTGCCATTGTTTATCTCCACAAGCGACACTGCACGGCAAGGCAATTACAAATGTAATCAATGTAAACAAGCACCTCACTATAACGAATCGTTTGTAGGTTAAGTCATAGATACATGCGCTATGTACCTTGTCGATTACAAACTGAACCTACAATAAACCGCTTAAAGGGTTGATAATTTACACTGATATTAGTTAAGGTAACACTTTATTCCCGATTTTACTAATATTTATGTAGAAATATACTGCCAGCCGGTCCCGGTGCCGCTGAACGTAAACAACTATGAATACAGTTAGCTTGCGCCGCGAACAGCTGACGATTGCACTTAAGTAGTTACTATAATACTTTATAGTTTTAATCGGTTTTTTAAATAAGTATATAGTATTATGATCTAGTGTAGTTATGTATATATATGTAGTTAGTATGTGTAATTTATTCTAGTATCTAAATGGTTTTTAGTAATTATCGTTATTGTTTTTAGTACATAAATATGTTTATATTAATAGTATCTAGTTTTTAAGTAAGTTTAGGAGTGGATAGGAAACTTAGCTGGATATCTAGTACTTCCGAGCTGCTGGTTCCATGGATCCTGGTAATGATTCCTCGTAGAATCCTTGCTTGTTTAACTTTGTGGTAGACTTCACTTGATTGTAAGTAGGAGATCCGGCTACTTAGCTTGTAATTCCGAATGGTTAACTGCGCAGTGACAATGCGCATGCACCGCCACGTTGGCTGGACAGTCAAATCGTCGTTACTCGCTGATCCCTCGCTTTGGAGGCTCGAAGGACCAATGTTTCGGGGCTATCCTGGGTTTCTGGATGCTTAGATAAACTCCAGTACTGGTAATATGAGTTTAATTCCTTTTTATTACATTTATTCATATAAAAGTTTAGAGAGCCGAACTACCACAGCGTTGGTATGTATGAGAAGTAAAATGGCGGCTAGCCGCCCCCGGTCACCCCCGCACCCCGGTGTCGCCCTGCTGGAGTGGTCAGCGACAGGTTTACCTAGGGGTATACTCGCGCTATAAAGAAACTTTTGAGGCCGAAATTAATTAACGAAATTGGTTAATTAACAAATTTTAATGATGATAAATAAATAAATAAATGACAAATATAATAGTATTGAAAAAATTACAAATTTGAAAATATCTGTGTTTGTTTATTTAAACCTATCATTTCCTTATATAGGTATGTCCTCATAAAAATGATGTCAGATTTAAACTTACCATTTGAAGTTACCAAATAAAGCGAAAAAAGTATTATAGGTAACTATAACTATACCCTCAGTCCGTTTATTGGCATAATCAAAGCGTCTAAGCTTTTTAGTTATTTCATCTTCTACTTGCTTCACATTTGCTTGCGACGGCTCTACTTCACCATGCTTCGCCTCTTCCAATCCTTTTTTCCCTAAAAATCCTGCTCTTCTCAACTAGTAGGTATACCTACTTAGATTCGATTTGCACCTTCATAAAACAAACTTAATGTTCGTGCTGTTAGTGTAGTTTAGAATTTAGTATTCATGCAATCAAATCTCATTTTCGCCAATATGGCGTTTACGCTAATTGATCCTGAAGATATCGATATATCACTTTGTGGTTCATTTTGAAGCTGCTATGCTGCATATATATATGTAATTAGTTTCTTCCTTCAGGCTTACTTCGTTTCTACTAAATGTACCTAGCCCATTATCGTTGTAATACCGCATTGTGTTATGGAGTACCTGCCGTGATCTGTGTAGCAATATTATTCTACAGGTAGGCTCAGTGAAATTGCTATTATGTTTTATGTAGGCGTATGCATTTAAAATAAATGTATAATGGTTGTCTCAATCCCCATGCACGACATATCCACCATAGACACCACTCAGCCTAACTTTTACTAGCAAATAAAGCTGCTGAACATGCGGGGGCGCGAGGTTTTTAGAATGCTGTGATTGATGCGTTTAGGTTGTTTTCGCTCCCGCGCCTGCCTGGTATCCCCGCCGCGCTGGCCGCTTATATTTTTTTTGCCTCTAATGGTGGCAGCGGGGCTCGCCCGGCTATGCGGAGTGTATTAGATATAATACTTATGGTCTGAGGTTTGAGGTACCGAGGTTAGCTAACTACTACGGAGATAGATGGGTAACTAAACCTACCATAAATCCTCAATAACTTACACACAATTATAAAACTGGAACAAAGAAATAGAAAATTTAAAAGGAAACTTTTCGATCATTGCTCGATATAAAGTTTGATTCAATATAATATGCGTATCAGTTTAAGTATAGTTTAGCTAGGTATCTCATTATAATCTGCGCATTTTATTAATTGAGACGACTGTTGATCCTACAGTCACAATGCACATTTAAAGGTTGCACAAGTTCTGAATAAATAAATAAATAAATAACGCGTCTTCCTTGCCACGGTTTGGGAAATAAAATAAGATAAAGTAAGTTCCGATTTCATTGGCTTATACGAGATCATAATTATTACCTTTACCTTAAACACAATGAACCAATTTCAAATCATTATGCAAATAGGTGCAAGTTTGGAGATAATCGCGTAGATATAGGTACATATACATACAAAATTACGTATGTATGTGAAAACATACGGGTCAGATTTAGATTCAGATAATTTATTGGTAATAAATATGTATTACATGTCACACTTAACCTACATATCTACATTAGCATTAACCAGAAATTATACATAATGTTAAACCACACATTTTTCTGTACCTATTTCAAAACTTTGAGTATACTTACATGTACCTAATATATATTTTTTAAGAAAAAGCAAAGCTACTTCAAAATCTTTTTAATTGAAAATTTATGATTGGCCTTCATTAATAAATTACCTAAAACAGCCGATTATATGTTTTTTATTTATCATTTAATCAACGATATATCTGATGCTTCTAGGTGTTTCACTAATGAAGGCTAGAGGTAGTCATTATTGTTTATTTTTCAAAGGGTTTTATGAGTCGGTTTTGTTTTTGTAAAAAGCATTTTTATAAACTTTTAAGTAAATATTATGTAATATAGCGGTCTATCTTATCTTTGTGTCATTCATGTTAGGGCCGCAGATGACGATAGCATTACCTACGTTAACTGCTCATCGACATTTGTAAAATATTGCTATGAACATGCAAGGACAACAGACCGGTAAGGAGTTCTTTTGTGAACCCCAATATCATTTCCGATTTACCAGATGCATTATGTAATGAGAATAACTTTCTTAGCAACAGCGACAAGGAAAAGTCATCATTATCAGTTAACCGCCAATCATTGAAGAGTTCCATGAAGCCATCCTTTGACTCCATCATTACTCTCACTTGATCAAATAGAAAGCAAGAAGAAGAAAGAAATACCTACATTTATTTAGCAACTTTTACAAATTTTGAATTCACATATAGGTATTTACTTAACTGTATAATTTTGCCCCGCGGCCGCTGGTGGCGCATAAACTTTTACGTCGCTTCCGAGTTATGTATAAACCACTGAGGCGCGAGGCCCGTAGGACCGCGAGGTCGTAGGCGGTGGCCCAGGTCGCCCACGCCTAACGCCGCCTCTGCCCATTCATTCCCGATCATTAGCATTAACCGTTTCATACGATCAATCAATCAATCAGACAGCTGTACGCTCCATCCATTCCTAAATGTATTTCCAGCTTCAGTAGTTTTGACTCATTCGCATTTAGACATTGATATTGACAATTACGTATCACGATTACAATATCGCTCCGGATCATATGCATTATCAGTGCGTTTCAATAGATGATAAAACTTGTTTTTAAGCGCTCCCTATAAACATATTTTTTCGCGGAAATGTTTTCTATGGACGACGATATCTCTTCAATTAATCACGGTATCGGAGTAGTTAAATCTAAATACACGTCAGTGTGGATACATTTCGCCAAGTTCGGAAAAAAGCCAGGGCACTGACTGTGTATAAACTAATTGATCAACAGACTTGAAAGTGGGTTTATGGAGCCCATTCTAATTACCTATACAAATTAAAACTTTCATGAGACGTTATTAACACAAGAAATAACTTTACGGCATTACTCACGAATTATTGTCAGAAATAGTCCGACATGTTTCGGACTCGTATGGAGTCCTTCTTCAGGGATTGAGTGCGGTCGCGGTTAAAGTAACCCGCGCACTGCTCGCCGCGCGGCCCGCTGTTCCCGAGCTGAGGGCGCGGGGGCGGTGGGGGGTGACACCGGCGCTGTAGATGTATCCGGCTGCTGTATGCTAATTACCTAGAATCCCAAATAGCAAAAAGCTATATCTTGTAGTTAGATAGAGACTGGTCTAAAGTGGCTTTAAACAATTCATGAAAAGAATGCTCGTCGAGCTCGCGGCCGGTTTCTTCGAACTTGGGCTATGCGCACTGCCGTGCGCTTCTAAAAAGTAGTTTTTTTTAATATAGATGTCTTTAAATGGCTTATTTGAGAAATTCGTGTGTGAAACCACTATGATATGATCATAGCTAGGCACCGTTGATCAAATGGTTAATTTCGTTAATCGCTAATCCGTTAATAAAAAAGTTAACTGCGTTAAACGTTAAAGCGTTACATTTGGAAGATTTAACGAAAGTGAACGTTAATAGTTAACTCGTAATATAAATTGCATTTTAGGTATGTCGTTGCGTTGGTAATTTACTTATAAAAAAATGTTTGTATGGGCTATGTAAATTTAGGCAGGACATGAAAAACAATTAAAAGAAGGGTGTTCCATTAGACTTTGTAACAATAACTTATTATTTAGAGATCAAATTCAAAAGCTATCTGATATAAGGTGCATATTCCCCTTTTTAAACATCAATATATTAAAAGTTGAATAAACGATTAACGGAATTTAATTGTTTCAACGGAAGTTAATGAGTCCGTCAACAATTTTTAAAGTTAACTTAAAAGTTAATCCGATATTCAAAATGTTAACTTCGTTAATTAATGATTAACGGATTAACGGTCTTGTGCCCAGTTATGGATATGATTAACGCTTTATACTAGCGGACCCGTCAAAGTTTAGCCGTCGGTTTTTTCCATACAAAGTGTAAACAAATCCCCTTTTAACCATCTAGGGATGGATTTTCAGAAAATCTTTTCTGAGCGGATGTCTAGGAGCCAAATTCAAGTTTGTAGGCTTCCGTAATTGTTGTTAGTTTCAGTGAGAGGTATTTCACACACAGGATATAGGATACTTTTTATTCCGGAAAATTTAACCGTTCCAGCAGTCTTAGCATGCCAGACACGGGGGTAAGTTAATCCCGTTTATCTCTCTGACTATCTCTTTCGTCGGCAATAGTGTGGGAGAGACGCTCTCAGAGATAAGACGGTTTAACTTATAACAATAATAATTATAATAAATCATTTATTTTCAGGCATCTAGTGGCCCATACATAAATACCTTACAGACACAATACATACCTATTAAAATACAATTTAAAATTTAAAACTCTTAAATAAGTAGGTAACGCGTTTGGTCTGTGACGTGTGACACAGTTTCGCGGTGTCTAATAACCGTCCGCGAAAACGACGGCATACGACACCCTTCGGCCAGAATTCCTGTTTCGTGAAGGACGTAAGTTGGTCGGTCGGTACCTCCACCACAAAGGACGTAAAATTGATCTTGTGACGGGACTCCAACCGCTCGACCCTCAGGGTAAAACTGGTTTTCACTCTGCAATAATCTACGATCTCCTCTACGAAGACGTAGAGTAATGCAGTCGGGACACGTACAGCTGCGTCGTCGAAACAGCCGGACGAAGCAGATGTTTTGGTCCCGTCAGTGCAGTCCCGCACAGGTTCTGACAGGTCGGATTCTTCTTCCTTCGCACCGTTTCGAAACCGTCCTTGTCGCACCGGTCCTCAGCCGGATTCGTTTTGCCACTTGTTGATCCCCGCGTCGGCTGCGAGGTCGTGGCAGGTCTGCTTGCAGCGGCAGCGTAGTCACGCCGAGGAGTCGATGCACTCACGCATTTCATTGCCTCTACCGAGACAGAGGGCTTATGCTTGCGTTAACCTTGCTAGGGTCGCTGAGGGAATCGCTGTAAATGAATGCGATGCGAATGAAGCCACGGGTTAAAGCTAGTAACTATAGGTATATTAAATCCTTGTTACTAAAGCGTAAAATATAGCCGTTTTTTGTCAAGGGTTTACCTTAAAATGGGCATACGTTTTTGTCACAAAATTTGTTTTTTTACGCGTTTGTATTCTTAATGTTGCATTCCATATTTCCTTTCCTTTCTTTTACTGGTGCAGCATCTTATTCAGTGGTCTCAGCAAATCAATATATAATCTGTTCAGCATAACAATGTTGACAGTTGCATAAATGTTGGCCAATACAAAAGCAGCAGGCGAATTACTCGCTTTTGCAGCCGTCCTAAAGGCTCTCGATTCGCGAAGCGGCAAAGCCGGGTGCCACTGAATCTTCGACATACTTTTCATCGAATTTCATTTCATGGCAAACGGTCTATAGAATATTCAGTTCCTATAATTTCTTTACAAGTAATCTGGCTCCATCGATTTTACATTACAATTTTTTTGAATTCCTAGAACAACTATACAAGGATTATTATTTCTTAAAACATACATTTCATAAATTATTCAAAAGACGGAACAACTAAATATCGATCTTCATTTTATCGGCATTTTATTACAAATATTTTTTATTTTATAGTGTATACACAGTACAACATAATTTATCATATGAATGTTAATATAGGTAGGTATATAGCTCTGAATACCCATTTTAAGGACATGACAAAAAAAACAGTCGAGGTTAGGATGTAATGTCTCATTATGAAAAAAAAACTCAAACAGCGAGCGAGCGAAGTGAGCGAGCAACATGGGTCAGAGCGGAAGCGACTCGGAACGGTTAGGTTCAAAGGCTAATGCGGGAGCGTAGCGTAGCGAAGCTCCCGCATTGCTCAACTTAGGGAACAGGTTGGCCGTTAAACATAACGTTCAGATCATGTTTCTGGCGCCACTTAATTCAAAGTGGACTATGATTCTTCGCTGAGCTAGAGGCCCCTGACAGACGGACGGACGTCGTAGGCTCGATAATAATTGGTCCCTTCGGGTATGGAGCTCTAAACTTTACCTAAAAAACTGCGTGGTCTATATTCCGCTTATCGCTCTTAGCACAAACAGCGATCATAGAACTTTCCCATGTTTCACAATACTTATGTCTATTAATCATCCCTCGTCATAAACAAAGTCGCGTAGTTCAACAAGAACGTCGGAAATTCACCTCTCCGCAACAATGAGTGTACCGCGGCACATCAATCGTGTCCTTTAGATATAATCGACCAATGCCTTGCATTAACAGCTAGGTACTTAATCCTCTTTGATTCGATGGTTATCAGTTTAAATCAGCGTTTCCCAGTAATTGTTTGATTACATATATCTATCTGACTAAAAGCTCAAAGTATAAATAGCTACTGTGCATTGCATTCATCATCAGTTTAATTTTTATACCATATTGGACGAATCAAAAATTTATACACTGACCATATTATGAAAGGTAAGAATCGTTACACTAATTATATTTTTTTCCAATATTTTGTTATCTTCAGACGGATTTTCTCCGTGGTCCAGTTACTTGTACTTATCTATTGTTTGCACGTTTTCAACTTTTTGCATCGTCTGAAAAACTAAACTGGTAATCGATGCATTAAACAAATGAAAAGATCCCGAATATATTAAATTTTAGACGAAAAATTTCACAACTGTCAAGATTTTTCTAAAAAAAAAAAGTGTTGCCCTTAGATTTGTAAAATTACTAATACCCGTATTAACAGCCTGTGCTCAAGACTGATGAAGAACTCAAGTAACCATTTTATTTATTTATTTCAGGACAACTTACTACTACATTTACTGTTTTCAAATACTAAAAATCTCTCTGGAGTACGGTATCAGGCTTGAGTACAGACTTTTAATACAATGATAAGAATTAAACAGTTACTTTGTACCTTTCAGATGCAGTAGTCGCACTATTTTGTGCGGTAGCACTAGTTCACGCAGAAGTCAACGAGAATGGGTGTCACTCAAACACGGCCGTTGACGTTCTCTTGCCGCATCCCAACTGCAACCAATACTATCAATGCTCTCAGGGAGAGCTCCTAGAGCGCAGCTGTGGCTCCATCCTTGTGTTCAATGTCGAGACCCACGCGTGCGACTGGCCTGAAAATGTAGACTGCGACAGTAGAATACCAGCTGGTTCAGAAAACAGCGAGGAGGACAAAAAGCCTGAAAATGGCGGAGGCAATATTGATCCTAGCGAAGCCCCCAAAATCTGCGCCGCTGAAGGCTCCGAAGGAGTTCTAGTAGCACATGAAAACTGCAACCAGTTTTACGAATGCCATAACGGTGCCCCAGTTGCTCACAGGTGCGCTTCGACCCTCTTGTTCAATCCCAGCCTGAATCGGTGCGACTGGCCGGACAATGTCAATTGCGGTGACAGGAACCCTGACGGTGAAGATGGTGGCAGTGGAGGTGGTGGAAATGGAGACAGTGGTAATGGAGATGGCGGTAACGGTGGTAGTGACAACGGCAATGGTGGAAACAGTGACCCGACTGAAGCCCCTAAAATCTGTGCTGCTGAAGGATCTAATGACGTTTTAGTCGCTCATGAAAACTGCAATCAGTTTTACAAGTGTGATGGTGGCAAACCTGTAGCGTTCAACTGCTGGGGACATCTCTTATACAACCCCGCCACCGAACAATGTGACTGGCCCGACAAAGTTGACTGTGGTGACAGAAAGACTGACGGTGGCAACGGAGATGGTGGTAACGGGGACAATGGTAACGGTGATGGCGGTAATGGCGATGGTGGCAACGGTGATGCGGGCAATGGAGAAAATGATAATAGTGGAAATAGCGACCCGAATGAAGCCTCTACAATCTGTTCTGCTGAAGGATCTAACGGTGTTTTGGTTGCTCATGAAAACTGCAATCAGTTTTACAAGTGTGATGGTGGCAAACCTGTAGCGCTTAACTGTTGGGGATATCTGTTGTACAATCCCACCACTGAACAATGTGACTGGCCCGATAAGGTCGACTGTGGTGACAGAACTACTGACACTGGCAACGGAGATGGTGGTAACGGGGACAATGGTAACGGTGATGGCGGTAATGGCGGTAATGGCGGTGGTGACAACGGTGATGCTGGTAATGGAGAAAACGGTAATGGTGGAAATAGCGACCCAAATGAAGCCTCTACAATCTGTTCTACTGAAGGATCTAACGGCGTTTTGGTCGCTCATGAAAACTGCAATCAGTTTTACAAGTGTGATGGTGGCAAACCTGTAGCGCTTAACTGTTGGGGACATCTCTTATACAACCCTGCCACTGAACAATGTGACTGGCCCGATAAGGTCGACTGTGGTGATAGAAAGACTGACAGTGACAACGACGATGGTGGTAACGGGGACAGCGGTAACGGTGATGGTGGTAATGGCGGTGGTGGCAATGGCGATGCTGGTAATGGAGAAAACGGTAATGGTGGAAATAGCGACCCGAATGAAGCCCCTACAATCTGTTCTGCTGAAGGATCTAACGGCATTTTGGTCGCTCATGAAAACTGCAACCAGTTTTACAAGTGTGATGGTGGCAAACCCGTTGCGTTCAATTGCTGGGGAGATCTCTTATACAACCCCGCCACCGAACAATGTGACTGGCCCGACAATGTTAACTGTGGTGACAGAAAGACTGACAGTGGCAACGGAAATGGTGGTAACGGTGATGGCGGTAATGGAGCTGCTGGCAATGGTGATGCTGGTAATGGTGGAAATAGCGACCCGAATGAAGCCCCAACAATTTGTTCTGCTGAAGGATCTAACGGTGTTTTGGTCGCTCATGAAAACTGCAATCAGTTTTACAAGTGTGATGGTGGTAAACCTGTAGCACTTAACTGTTGGGGACATCTCTTATACAACCCTGCCACTGAACAATGTGACTGGCCCGATAAGGTCGACTGTGGTGATAGAAAGACTGACAGTGACAACGGCGATGGTGGTAACGGGGACAGCGGTAACGGTGATGGCGGTAATGGCGGTGGTGGCAATGGCGATGCTGGTAATGGAGAAAACGGTAATGGTGGAAATAGCGACCCGAATGAAGCCCCTACAATCTGTTCTGCTGAAGGATCTAACGGCATTTTGGTCGCTCATGAAAACTGCAATCAGTTTTACAAGTGTGATGGTGGCAAACCTGTAGCGTTCAATTGCTGGGGAGATCTCTTATACAACCCCGCCACCGAACAATGTGACTGGCCCGACAATGTTAACTGTGGTGACAGGAACTCTGATGGTGATATCGGAGACAGTGGTAACGGAGGTAGCGACAACGGTGGAAACAGCGATCCCAGTCAAGCTAAGGAAATCTGTGCTGCTGATAATTCCGAAGGCATGCTCGTGGCTCATGAGAATTGCAATCAGTTCTACATTTGCAATGCAGGTGTGCCAGTAGTACAGAACTGTTCGGGAGACCTATTCTTCAACCCTACCATCGATCAGTGCGATTGGCCCCAGAATGTCGACTGCGGAAGCCGCTACACAAACTTCAAATCATTCAACAAGCATATGCACCGGTTCAGGGGATAATGATTATATCATTATAATACGTATCATTCAAATGCAGTATAACTCAACGAAACAAAGTCTTCCAAATTACCATAATGTTATTTATTACTAATTAATAAGTTTTCCGATTCCGTAAATAGATTATATTTATATGAACATGAAAAGACTTTCCTTTTTACCCTAATGCAGCGAAGAAAAATAGAGGTTATGTTTTTCGCGAGTATGTATGTAGATATGTATATGATTATGTATGTCTGTATGTAATCTCTGGATTAATAACCACCTGGAGCCCAAGTTACAGAAAAGATTTTAACAAATGGGGTGTCAAACATTTCGGGATAAACTTGCAGGTAACACCGGGCATATGACGTAATTTAAAATCTAATATGAAGATATTTTGTTTATTGATACATTGTCCCCTATGAATTTGATATCAAATGAAAGTACTTGAGGAGAGCATTCTAAAAATATATACTTAACACATTGGTATTTATAAGTACTTCCTATAGACAAATATGTGAAATACCTACATTTCGAATCATTTCCCGCTACTGAACTGTCCATAAATAATCATATAATTTATAAAATAAAAAAACTGACTTCAAATAGCCTTTGAAAAGTAAGTTTTCTTTTCACATTCTATTTATTATCCTGTGATTTAACGACACACATTTACTCAATCAAGTAACAATAGCATAATGCCAATTTCTCATCACTATTTACAATCTGTTGCTATTTCGGATGCAAGGATGTCAATCGTTGAGGAGTTCTCCTGGTTCTTCAATTTTACTACATGAATCTTCATGGACACAAGTTGCTTCAGAACTTTATACAGCAATTTAATCGCCAACCGTGAAATACTTAAAACTTAGGAGTTCCGGTGATCAACTATGATCTTCATTACCAGTTCCACTTCACCAAATAATGCTTTTGGAACGTAACTGCTTAAGTTATTACAGAAAATACTAAAATTGCTCTATGCTTGCCGATAATATTTGAAGAGTTCCATCGATTCCTCATAGATCCTCTCATCATAACTTGACTTTGACTACAACGGGACTAAACTGGAAGTACACCATAACGATTAAAAAAAGAATTTTCAAAATCGGTTAATAAATGACGGAGTTCTGAAGTAACAAACATAAAAAAAAACAACCGAATTGAGAACCTCCTCCTTTTTTTTTGAAGTCGGTTAAAAACACAACTCAAACTAAAAAGATGAAAATTAATAACATTAATTATAAAAAAGAACACAAAGACCACATAACCGAGACTGCATAACCTCAAAGAATAGGGAAACGAGAAATAAATTCTGCTGTGCCAAAGGCGTGGTTACACATCCGTGTAACCACGCCTTTGGCAAGTGGCGGAATGCTATCTAGCATTCCGCCACTCTCCATAATATCCAATAATAGCTATTTGAAGTCATTGATTTGGCACGCCAGTTGCAATTTATTTGAGGTTATGCAATTGGGTTTTTGTCTTTAATAAGTAATAAAGAACGTAAAAGAAGCATTACATGAAATAAAGTATGTAATTATGCAAAAAAAAGGACAAGCACCTGTCTGACTCACACACGCTGAGGTTCCCGTCCTGTGTTTATTTACTTCTGAAAAACAGACGGTACAGCAAAAACAGGACAAGTGCGAGTTAAACTCGCGTCAAGAGGGTTCCGTGATTATATGAATTTTCCTATGTTACTTTAAATACCATAGACTTCTTATAGGCTTTCCTATAATCTATACGTAAAGAACAATTTTCTGTATTTTTTTCAAAGTTTTAGGCCGTTTAGTTTCGGAAATAAGGGGGGGGGGGGGGGGGAATGGTCAAACATCAAAACCATTTATTTTAGAATTAGGTATAATAAACCTATTAAATATTCTTTTCAAC
Organism: Tortricodes alternella; assembly: GCA_947859335.1. Classification (NCBI taxonomy): domain Eukaryota; kingdom Metazoa; phylum Arthropoda; class Insecta; order Lepidoptera; family Tortricidae; genus Tortricodes; species Tortricodes alternella. The sequence continues at coordinate 14,700,676 of OX401973.1, read as the reverse complement.
CCCTATTTTATACGTTCAAGGGTTGATTTTCCAAAATCGTAAATTACATTACTTTATTCGTAACCGGCAGTCATTATACCGATTCTCATGCTTCTATCTTGAGATGTTGACGACGCGGTTAGCCTAGTTGGGAGTGACTCTGCCTCCGAAGCTAGCGTCCCGGGTTCGATCCCCGGTAAGGGCAAATATTTGTGTGGTAAGCGTGAATGTTTGTTCCTGAGTCTTGGATGTTTCCTATGTATTTAAGTATTTATGTGTCTATATAAGTATGTATATCGTCGTCTAGTACCCATGACACAAGCCTTTAGAGCTTACTTTGGGACTTGATCGATTTGCGTAAAGATTGTCCCCTGATTATTACTATTACTTTTAGAACACAAGAAATTTTGAATTTAAAAAAAATCATCCCCTATTTTATACCTTTAAGGGCAAATTTTTCAAAAGCGTTAAATTATAAATATTCTTCATTTGTAACCAGCTATAATTTATTTATTTAGTAAAAATGAAAGATTTAAAAAGGAAGAAACTTAATACTAAATACCTACTACCAGTTGAGGTTGCATTTATCCCAAAAATGTTATTACTCATACAATGACTTTTTAAGTGATTAAAATAATTATAACTGTTATTAATACTGATAGAATAATGTATAAAAATCTAATAATTGTATATAGTACATAAATAATATGAGTAAATTTATAATTTGACCCTACAATTTAATATAATATAATTATTTTTTTTAACCTGTTTATTTTATCCAATGTAACTATGCATTTAATTTATATTACTACACATGAATAATTAAATTTTATTAGTTAATAAGTTATTGAAATCATAAAAATGTAATGCATGCAAACCTAAAGAAGTGTTAAGAAGTGAATTGCAACACCCTTCGGGGTATCATGTATGATACACAATCATTAATTTAAGACCTTTTTTATATACAACATGTACACAATTGAATGAATAAATAAATAAATAAATAAATACTATCAAAAAATATCACCTAAATCACTCTCGCTGGGTAAGGTGCCCATAAGGCTGGCTGCATTCCCTCGTTGCATAGCTATGCCTATACGTTGGCCGAGGAATGAACCAGCCCTATGGTCACGGATAAGTTTTCTTTTTATTTCATGGAAAAGCTTGCCACCAGCTATCATTATACCAATTTACATGGTTCGAAATTCAAAAATGAAGTATCTCCATACAAACTTTAATCCCCTAACTTAGGTGATGAATTTCGAAATAAATATTATCCTATATATGACTCCAGATCATAAACTATACCACACCAAATTTCATGAAAATCTGTCCAGTAGTTTCAGCGTGATTGAAACACAAATTAACCGACAGACAGACCGACAAGAAAAAAAATTAAAAGGTGTTTCGGCATCTCCTAAACGCCTAATTGCCAAATCTATCATTATTTTTTAAATATCTTTTATGTACAAAATCGACTTCGTTAACCTTTTATTATAAGTATAGATAGATAGATGGATTATTTATCCATTTTGTCATAAAATAAATATATATAATGGGTCAAATTGAATGAAAAAGAGCCCGAAATTTTAAATAAAGTAATAAAATAAAAATAATAATAATTATTATAATTATTTGAATTTTATAATATATATATATTTATATTTTCTGCATTACACGATTGTCTTTATGTCTTATATTTATAATCTTACTCCGAGCGTGGATTTATGATAATGTATTATTATATTAATCCGGGAAATCGCGCGTTCAATAAAAATAAATAATTATTTTTGGTGGTTGGCACGCAGAAAATAGCTCTGATTATACCCACATTTTGCGATCTAGTCGTTTTGATACCTGGTCTTTTTGAGATGTGGTCTATTAACGATGTGCGCTTTTGCGAAAACCAGTCGTTTTGCTACCAAGTCATTCGGAGATATAGGCTTTCCACGGAGAAGGTCCTTCTGAGATCTATACCCCAATTCTCGGTGCATTGGAGATAATGTCGATTGGGAGATTAAACGTCAGATTCATTCACATTCATCATCGTCATTTAAGTGACACTATTATGATTAAGGCGGGGCCGTTTACTCTTTGATTAGTGATTAGTGCGAGTGTCTACATTTATAGTGCCTAAGCGTGTAGTGATTAGTACGAAATGTATTTATAAATGCACTCGCACCAAACACTAATCAAAGTGTAGACCCTTGTGCCTTGTGGCTACTAAATTAACAGCATCGTGAAATGATGCTATTCAAATACCCGCGCAATTTGAATTTGACATAACACAATGTATTATTAGTTAATAATATAGAGTGTAGTGCAGATGCACCTCTCTGCGAGTAATATGGCGGCGCCTACGTCTCTGATGGATTAAGTTCTTCAATTGAGTACCTACCTATAGTTTTATAATGCACTTTTTTCCGCCTTCGTATTACCAAGTTTTAGAAAATATATATAATAAAAAAAAAAATTAGGAGGAGTGTGAACCTACGGCTTTTCTTACAAAAGGCGATAACGATTTCCACCCCTTAAATGTTAACCGATGTTAACTAATTTTTGATAGGTTGTCAGTCAGAACAAAATCTAGGTCTATACGTTTGGGTTTTTTCACTATAATCAATAAATTCAATTTTATTTTTCTTTCACTATTCTCATACAAAACTAATTTCGGCGATTACTTGACTGTGTTCAAATCAATTTCAATTTATTTGTTTAAACATAGGTAGATATAAAGATGGTAATTACAGGATGGGTCACTATGTTTTACCCGTAGGTGTACAAATTTGTTGTTTTACTTAACCTAAAGCTAAATATAAATTTATTTGTTATTATGGCATTAAACAGTTTTAATAGAAATTTTAATGAATGCCTAATGATTTATTCAGAATATATCCTTTAAAAAATCTTTTACGGAATAATAGCATTTTTTTAATAGTAGTGTTGATCTTTAATCAATATGCAAAAACCGTATAAACCTAGATATTAATTTGACTTGACCGTTATTCGAAGCTTATTTATTGAGATAGGCACGACGTTTCCCGCCTCATATTTCTGTCTCTTTCTATCAAATAAACTACAATTTATCACTTTTTCCCCCACCACTTGGTAGTGGGGATGTCTATCGACTTAGAAGAATTCCCATTTTGGTTCCTCATTGGCGTCTTGTTTCCCGCCGCGAGCAGTCGTACCCTCTCATGAGATACGACTTTATAAGATCATTCAACACAAAAACTGGAAGCACTTAACTGGAGTGCTTATATATATCTACGGTGTAAATTAATACAGGAATATACCCTAGTTGTTCTATTCGTAAGTTGCTTGTGAGAATCTATTCACGTAAGTAAAATTTTTTACTCTTCAATTATTTTCCTACGAGGTCGTGTTCCCAGCAGTGGGACTTAAATTTATATGCTTTCAAATTCACTGAATATGTTAAACATCAATGTTGAGATTAATTGAACAAATTTGTATTAATCCTGCGTATTAATTGCATTCTCAAACTACCCTTCTATTTTTTAAAAAATACCAAAGGGTTTATAACGGTTTCGCCGTTCGATATTTATGTTTAATTGCTTGTAGAATTATGGAAAACGAGGATGGACAGCAGGATATTAAGGATAATACTAAGAATAGCAAGGCGAAGACACGAGAGCGGGCGAAAACTATCACAAGCAGTAGCAGCAGTACTAGCAGCAGCTCCTCGGAGACTTCGAGCTCCGCCCCAAAGCGCAGGCGCCGTCACCGGGCTAAAAAAAGGGGGGGCAAAAGTAAGTCTGATCGCGAGCTGCGTAAACTTACGCAAGAGGTAAATGAGCTACGCGCACACCTAGTAAGTGCTGATAATTATTACGAATATAACGCGGACTGTGATGCCTGCTCCGTCATCTCGGACAATGTTAGTCGAAAGCTTTACGACGAAAATGAACCACAACCGGGTCCATCAAAACCTTTTAGTTTAGGCCTTGAGACCAAATTGAGGGAACCTACAATCCCTGATGCAACAGAGGAGCAATTAAAACTTTTGTGTAAAGTACAACGTTTGGATAGCAAGGGCTGGTGTGATATTCGCTATTCTGACGCTCAAAAATTGTATAGCCGCTCGCCAGGTTTCACTGGCTTGGAAGCGAATGAGGAAGTTAAGCAGTACGATGTATCCCCTCATTTGGTTCAGTCTGACAAAGCTTATGGTGCTTTAACATTCTGTTTAATAAAGCAACAGGAGGCTTTGCATTCCGCTGTTGCGGATGTACTTTCATTTGCTAGGTCAGAAAGAGAATTCTCATACGAGAATTTTCGTGATAAAATTAACAGTGCCTTCCTAGGCGGTGATCTGTATAAGGTTTCTGAAGATTTGTTGCAGCTGGTCTGCGGCCATAGAGCGGAGGTGATAAATATGAGGCGAAATGGGATAACAAAGAATATCAAGGACCCATTGGTCAAAACCGCTATACGCAAAATTCCGCCTTCAATCTCATCACTATTCAACGCTGAAGCTTTCTCGGCTAAAATTGAACAAAATGGTGGTGTCCGCAAATGTTTCTGGCCTATTCAAAAGTACCCTGTTTCGCAAACAGAGGGCTTTAAGGCCACAAGCGCTCCCTCGCAGGGAACAGCGCCTCGCAAAGTACCCTCGCAGGGTTACTGTAATCCTGCACATGCAGTAAGTAACATCTCGGCGTGCCATAGTCATGCCTGTCACGGAAACGCACCAGCGTATCATGCTCCACCCCCGCGGGATAATTACAATCATAATTATCCTTCGCAAGGATATAACTATAACTATAACTCATCTAGAGCAGGCCCAAGCAACTCATTTCGTGGCCGTCAATCTAGACCATACCAGCAAAGACCTCAACAGCGTCATGGCCGCAAGCGATCATCATCCCCCGCGGGGTATAGAAACGCTAAGCGAGGCAAGTATTGACATGACTTTCAGAGCGGGCCGTCTGGCACAATTTTACGATGTTTGGGAGATGATGCACGCACCAAACCAATTATTGCGCATAATACAAGGGTATCGCATACCTTTTCTGCAAAAGCCACCACTAGTTTATCCAAAGCTTGATGGAAATACTCTCGAAAGCCGGCATTCTGCAGAAATGACCCAAATCATCAATCAGATGAAAAGCCAAGGCGTGCTAGAGGTAGCGAAGCCGTCTCCCAGCTTTCTATCGACAATGTTTCTAGTGCCCAAGAGCGACGGCTCGTCTCGACCGATTTTCAATCTCAAAGCTCTAAACAAGTTCATATTGACAGAGAAATTTGGTCTAATAAATGTTCACCGCGTACCGGATTTCGTTCAACCACGGGACTGGCTGTGCAAAATAGACCTGTCACAGGCATATTTTCATTTACCAGTAAGCCCTTCCCACAGGCCGTTTCTACGCCTTATTTACGGTCAAGAACTGTTACAAATGACGTGCCTGCCGTTCGGTCTCAGCACGGCTCCAAAGATTTTTGCAACATTCACCAATTGGGTAGCGCAAATATTGAGAGATCTGCACATACGCATAATAGTTTATCTCGACGATTACTTGATAGCACACCAAGACAAGGAAACACTCCACAGACATGTGAAGGTAGTGGTACAAAAGCTAGAAATGTTGGGATGGATGATAAACTACGACAAATCTCTGTTGACTCCTCAAAGAGCATTGGTGTACTTGGGCATCTTCTGGGATCCCTGGAAGAATCAAAAGAGCCTGCCGAAGGAAAAGATTCCAGTGGTGTTGGCCAAGATGCGACAGGCGTTACTAACTATGAGAACCAATCGCAAGGATCTGGAAAGGTTGGTGGGAGTGCTCAACTTTGCGAGCTTCACAGTTCCACGAGGAAGATTAAATTATCGTGCTCTGCTAAATCTTCTCAACTCAATACCGAGGTTTTCGAAAGGGTCCTATGTAGTACCGAACAGTGCCAAAGAAAACCTGATATGGTAGTTGCACAATTGTCACTGCCCTTCTCCAATCCACCTGCCTCCACCAAAGCATTTTCTTACGACAGACGCTTCAGACCTTGCTTGGGGAGCCCAATTAGACGCGCAAGCTCTGTCGGGGTATTGGACAAGGTCGGAACAGAAGTTGCACTGCAATCAGAAAGAAATGCTTGCTGTATTAAGAGTATTACAAGATCATTGTCAGTACCTAAGTCACTCGACAGTTCTTGTACAATGCGACAACAAGACCGTGATAGCTTACCTACGCAACCAAGGTGGAACAAAGTCAAACGCACTTTTGAAATTAACATATCAGGCGTTTCAGATTCTAGAGCGCTATCAAATAAATCTCAGTTTGTTCCACATCCTGGGCAAGTACAACAGCCACGAAGATCATCTTTCGAGACTTCGTCTGCCCCCGGAGTGGCATCTTCTGCCCGAATGTACGGAAAAGATCTTTTCGAAGTGGGGTATCCCACTGATAGACTTATTTGCCTCTCAGAGGGCTCATGTAGTCCTGAACTATGCATCACTGGACCAGAACGACCACGCAGCCCTGTTTCACAACGCATTCTCCCGAATCTGGACATTCGACCTAGCGTGGGTATTTCCACCCCGTACCTGATTCCAAAAGTTCTTGTGCATCTCAATCAGGCAACAGGCATATACCTCCTGGTAGTGCCACGATGGAACCAAGTTTTCTGGCGAGCGGACATCAAAGCTCGCGCTCTAGCAGCCCCATTCACGCTGCAGTGCCTAGACAGGTGCCTAGTCGATGTAACGACGGGATTGCCACCGCCGGCTGTTCAGGAAATGACCTTGGAAGTCTGGAAGTGTGGGGGTGGTCGGAGAGTCTAACTAACTGGAATTCGGATCAATTAAAGCTTCTTGAACATTCTTGGCGCGCCTCCACACGAAAGACTTACAACGTAGCTTGGAAAAAATGGGTGCTTTGGGCTCTTCCACGTAATGTCGACTGTGCTAAGCCATCAGGTTCGGATTTAGCAAAATATTTATCAGATCTTCACTTGGTACATAATCTTTCGTACAAAACTATCTTGCTTTATAAATCGGTTGTGTCAACTTTATGTAATACTGAGTGCTCAGGTCAGTTAAGCTCTCACATTCTTGTGAAACAAGTTTTAAAATCAATAGCATTACAAAAGCCTACTGTTCAGAAGCCTCCTATTTAGGATGTTGATTGTCTTATTAATTACTTATACAAAAGTAAAATAAATTTGGACAGCACTTTCGAAACATGCAGACATGCTGCAGTGTTACTTCTTCTTTGTTCTGGTCGAAGAGTACACGATCTGACTTTATTAAACATCGATAGCAAACATTATGTGCAGACAAACGATTTTATTGTACTATGGCCGAAATTTGGCTCTAAGACGGATTGTGTCAATTACCGTCAATCGGGTTGGAAATTATTAAATAATCCCTCTTGCCAAAACTTAGACCCTGTCTTCTGGATCAAACATGTGATTACTTTACTAAAGGATAGACGTGATTTAGCCAGAGTAAATAACCTGTTTATCACAATAAGAGGCGAAGCTAAATCAGCCTCCCGAACTATCATATCAGGATGGATTAAAAGCCTGTTTAAGGAAGCAGGCATTACAGCAGCCCCAGGCAGCATCCGCTCGGCCGTCGCTTCTAAGAGTTGGGTGGATAATTTTCCCGTGGAAGATATCCTTTCACGTGGAAATTAGCGTTCAGAAAATACCTTTAGTCATTATTACAGGCGTGAAGTAATGCCTGCTTCCTCTAGTGATTTTTCGTCTAGAGTATCAAACTTGTTTAATGCAGTTGAATAATTCTGTTAAAGATCATAACTTGATGATTATTTATTGTAATGTTAAGCTTAATGCTGTTACCCAAATCAAAGGTTTATTAATAAAAAGAAGTACTTTTCTGATATATAAATTGATCTTTATGGTTTCACTGTACCAGTTTAATTAACTAATACCTTTCTGTTTACCTAATTTCCAAGCCTATATATTCACACATATATAAAACTTATGTTTCACATTGGCATCTTCTTTTTCACCACCACCAGGCGATAACAAACAGGTCTCAATAAATAAGCTTCGAATAACGGTCAAGTCAAATTAATAGACGCGTTTTACCTAACAATAAAACGCATATTAATTTACTTACCTTATTCGAAGCTTATGAGTAAATTCTGCCTGGTAACATTAATTTCGACCCAATGAGGAACCAAAATGGGAATTCTTCTAAGTCGATAGACATCCCCACTACCAAGTGGTGGGGGAAAAAGTGATAAATTGTAGTTTATTTGATAGAAAGAGACAGAAATATGAGGCGGGAAACGTCGTGCCTATCTCAATAAATAAGCTTCGAATAAGGTAAGTAAATTAATATGCGTTTTATTGTTAGGTAAAACGCGTCTATTGTTCTGACTGACAACTTATTAAACATTTGTCAAAGTCAGTTAACATTTTAAGGGGTGGAAATCGTTATAGCCTTTTTGTATGAAAAGGCTAATTTTTGCCATTAATTCACAGTCCTCTTAATTCATTCCATCATTCATTCCCAACTATTTTTAACTTTGCGTAATTGTACTATATGTAGTGTTGTATGTTAAACAAGTATCTATTTTTTATTGTATTGATGGTGCATTTTAGGCAATGCGATGCAAATGTGGTGCAATTTATAAAAGTGTGTTTTGCTTGGATATACATTAAGTTTTTTGTCCTTTCCATACTAAACTCTACTATGAAAGGTTTATCTTTAGACACCAAGAAGATCCTAAATTCGTCTTCTAATATTGCTGACATATTATTAAGAAGTGTGTAAAGGAACGCACAGATATATTCAAATTGAAGTATGTTTCACCCAAAACTGTTATCTCAACCTTTGGATCGTACAATCTTAAAAAAAACTGTCGTGGCTTATTTTATATCTTCATGAAGATTTTTGAAGACGGGCAATATTATACATTTTTTAGATAGCGGACGTCTCAGGGACCAAGAGTCTAAAGATAATTAATTTTTATTTCATATCGTTTATTTCAGGAGATTTTGAATGACTGCGAATGACTTTTCCCCCGTTTCAGCCGTTCGCTCGGCTGTTTGATTAAATCTTTGCCAGAAGAAAAAATATCCTGAATAAACGATATGCAATAAAAATTAACTATCTTTAGATTCTTGGTCCCTGAGACGTCCGCTATCAAAAAATTTGATAATATGCCTGTCTTCATAAAACTTTACCTTCCCAATTGGTCGTGCCTTCATGTCCGACGTGCTACAATAAGCTAAATAGCTCGAGTTGAATGAACGTTCTGAATCGTCAAGGAAACAGGATTTAGGTCTTGATCATGGGTCAAAAACAGGCTTGCACACAATGTTATCTTTTTATTTTTTATTATAATCGTATTCAGAGATGTTCAATTATAACTTTTGTGACATTTCCAGATGGGTGGGTCTTTTGTAGCATCTACTTAGAACCGTTGGCTTTGTGTTTTGAACGAGGTGACGCATCCAGCGTTGGCGGGCCAGTCACAGATCTGAAAACGAAACGTGTACAAATTATTCTTCATTCATCATCATCAACAGTCTACATACGGGCCCAGTGTGGATGAGGGACTTAACACACGATTTTTTCTAAATACACTCAAAAGATGCTGAGCACATACTATAGCGCTACATATGTATAGATATAATTTTATTTAAGCGACAAACTTTTTGGGAAGGGCAGAAATGAATTAAAAAAAAGTAGGAGCTGCCTTTTCTTTGTATTACCATCATAGCTGGGCACCGTTAATCAAATAGTTAAATTCGCTAAACGCTAATCCGTTACTAAAAAAGTTAACAGCGTTAAACATTAAAGCGTTACATTTCGGAAGATTTAACGGAGGATAACGTAAACGGAATATTTATTAAACGAAAATGACTTGCTCGTAAGAGATATGAGAAAGATCTGTCTGTTTTTCATAGGCAACTGGCATAACGTTTTGAACCATCGATGTCCTACGTGCTAAATATTTTACAAACAAGTCATATCAAAACATCACATAGACAGTAAAATCGCTTACCTGGAGTACTCTATTGAAGTGCATATTAGATGGGCAGGCTCTCAACTGCCTCTCACCCCTCACGCAGTAGTAGAAGCCGTTGCAGTCATTCTCGACAGGGAGCAGCCAGGAGATTTCGGGGTTCACGGGGCAACCATTTTCTAGGAGCTCGGGCACTTCGGGCTCAGGCTGGGATTCTGGCTCCGGTTCGGGCTGGGGTTCTGGCTCAGGCTCAGGTTGGGGTTCTGGCTCAGGCTCAGGTTGAGGTTCTGGCTCAGGCTCAGGTTGGGGTTCTGGCTCAGGCTCTGGCTGGGGTTCTGGTTCAGGCTCAGGTTGGGATTCTGGCTCCGGTTCGGGCTGGGCTTCGGGCTCGGGTTGAGGCTGACCAGGGATGTTCCTGTCTCCGCACTCAACATTGGCGGGCCAATCGCACTGCCACGTGTCAATATTAAAGTGGAGGCCGGGATAACACCCCTGCTCAACAGGTTGTCCGTAGGTGCACTTGTAGAATTTGTCGCAGTCAGCGTGCAGAAGTAACTGCTCTTGCGACCAGTCCGATGGGCAATCATTGGCGGCCACAGCATTCCTGGTCAGCCTGGGAGCAGGGATGTGCCTGTCTCCACAGTCTACATTTGCGGGCCAATCGCACTGCCACGTGGCAAAATTAAAGTGGAGGCCGGGATAACATCCCTGCTCAACAGGTTGTCCGTAGGTGCACTTGTAGAATTTGTCGCAGTCAGCGTGCATGAGTAGCTGCTCTTGCGACCAGTCTGATGGGCACTCATTGGCGGCTACGGCTACCACCGCCAGGAAAAGGGCTGTTATTATACCTGTTAAGAGTAAGAAGAAGTTTCTGTTAGGTAACATTTAAGTCCGTAAGAGCCCAAATGCCTGTCTTACTATGGGTGTCATACTTTGATGCAGTCTTTTAATACGGTGCAAAAAAAATTGTCTTAGGGGGCCTCCAAGAGACGTACCTATTATAAAGTTAGGTTGCTAATTTTTCAAGTTCTCGTTTTTCTCGATTAGGTATTTAATTGAAATGGCGTGAAATTCTCAAATGTAGTCTACTAACATTCTCCATCAGCGCCTCTATTCGGGAACGCTAAGTGATTCCGTAGCGACTCGTAAGCGAGATTTCTCATCCCACTCTTCCGCACGACGCGTAATGCGTAACAGCGAGATGAGAAATCTCGCTCGCGAATCGCTACAGAATCACTTAGCGTTCCCGAATAGAGGCGCTGGTGTTGCATTACACCCATATTAACAAATAATAAATAAAAAATACACCAGATGGAGAATGTGAGTAGATTAGAGAGTTTCACTTAAATAATCTAGACAAACTTGGAAAGAGCAACTTTGCCAGCTTTGCCGTGGCAGCGAAAAAGGCACTATGTACGATTTTTAATGAAATTGAATTAAGTATTGAGTCGGAATCGACGTATTTTGCTGATCCCGAATTAATACTTAATTCAATTTCGTAAAAAATGTACTTACTGCCTTTATCGCTAGCACGGCAGCTCAGCTTTATAATAGGCCTTAACGAATTTGTTTTAGGTAATGCTAAAAATTAGACTTTTAATGATTTACCCCGCATGTTGCTGTGAAGTTTGAAACAAACTTTGATTCATTAGTGAATGATGAGTGTTTTATACCTTTCCCGACGAGTACCTACTTGGCGATTATTTTAAGTAGGTATTTAGATAAAGGCAAGGAAGTTAATCAGAAGGTACTTGTTGTGTGGCTCAAAAATTATGTTTTTTAGGGTTCCTTACCTCAAAAGGAAAAAACAGAACCCTTATTGGATCACTCTTGTGTCTGTCTGTCTGTCTGACTATATCGTGTAACATATCAACTGAAAGAACTCGTTGTGAGAATCTTAAATATATATTTTTTAGAATTTTAAGATAAATAGTTTGGAAGTTATTTAGGAAAATAGGCGAAAATTGACCATTCCCCTTCCAAATCCCCTCCTTCTGAAACTACTGGGCCAAAAATTTGTAAAATAAAAAAAATACAGAAAATAGTTCTTTACCTATAGATTACAAGAAAACCTATTAGAAGTCTATGGTATTTAAAGTAATATAGGAAATTTCAGATAATCATGTACGGAACGGAACGCTCTCAACGCGAGTCTCGCACTTGTCCGGTTTTTTAAAATGTTAATGCTAATTTTGTTTCCATTAATCCCGTTCCTCATATCATCTATTGTGACGGACGGACGGTTCCCTTTGAGTGTGTGTACAACAAGACCACAACATAATTAAGTAGAAGATCAAATTCTGCTCGAAATGTTAAATAAACATTAATTTAAACTTTATTTAGCACTTTATAAAGTACCTACTTACAACACGAAAGCAGGTACGATAACTAGAGAATTATATTTATTAAAATTGTATAACACCAAACAAGTGGCCCCGGTCAACTATTGGATCCAAGTAGAACCATTTCTATTATACCTTATAGGAGCGCTTATATTATGTTTTATTAACCGACTTCAAAAAAAGGAGGAGGTTCTCAATTCGGTTGTATTTTTATTAAATAACAGGATAATAAAAAAAAAACTTACTTTTCAAAGGCTATTTGAAGTCGGTTTTTTTATTTTATAAATTATAGATTATTAATTTTAATTGATAAGCTTGCCTGTCACCTGGTGGAAAGTGAACACCGCCGCCCATGAACATCAACAACCCCAAAAGAGTCAATGAGCTGTTGCCGACCTTTTCGGAAAACACAAACTCTTCTCTTGAAGGCCCCAATGTCTGTTATCAATAATACAAAGAATATTTGTTCCGCTTTGCAAATAGGTTTTTTTTACTTTTAAGGTAAAGCCTAAGTAAAGGTCTTGTCAGCGCCTTTGGAGAGAAACTTAGTTGATCCATCAATAAATACAGACATGCCTTCACGTTTATTAAATTAGTGTGGAGGATACTTAATTAATTAAATTGTGTAGTTTAGTTCATTTTAATAAAAAAAACTCTATTAGTTTATTTACTTTTTGAACCCTATAGCCGTGGCAATTCTTCGAAATAGATATTAATCTTTGATTAAATTACAACTGATAAGTTGTTGATAGTTCCTTGTTGATAATAATGGATATTTCGTGATTTCCTATATCTTGTGATAATAATTTAGAATCACAGTCTTTGTTTATGATACTTGATAATTATCAAAAAAAAAAAATAATGTGTTTACTTGACTCTGTCAGAGATAAAGGTGGTTATCCGCACACCGAAACCCGGAAACGAAGCGGAGCGTGTAAGCAGTGTCACAGGAATTAAAATGAAAGCCTTCACGTCAGGGACGGCGCGGATTGATGTGAAAGATTCTATGTTAGTTCTTGTAACAGTGCTTACGCAGGCCCGATTCCGACCCTCCGCTTAAGTTCCGCGTATTGGTGTGTGAAAGCCTTTAGTTATATGTACAGTTAGTCATATAACTCTGCTATATCGAAAATGCAAACTTACTGCTTACATCATAAAACAATGTCAAGTTACTGGTTACACCGAATATATGGTGTAACTAGTAACATGCCCAATGATAATAAAAAAAAATCATACATTCGTTCGTTCTCCGGCCTCCCAATTATCGCTATGCATTAAATTAAGTCAATCCGTGAAAGAGGAACAAACCAACAAACAAACCTCCGCGTTTATAATATTAGAAGTGGACCCGCCACAGCTTCGCCCGCGGTATTTTCCATACAAACATTATCACCCTTTTTCACTTCAAAAAATCCCTCCTTAGTGCACCTCTAGTAGTACCTACTCGAGAAATATCTCCTCCAAATTTCAAACCTCTAGGACAACCCGTTTAGGCTGTGCGTGCGTTGTCTATATCTATAAGTGAGTCAGAACAAAATCAAATAATCGCCGAAATTAATTTTGTATGAGAATACTGAAACAACATTAAAACTGAATTTATTGATTATAGTGGAAAAACCAATACGTACAGACATAGATTTTGTTCCGAATGACAACCTATCAAAAATTGGTCAAAATCGGTTAACATTTAAGGGGTGGAAATCGTTATCGCCTTTTGTATGAGATGCCGTAGGTTCACACTCCTTTTAATAGCGATAATGGCGATAACAAACGTTTTCTTGTCAACAAGTACTTATCAACAACAAGTGATCGTCAGCTATTTACGTCCTGTGAGACAGGATACGTGATAAGTAGGTCGTATTTTCATTGAGATTTTCGGGGGTGGGTCGATGGCGCGGCGCCAGACCGGCGGGCGCCGGGCGCTGCGGCGCGGGACCGTGCCGCTGCCTGCAGTTCGGCGAACGATTCGAAACAGGACAACCTGTATTTGTATCTCTAATGTGTAGTTTACGTAATTTAAAAATCGAAATGTGAACGTTGCCAAGTCAGATATCCACTGGATTTGAATTTATAGTGCGGATAGTTTTTCTTTGAGATCGTAATTAACCATGAAGGTTATATTTCTCCTCGCCGTTATTATAATACATAACGTGAACTGTGTTAGACCAAAGAATAGTCCCAACAACACGGCTTCCCTAGAACAAATTAAGAAGGACCTAGAAAAGTCCGAGAAGCACTTGTTAAGTATCAGTAAGAATAAATCTACTGCGTTTGTAGTCACTCGACTTGGCCAGACAAACATCAAACCACCAGTAGATCAAAACAAAAATGACAAGAAAATGATAAAGCCCGATCTGTAAGTAAAGGACAAACATTAATTATCGTACTAAATTTCAGCATTGTAACTTAGTCTTGGTGAAAAAGTGGCTGTGATAAACAGACAAACCGACAGAGACAGACGGACAGACGGCATGTTCATCATAAACTAGGCGGAATTAGAAAAGGAACATTTCTATAGAATTTGGTTTTATTTGGGTTAAGTACAAACAATTTGCAGAATTCAAGAATGGGCCGACAGCATAGCGAGCAAGCTCGAAGCTACCGAAGAGCACGTGGTGCGTCGGAAGGAACTTCTAGAAAGCTTTGCAGCCTACAAAACTGTAGCTCGGGATGGTGGGGCCATCGTCGACAAGGCTGCGGGGGCTTTCTCAGATCTGCTGAAGAGACGGACGGCAGCAGCACAGGCCATCATGAGGAAGACCGAACAGCTTCAGAGCAAAGAAAATGCCCCGATAAACTACACGTTCAATTATAGTTATGTTAGTTAAGCATTGAATAATTAATGCGTTAGTAGCGACATTGTATACCGAACTAATATGAGGGTTGCTTTAAAGCGCATATTTGGTTAACCTCCTAAGACACAAAGCCAATTGAAGTTGTTGAATTTCGAACTTTGTGTCACTAACGAAAAATTATAAATATTTTTTTATTTGGTACAACATTTTGTACGCGGGATCTTAGGAGGTCTAGATACAAGTAAATCGTTAGAAACATAACAATAATTAACAAAATGCATTCTTCCGTATATTTACGTACGTACCTAATACGTTTATTATAACCATAAGAAGACAAATGATCTCATTTCTGCGTTTTTTTCCAACCAGCTCTTAGAAGTTAAAATGAACAGCCGGTGTTCTGAGACAAATTTTAGTTGTGGGTTATTTATAGTTATCTCCAAGAACTGCGGGAGACAGTATCATGGCAACAAGAAGGGACATACCTTTTAAAATAATAACGGTCAGGAATCGGTAAACAATAATACTTAATATCCATAATCATGTAATATATCTTAGGTACTCTTTACAATAGAATTATAAATCATAATTTTGAGCACCCAGCACTGTTTGATGTCTTTGCAGAAGTAACCAGTTCAACAATTTGGTGTAGGTATAGGCCACAGTGACTTGTTTTAGGGTTTCATGACATTTTCGTAAACGCCCATTTCGTACAGATTTAATTACATTAACCCCCGACAAACATGACATGATGACATGGACCCCTCAGGTTAACGAACCCTGGTTATTTAGACCTAATGTTGACCTAATTATGTCATTATGAGAAGGTTGTGGTCTACATATGAATCAAATTGTTTCATTGACTGTGAACTTAACTGTACATCCAGGACATTGTTCTTGAGATAAACTGAAGGAGTAGAAGCAGTGCATACTACACTTGACATCATTTAAGTTTGCCGACACTGTATCTACACTAAAACAAACATGATGAATGCCGAAGATGTTAATCGATGGATAAATAAATAAATAAATAAATATCAGCGGACAATCATTACACAAATCGATCTAGTCCCAAAGTAAGCTCTAAAGGCTTGTGTTATGAGTACTAGACGACGATATAAATACTTATATAGAGAAATAAATACTTAAATACATAGGAAACATCCAAGACTCAGGAACAAACATTCGTGCTCATCACACAAATTTTTGCCCTTACCGGGGATCGAACCCGGGACGCTTGCGTCGGAGGCAGGGTCACTACCAACTAGGCTATCCGCGTCGTCGTATGGATTATAGTCTTAATTTAAAAATAATTGATGATTAAACTTTGACAGTCTGTGAATCAAAAGTTTAAAGTAAAAGTGCGGCTGATCGTGGTTTAATCTTACAAAGGGCAACACATTTCAGAAACTTAACGTGCCTAAACGGGTCCCTAAAAGACATTTAGGCAAAGAGTGGGACTACGTGAAACTTCTGTGGTGCCGAGACCAGGGCTATTTATCTCTAAAATCCAGCTCTCATTTCGATGCTGATGTCTCCCTGAACCAGAGCAGCGTGCATGTCACCTCGGAGGTGTTTGATTGTGGTAAATCCTTTTCTTCGCTCTATCCAACGTCAAGTACTCGAAAACATGTCCCAAGATTTTTATATCAAACGCCTTTAAAACCAACATTGTCGGACCGTCTTGTATGGGGCCGATATACTCTGAGTCTCGATGAAAAAAAAAATGAAAATGAAAATATTTATTTTGCAAGTAGGCCACATGGGCTCTTTTACATGTCTGAAGCTACCAGCGCTTCGAAAGGTGACATCTGCTGAGAAGAAACGCTGCAAGAAACTCATGCGAGAGTACACACCCGAAGACCGTAATGCAGTCGTAACTGTCTTAAAAATAAATCGAAAAGTTTGACGCAACAGGCGTCGCAAATTATCCATAAATTCAAAATTGTTCCAGACCCTCAAGTTTTGCGAGATATTGCGTGGTCCCAAGCTCTCGATACGGTGTTCCGTGACAACTATCAAAAGGATGCCTCGCTCGCATTCCAGTACTTCTGTAGCGCGAAAGGTTTCTTAAGACATTACCCGGGTAAGAGAACTATATCTATAACTATGTACATCTATCTATACATATAATAAAATCGTAAAGTGGAAAAAGTCTGTACATTAAAGATAACAATGAAAAAATGCTATGGGGGGCTTCGGAATGAGCAGCAGAACAAATCCCAATGGTTTTTGAATTTCATGTCTGTTTGTGTGTTTGTCTGTTTGTCTGTTTGTCTGTTTGTCTGTTTGTCTGTTTGTCTGTTTATCTGTTTGTCTGTTTGTCTGATTGTGTACGATAAACTTTAAAACTACTGGATGGATTTCAATGCTGTTTTCAATAATATATTCAGGAACACTTCAGGCAGGACATAGGCTATAGAAACTTTTGGAAATCAAACTGGAAGGGGGTAAAAGAGGGGGTGGAATTTAGTATGCGAAAAACTGTTTGGATAAGTTTATTAACTTAAAACTTGGTATAAATACTCTTCAAAATAGAAAAATAGGTTTACGGTATAAGATAATACGAAACTGCCTCTAAAAAGGGGTGCCTTGGGGCGTTAAACTTTGTATGGGAAAAACCGATTCCATTTATTTATCGACTTGAAACTTGGTATATATACAGTTCAAAACAAACAATTAGGTAGGTAACCGTTTCCATTCCACGCAGACGAAGTCGCGGGCGGAAGCTAGTATACCTAATAAAATCGAAAATAGGAAAAGTCTGTGCAGTGAAGACAACAATGAATAAATGCTATGGAGGGGTCTGTTTGTCTGATTGTATGTGCGCGATAAACTTTAAAACTACTGGACGGATTTCAAAGCGTTTTCGATAATATATTAAGGGGAACTTCAGGCAGTACATACATTTACATACACTTTTCAGCCGCATTGTGGGACAGCATGTTCAAGCTTCACCTAGACGAAGAATCAGATGACGAGAGTGACACAGGCGTGTATGACTGCCGGCTCCGCCCGTGGTACGTCAGCGCGGGCGGCGCCCCCCGCGACATTCTGATCTTGCTCGACGCTTCTGGTTCCATGGTCAACTCCTCAAACAAAGTGATGGCCGAGGTGTTCACCTTCACTCTTCTTAACGCGCTGACTGACGACGATCATGTGAACGTGCTTCGCTTCAACAACACAGTCGAGTCGGCGATTCCTTGCTTTGATGACATGCTCATACCGGTCAGTATTTTCAAATAATCAGATGATGGTGTGTAATTTATTTAAGGATATACTTGTTATTATAAAAAGCGTTCACACCAACTGTAAGGTTTTCTTAAATGGTGTTACCGTGTGATTAAATATATCTATTTAATCTTTGTTTCGTCAGCACATGCTGTAAGTTAAACTAGCTTAAATTCATAAAAAATATCAAATATTCGTCATTTATTTATCTATGCGAAGGTATAAACATTAAATTAAAAATGTAACGCGAAAAATTTCAATATGAATTTATATATCAGTTGGGGTACAGTATTTTTAACCGAGTGGACATTTGTGGACTTTAGTCAAGGACAAGTCTTTGAAGAAGAGACACTCTGATGAAGATCAGTCCCAACCTTTTTGCAGGCCAACCACATAAACACAGCAGCTATTATGGCCACTATGAAGTACAAGAAATGCAAGAACGAAACACACATCGGATTGGTTCTGGAAGAAGGCGTGAGGTTGCTGCACAGGCAACGTGAACTGCCCGGGCGTAGGCCGCCATGTCAACAGGCCATGGTGCTCATAACGGACACGCTAAACGAGAACCTCACTGATTTGATGAAGAGTTTGGACCCTGACGGCACTATCAGGTAAATTTACCTGATAAAACCGTTCCAATATTGTTACTCTCTACGTCAAATTTTAACTCATCTTCTCGGAATTGATCGACGATATATAGTTCAAATTCACAGCTCATAATCCTACAATCTTAAACACCTTTTGATTAATAATATGTCTAGATTGTTCGTGATCTGGTTACATGACCCATTCGGTCTCCGGGACGGCAGCCGCCAGTACAGTGACCAGCTGAGCTGCACCACGGACGGCTACTTCGCAGAGCTCATGACCCATGCTGAAGTCACGGAGCAGGTCTGTTTTTGAGGGTTAATTGCAACCTCGGTAATCCGGCCCGTCTTGCCAGACCTTTTCAGCCGGTTGCCACGTTTCTATTTTTAGAATCCGTGGCGTAGGTGCGGGTGGAATAATAAAGACCTTCGCGCAGGGCAACCGCCCGGGGCCTCGCTCTTGCAGGCGGAGCCTCGCGCACTCGGAACTCACGTTATGCCACTCGCGCTATCTTGCGTGGTAGTTATCGCGCTGATATCTGTAGCACCATCATTAAAACGAATTCCACAAAGACAAGGGCCTCGCAAAGATCTACCCGCCCGGAGCCTCTCAATGGCTAAGGCCACCCCTGAATGTAGGCATCTAGGTGTGTAAAAAAGCGGCTTTCCTCAAGATCAAAAGAGACAGCCTCTGTATTTGTACTATTATCTATTCTCTGTGTGTATTAACTACTATATCTCTTTCAAGGTACTACGGCTTCTGCGTGTCTTGGAGCGCCCTTTAGTAATGCAGCGCACTGAACGGCTCACAGTTTTCAGCGACATTTACGCACATGTTGAGGTACATAGACAGCTGACTACTACTAGTTGCAATACTCTTCGTCAAAAAACTTAGCAATGGACAATTAACGTTTGTAAACATATATTAATTTATTCGTGATCTACGTGACCATATTAATTAATGTTATAAATGCGAAGGTAACTGTCTTTCTGTTTGTCTGTCTGTTAGGTTTTCATGGCTAAACCGCTGAACCGATTTTGATAGAACTTGTTATAGAGATAGTTTGAGCCCTGGGATACATAATACTTTTTTAAAAATAAAATCAACTGTTAGGGCTGCAATAGGTGCTGGAAAATGTATTTACTGGAAATTCGTGCGAGCCCGATGAGAGCCCGTTGATGTCTTTTTATGTAGAAGTTGCGAGTAAAAGCCAGTTTTTAATAAAGCTGGCTGTTCACCATAGATGTGCAACGAAGAGTACGGTGTGCGAAGAAATACTCCACAAATTACGGTTCTCTTTCTTGCATGAATTTTGTGGCGGGTACAAAGTGATTCACAACACTCATCTGTGGTTCATGTGGTTTTGGATTTCCAAATTATCTTTATCTCCTTGTGATATCGCTTGGTTTATTTTTAGGATCCCAGGAGACATGAACTACACTGGACTGAGAAAGAAAAGGCTGAACAGAAGTATCGTTACACAGCGTTGAGGCGAAATAAAGCCAAACTTATGAATAGCTCCCAGCTTTACAAAGACTACATGCATCAAGTCAGTCTCGTGAGTACATTTCACATATACTTACTTAATGTATGATGTGTTGTTCAATAAAGACTACCTATTTGTATTGTATTGTATAAATAAATAAATCAGGGGAAAATCTGTACACAAATCGATCTGGTCCAAAATAAGCTCTAAAGGCTTGTGTTGTGGCACTAGATGGCGATATATATACTTATATTAGATAAATAATTACTTAAATACATCCAAGACTCAGGAATAAACTGGTCGGTGATGGAACGGTCTAGACCTTTAAATTAGACGTAAGTACAAAGTCATTTGGTTCAAATTTGAATGTGTTCCTCATCGCTGATCAGCCGCTGTGCGATCTGATCGATTTAAACCGTCCCTTTCGATTTTCAGGATGAATATGGGCAATACTATGAAGGCTTGGACGTCAACTTTCGCTTGCAGATCAGCCTTTCAGTACCAGTTTTCGAAAACACAACATCGGAAGTACCTTGATTTGACTCGTTTGTCGATAAAATATGGTTCACTTTGTGTTCATTATTTACTAATCATTAAACATTTTTCAGACAATCACAATTACTCTGAACGAAGTAAGTATTTTTGTTCTTATCCTTTGTATTATTTGTTGTAGTTTTGAACTGAGTCATAAATTATTTACCATCAAATTTGATTTATCATCTAATGACCACTAGATAATGTGCATTCAAAATTTGTATATAACAAACCGATGTGTGATCTCAAAAATGCATTGAAATGTCGGGATTACCTACATCCGCAAAGAGAAGCCCGGAAGTAGGTAACTGCATCCTGAAAAGCAATAAGTCTACAGGAAATCGAAAGAATTTGAATTTGGAATTAATAAGTGTTCAGCGCCTCTATTCCGGAACGTCCAAGCGATATTGTTGTGACTCGCGAGCGACACTCGCATCCCGCTCTTACGCATTACGCATCGTGCGGATGAGTGGAATGAGAATCTCGCTCGCGCGTGGCTAAAATGTCGCTTAGAAGTTCCCGAATAGAGGTGCTGGAAATTGATTGATTTATCTGTGACAAAAAAAACAAAACAAAAAAGATTTGAATAATAAGCTCACCAAAGCTATATAGGTTGGCATTACAATACTACATACTCTTTAAAAAAAAAGAAAGCCACATAGATAAGGCAAGGAAGTATACCGTAAAGATTTTTCTGTCAATAAGTAGATTGTTCCAGTTTTTTTTATTCACTCGATAACAAGCACCTAACTAAGTACAAAGTAATAATTTTCATTTATTTTAAAATTTACTTTTCAGGACAATTATGACTAGTTCGAAAATATTTAAAATTTGTTAGAATTGGCTCTCTGATAGATAGACTATGCTATTGAATAATTATAAAGGTTTAAATTACCTACTTAAAAGTAAAAAAAATGTGCATCGTGCGATGCATGATTGTTTTACGTTGTTTAGTTTTTGTTTTTATTTTATTCAACATAAATATTGTTTTTTTTTTGTTGTTGAGATAATCATATACATTATAAAATAAAAAAACCGACTTCTAATAGCCTTTGAAAAGTAACATTTTATTTATTATCCTGTGATTTAACGACACACGTTTACTACATCAAATTACAATAGCATAATGCCCATCGCTCATCACCATTTACAAACTGTTGCTATCCCCCCCGGTGCAAGGATGTCAATCGTTGAGGAGTTCTACTGGTTCTTCAATTTTACTACATGAATCTTCATGGACATAAATTGCTTCAGAACTTTATGCAGCAATTTAATCGCCAACCGTGAAATACTCAACATTTAGAGGAGTTCCGGTGATCATCTATGGTCTTCATCAACAGTTCCACTTCACCAAATAATGCTTTTGGAACGTAACTGCTTGAGTTATTACAGAAAATACTAAACCTGCTCTATGCTTACCTATAATATTTGAAGAGTTCCATTGATTCCTCATAGATCCTCTCATCATAAGTCGACTTTGACTACAACGGGACCAAACTGGAGGTATACTCTACCGATTAAAAAAAGAATTTTCAAAATCGGTTTATAAATGACGGAATTCTGAAATAACAAACATAAAAAAAAAACCGAATTGAGAACCTCCTCCTTTTTTTTGAAGCCGGTTAAAAAGCACCAAACATGCTTTCACAGTAATTAACCTTCCTTGCCTCGTATTAGGTATATGTCCTCGCCCTACGAGCTCGGACTTCTAAATTACTTGTCCAGGCAGGCCCACTTACTTACTCTGCAGTAATGTAATATTAAAATTAACATCTAATATCAGATCGCAATTAATTTAAACTTCCTCTGTTTTAGGAAAAGAAACGAAAGTCCACGAGGACGGTAAGTACTTACCTAATTCATTCCTCTGTGGCCCTAGTAAGGTGTACACGAGGATACATTATCCCCATCCTATCCCTCTGCGCGTCTCGCTCATCCTAGTTTCGAAGAAAGAGATGCACTGACAGGTAAGATAGGGATATCTTTTCCTCGTGTGCTTTGCTGTTTTGTTTCTATTTTCGTCAAGTTTTCTTAACTTAATTTTTTTTCAGTACCCAGTGAATCGCCTTTTGGGAGTGGCTGGAGTTGATATACCAATAGACCATTTGAAATTAATTCTACCATTTTATCAGGTACGTGGATCAGATTAACAGTCACTCCAACTCAAGCTTGGTCGGGTTTAATTGAATACACAGTTAAGCATAAATAAGTGACAAGTGCGCCACCGACGGTCGACGCAGTAACATTCCTTACCTTTAACTTTTATATGTGTAAATTGTTTCCAGTTGTTATTGATGGTAATATAAATAAATAAATAAATAAATCAAGGGACAATCTTTACACAAATCGATCTAGTCCCAAAGTAAGCTCTAAAGGCTTGTGTTATGGGTACTAGACGACGATATATATACTTATATAGAGAAAAAAATATTTAAATACACATGCTTATCACACAAATATTTGCCCTTACCGGGGATCGAACCCGGGACGCTAGCTTCGGAGGCAGGGTCACTCCCAACTAGGCTAACCGCGTCGTCACTATCGTCGTATCTAGCCTAAATAGAGAAATCTTGCATGCAAGACATTTCCTAGTAAAATAACTTACACGCTTACGGAAATATTGAAATATTTGATAAGGTGCTGCGATTAAACATGGATTAAAATTATTTCCATACCTATTATACGACATTGAAATTTCGCACAATGGCTGTGATTGAATATGATAAGGATATCTGCCCCTACGTGGTTCCACATTATCAGTCAAACGACTATTTATCACATGTTTTGCTATGATTCTGTATCGAATTGCAAAAAAACAATAGGTATTTTTTATCTGATTCTAATCTCAGATATGTTTGAATTTTGAAACAGCGGCCCTAGTAACGTTGACAAAAGGATAAGTTAAACCGTCTCATCACTAAGTGCGTCTCTCTCACACTAGTGCCGACGAAAGAGATAGTCGGAGAGATAAGCGGGTTTAATTTGTCCCCGTGTCCATGCTAGGGCCGCTGACGGGATACATTGATACATAAAAAATAGTTCCAGCCGCCTCAGGTAGCATGCTCAAAAATCAAATCACGTTCGATTAATACGAGCACGTCGTAGACACACGTGCTAGTAGGCAGCATTTGCTCAATAGTAGCATGCTTTCGTGCTAGTAATGAGCATGTGTGACAGTAGCTTTATAACATGTGTATAACTACTGAAAATCATCGAAAATAATACTAAATAACTTTTACTTAACAGAAAACTAGCTAACATTATGGTTTTCGCTACGGAACCCTACTTACACTGAGCATGGCGTGACATTCTGCTGAACATTCTTTTCAGCTTGGTGCCGGTGGGTCACTGCTCATCGTCGACCACCGAGGCAACATAGTGTTCCATGAAAATTTGAAACCAACGGTGAATATGTTTCTACAACTATCTACCTCTACAATATCGTCAGCTGTGATATGAATTAACGTAACCGCCAAAAGTCGACTTTTCAGGAGAGCCAAAAAACTAAATTACAATTTAGAGAAAGAGTTGTAATTTTTTTTGTACTTATCCTATTGCAATGATGCTTATATAAATTTTCTTAAAATAATAAAACCAGTTAATTGATAAACACCATATAAAGCTTACTATCATAGTTTAAAAGATGACATGGCGCTTACGTTATTTACAAAAAAAAATGCGATACATTAAATTTTTTTAAAAACTCATGACAGTCATAACGTATCTCACAGAACATACAACCTACTTTTTTTCGCCTTGGATCAATCCGGTCAATACATTAAAAAGTATTTCCAAATCTGTCGTCTGCATTAACCTGCAAGGAGCTGATTTTCCAAATCTGTCGTTTACATTAACCTACAAGGGGTGATTTTCATAAAATATAACATACCTTCTACATCACAAAAACGAGTAGAAATGAAAAAAAAAGCCTTGAATTTTCGTTAATAATAATAATAATAATAATATATCCCGCGGAAGTGTGGGGGACGAGGCTTACTCAATGCCAAAAACTTACACAACCGCGAGGTATGTAAACTCAGACAATATTTTCTTACAACTGACGTGGGAATGCATCGAGATGTTGTGGCAGTAGATAGTGACTTCACCCCACTTTCCTTAGCTAAAAAGAACTGGCGAAAACCACCTGTATTAACTACTGAGGACCGCAAGGATGTATGGAAGAACAAGGAGTTACACGGACGATTCTATGACGCCCTTACAGGATCATATATAGACCAACTAGCATCCGTATCTTGGCTCCGTTTTAGTGATCTCTTTGGAGAAACAGAAGGGTTTATCTTTGCAATCATGGACGAAGTTATTAAAACAAATAACTACCGGAAATACATTATAAAAGACGGCACACAGGACATCTGCCGAGCATGTCATTGCCCGGGTGAGTCGATACGTCATGTTATTTCCGGTTGTTCTCGCCTCGCTAATAAAATGAATACCTACATAGACATAACCAAGTCGCCAAGATTATCCATCAACAACTTGCACTTCGATACAACCTTGCCGCCTCAGAGGTACCCTACTATAAATACATACCTCAGCCAGTTCTTGAAAATGGTCATACCACCATCTACTGGGATCGGTCTATCATCACTGACAGGACTATTGTTCACAACAAACCTGACATTGTGTTGATAGACCGATCAGCACGCCGAGCAATGCTCGTCGACGTCGCCATCCCACATGACGTGAACCTTGTGAAAGCTGAAAAGGATAAGTTAACTAAATACCTAGACTTAGCCCATGAGGTTACCGCTATGTGGGATGTTGACGTGACGACCATTGTTCCGATAGTCGTGTCAACCAATGGTCTAATTGCGAAAAGTCTCGACAAACACCTTGAGAGACTCTCGCTTGGCTGGTGGATCAAGTGAAAGATACAGAAAGCGGTGCTCCTTGACACAGCACGTATAGTCAGGAGATTCCTCACCCTGGAGCTCTAACCACCGGTAGCCTGGGCCCGCGCCTCACTACCGGATGACGGCTGTTTTTTATATTTTAGAATTTATTTTTTGCATACCTTTGTTATATTTTAAAATGTAATTTTTTTATAAATATTTTCTAAAATATAAATAATAAGAAATGTACCTAATAAAGATGGAATAATAATAATAATAATAATAATAAATCATTTAATACAGAAATAAATCCATACACATTTGATAAAATACAATGAAAATAAATGTTAATGTAACCGCCATTTTTTTAAGATACCGATCATTTAGAGACACCAAAAACGACAGAACGGAAAATTTGCAGTCGAACTGTACATATAACTCAATTTCGTCATTTTGGCGGTTACTACAGGCTGACGATATACACTTTCTAACACTTTTAGCGCCAACTTGTTCGAAGCACGATCCTCCTTGCCACGTCTTCTTGTTATGCAGGGAAAACTAGCTACAAACAATCTCTACTAGTAGGTCTCTGGCAAAAAAAGTGTTAAACTATAGTATAGTATAGGTATTACACCTACTACACTTAATGGTTAACTGGTAGAAAATATCTTTTTGAAGCATAAATCTTCATTTAATTGTACTGTGTAATCCAGTGGTTGCCCTAGGCAAAAGACTACAACGGCGCACTTTCAAGAGATTTCGTGACAAAATAAAACTATACTGTAAACAGTCTGTGTCATTTTTTATAGAAAAATTACTTTCGGTACTTATTCCTAAAGGACATCTTCCTTTTTTGTGTTCTATTTACAATAAATAAATAAATTAATTAATTGATAATCAAAGTAATCGGCTAAATGTATGTTACCAGTTAGATGGCGACATTTTAAAACCGGGCTATCGAACTGTGGACTTCCTCGATTTGGAACAGGCCGGTGTCAACCACCAGCCTAGAAGTTATCCTCCAAAATGGTTGAAGGTAAAGCCTTAGCTAACTTTACATTACACTACTGTGCTTAAAGGAATATTTTGTAAGAATCAATCTGACTGATAGCCAAGGGCGTAGCATGCATAGAGCAGGTTGGTTTGGCCCAACCCAGAACCTTTCTGGCCCACCTAAATTTAAATGAGGTATCTACATCTACTATTAAGTATATCGAATTTATTGCCAAAAATCATTGCTACGCCCTTGATAGCTGTGGATATTTTAGGCGGTTAAACATATTGTTGAACTTACCTACTACACGAAAAAAAAGATTACGACGAACTGAGATCCTCCTCCTTTTTTGAAGTCGGTGAAAAAGCAGTCACACATTAAATAAGTCCTTAAGTCCTTTCACCAGCTGATGCTAACCTTTTCGCTGCCAGGTACCCGAAAAGTACACCACTTTTTGGGTGTCAGAGACACTTATAGTTTAAGTATAATTGATTAGTGGACCCGCCACAGCTTCGCCCGCGGTATTTCCCATACAAACTTTTCACCCCTTTAGGGAAGGAATTTCAAAAAATCCCTCCTTTGTGCACCTCTCGGGTACTCAAGGAATGTTTCCTCCAAATTTCATACCCCTAGGACCACCCGTTTAGGATGTGCGTTGTCTATAAGTGAGTCACGGTACTATTTTATATGTATAGTTTAAATAATTGACTAAAAAATAAGTACGAGTATATAGTTGATGTGGTGTTCAGTTCAGACCACTTTATACCTTGATATTCTAATCCTATCATAATAATTAACCTTCGATATTAACCAGTTCAAAACAGTTTCGCAACAGCGTCATCATGGACCAGCCAAAAGGCTCCGAGTTTTTATTCGCCAAGCACATCTTCGAGTACGGTATGCGGGCTACAATCGAGGAGCGCGAGTACAGCTGGCGACGGGTCATGGACCACTACACTATGGTGGTGGCACTGCCGCGTCAGCGCCAGCCGCTAGCCTTGCCCGCACCCAGCAAGTTCACGCAGAAGTTGGCTCAGGAAGCGATGGAAGCGCTGTCAGATTCAGATTTTGCTGTACACCCGGACTGGTATGTGCAGTTGCTTTGTCATCATCGTAATTTCAACCTGGACGCTGGGTTTCTAAGTTCTTCCCCAAATTACTTCTTAGAAGACATAATTACTTATGGCCCTCACTGACCATATCAACGCAGGTATGCCGAGTTCCCTGGCAGAATTAAGTCACGTCGAAGTAGCCTCTGTCACCCTAAGGTAGTTTTGCCTGAATCCGGAAAGATGTGTCTATACGCGAAATTGATCCCTATCAAGGCCTTAGCTTTATAAAACCTCAATTCACTTCAATTTCTTATTTCAAACGTTCATTCTAGGTTGTACTGTCGATACTTGCATAAATCGTTTGACTCTCCTGAAATGGAATTACTGGCATTTCTTCGGCGTCGCCGCAACGAGCCCCACTTCGCCATGAAAAAACTGGAACACATTTTCTCGAAGATCCGAACAGAAACAGCTGATTTGGGAAGAACCTATCAATGTTAGTAGGTATATTTTAGAATCATGATCGCTATACTCTATCACTTGTTGTCAGTAAAATGTACAGGGTGATTGTTTGGATAGTATTTGAATTCATTTATTTTGTTTAGTAAAATAAAGCTAAAAAAATCACATAAAAAGTATTCTTAATTTCTATATTTTAAGGATGTATACCGCGTAAAATCCGCAGTACATCTATTTTATTTTTCAAGTTTTGTTTCATTTGCACCAAATAACGGCAATGAGTAATTTTGTACGAATAATGATTTAAAATATACAAATTGTGTGATTATTAATAATTATTTAGTATGTAAAATAAAGTTAGAACATGATTTGACTACTCGCGTGACAAAAGCGCTAGCGGCCTTTCCCTACCGTTTGACGTTACGGTCCGGACACATGGAAATTCAATCAAGAATATTTCTGTGGGAACAACGGTAACGTCATTTTTTTTTCATCAAAAAATCGAGGAGAGTGCAAAGTTAGAGAAATTACATTTTCTGATTATAAAAGTACTATGTGTACAGAAACATTTTTTGCTTTTTCTTGTAATTTAATCAACTTCCGGTACAAATAACACAGGCACAGCACATAACACATGTAATTTTAAATGTTATTTATCTCCTTTAAAAGAACGGCAAAGTGGTTTTATTTTTTATTACACTTATGCGAAACGACTAATATTACTATACTATTCAATTTCAGCGAAAAATATACAATTCTATATATTGGGTTGGGTATACATCCTTAAATTGATACTGTTGATTTAAACTGACGACTAAGATTATCCTTACCTAATTTGTAAGCCTTGCAATATAGCATGTACCTATTATGCTGCAATAAAAGTCAGAAGCTGTATGTTTGTATGTTAATGTTTGTAAGGTAACGAGGAGCTGATAGCGCGGCTGTGCGTGGACGCAAGCGCGACGGCGACGTGGGCGCAGCGGCACGAGGTGCCCGGTGAAAACCGGAGCTGCGTGATCTGCGACCTCGGTTCTGTCACTGCCTTTCTCACCACTGGTAACATTTCGTTCTACTGTTTTCCCCTTTTCCTAATAATGAGTACTATACCCCAGATTTTGGCAGGTCGGGTCAGTGCACCAGAAATGTTGAGTTTTCCATTTGATAACGCTGTACGCAGGTGAGACTTATAACTGAATATACCCTTATCTACAGCGAAACCGGGAACCGCTTCCTGCGACTTCGGTTTCTTCGCTACATGTGGTCAATATAGCAACACAAGAAGTCGCTGTTCACGGACATTACGACGGCGGCACGATAAGCCACGGGGAAGAGGCCCCCGGCACAGAATAAATAATAGTACTAACGTACAGAAGAATCACTCTCTAACAAAACCAGTGTTTAGGCATAAAAATATGCCTACTCATGCCTTTTCTCTGTGTCGCATAACACTTGCTCTTTCGCGTACGCTAGGGTTGCTTTAAGTAGAGTAATCGCTATGGCGAGCGAGCGAGCGGCAACCTACTGCTATTTACAGCGCCCTGCGCTGCCTGACGGCCGAGCGTACCTAAAGTTGGAAGTGGAACCCGGTCTGTGACGACTGTGATCTGTGACTGAACTTAAAGTGGCGACTGTTTTCAGAGAGTGGGCTGACGCGCTGGCAGCAGTACCACGCGACGAGCGCGTTCGCGGACCCGCCGAGTGGCGCAACGTGGCCGCACGCGGCGGCGGAGCCGTGGTACGCGCGCGCCGTCGCTTCCGCGCTGCTCGTGCACGCGCCCGTCGCGCCCAGGGCGAAAATGCGGAACAGCTACGAGCCCCCTCCACCGGTGAGCATATTGCTATGAAAGGAGTTTCGTATGTACTTACAGTTTCCTTTCGATGGGGATCTTTCCTTAACTTGGCTCTCACAGATGCTATTATCGCATCAGATCGTACTTACTAGACGTAAGAAGTTAACGCAGCCTGTACGTCCGTGACAACCTCGGCGGGATGTCCAATAATAGTCCTTTGAACAGTATTAGTATAATGAACTTGAATGTGACGAAGTGTGTAAAAGCTGTGATAGAGTGAAATTAAATATCTTCTTCAGATAGGGGAACGAAGTAAGTGGCTGACGGCGGCGCGCGCGCTGGAGCTCCCCGACAAGGGGGTGATCGGTGTGGCCGGCTTCCACTTTCACCCGCAGCATCTCGAGAATGTACTAGAAGGCATCACAAACTCCCCCGTGAGTCTACATTCCTCCAGCATACCAAAAAGTGTGACAAAAGGCATTCTTGCTGCGGCACGGCGAATCTTTCACTGCTATGGTTTAAAATTCCCTTTCATAAACAAAGATACATACCTCGTTTGATTTACGAAGTTTCATTTTGTATTGCCAAACTTATATCCTGATGTAGCAAAGAATTCAAACGAATGCAAAATCTCCGTGAATGATAATCTGTTTTGTCTGTACTTTTTACTAATAGACAGCTTCCACAATAATCTAAAACCCTAATCAAAAAAGAGAAAAATCTTCACTTTTTCAGTACATGGATGATGAGGAAGAGCAAGCGCGATGCGACGGCGTGGACTGGTCCTGTTTACTGATCGACGACGCTGGCTGGGTCGTGGCTGGCGCCGAAGTCGAAGACAGCGACGACTTGTACGAGCCAGTCCGGCAGCATTTAGCCACGCTGTATCCTAGTGTCATGACAGCGTTGCTAGAAGCTAAGGTGTTTGAGCTGAACTGGATACATGACTACCAAGCTGTCTGCTTTCCACCGGCGGAAGAAGAGGTGGCGTCTGCCGGACCTGTAAGTATCCCCTATGAATGTTACTCTGACCTTGATAGGCTGGTTCTGCAATATTCAACAGCCATTAAAGCCTTGCTAGAAGCCAAGTGTTTCAACTGATCTGCGTCCATGATAATCACGCCGCGTTTCCACTGCGAAGGAGCCAACTGGTGACGCTACATATACGATCAGAACTGCTCCACGCAGTTCAATAGTTTACATAAAATTATTAAAAGTAAGTTAGTAGGTTCTGTGACTTCGACACTTTGATTTGATGGTCATTTCAGATGATGACTTCAATACTGCAGTCGGTGTGGTTGGCTGTGAAAGCGATACTCTACGCAACTAGTGAAGCCATGACCATTGTGATGTTAACGAGCTACGGTACCACCATTCCCTTGTACTATTAAACTATTTTTAGCCTATTAACCTGTAGGACGCCGTGAAGGTCCGCGCCCAGAACTTATTTAAATTACTTTCCTACTATAATTAAACTACTTACCCATTAATTTATTAGTTTCGCCATTTCCTCGAATCTTCACAACATTTTTACTTAAGGCGCTGACAAGACCTAAATCGGCTTTACTTAAACAGTTTTTTAACAAACCTTTTAGATTTAGCAAAGCGAAAAAAATATAATTATGTTCATATTCATTATATTATTGAAAAAATTACTATTTCCAAAACACGATTTGATGAAATCGATACTATAGAAAAAAATCGTGAAGTTACGTCCGAAATCCTCTTTAAACAGTTCTATGACTTAATTTTTGTAACTTATTATGTATGTCTCTAATTAATAGCACTATTACATCACGCCCATACTAAGAAATTACTAATTTATATTTAATGTGTAGTGTTTACTTATATAATTCATCCGTTTTTTATTTTCCCCATACAAAAAACCGCATAGTGTTTCTCGTTCACTCCGGTGCAAACAGACAGTGACAGGCTCTTATCAGCGTCTTAAATGTTAGAAATTAGTCATTGACGTATAGTATAATAAACATTTAAAACCTTTGTTCTACGCCTGCCTAAAACGTATTATGCTTATTTCACGTTTTGCCTACACTTCATTATTTTGTGTCATTTAGGCTATATAGTTAGTTCGTCTACTTCGCGTTTGATCTATTCAGTATAACGCCTCTTTCTACAATGTACCTAATTCGCCATTATGTAATACCTCAGGTCACCTAGCAGCCAGCGAGACTGTAGCAGACAAGGAAAAGCGTCGCAAGAGCATAAAGAAGAATTTCGAGCGCGAAAAGTTCGATCGGTTGTACGACGAGCGAGTTCTCGTCAACAGAACAAAGATCGCCGCTTGCGACCGCTCTCGACCACTATACGTGTTACATGTAAGTATTTTGTGGCTGTCCAAAATAGAACAGTAAAAATGCTCTCTATCTACATCGATCGTTTCCCCCATATTTTTCTGACGCATGAGCCTGCGTTGCGCGCGAATCTACTTATCGTTTGATATCTCTAAGTATTTAAGAACATTGGGTAAAATATACACGTACGTCAATAAGGACATTTTATTTAGTTGTCGCATGAATGTTACAGCCTGGCTCATAAAGATAATGATGATGGATGACGTGCTGTATGTTAATGCCGACTATGATCCATGTTAAATTTAACCAAACTGTTTATTACGTTAATGAAACTGAGCCATCTTCCCCTACATCCCCTGATTCAATTCTTGTATTAAAAACCAGTGACTTCCATTTTTTTTACACGATAGTCCTAACGCTGTTTACAAACATTTTTCCAGCGAGACAAAGCGGCGGAGGCTTTCAAACGGCCGGTAACTGAAGAGTGTAAGTGGCCGCTCGCCGGGGCGCTGGTGCCGAGGACTAACCTGGTGCTGCTGGCCGTGCGCCGGCCCTGCCTGCGCGCCGGCGCCCTCCCACCGGACCCCATGATCAATCAGCAGCACAAGATTCCTAGCACTGGCAACGAGAAGATACAAGCTCTGGTAACCTTAAAATAGTGTTAAAAGTAGTTTTTGTCGTCGCTAACTGCTTCATAACAATATCTATCAAAAACAAATGATCTATCAATTTCTAAATATAAAAAACTGCCTGCCAGCATTGCCGACAATTTTATCACAACATTATACTGGTACAGCTGATATTACTAGAACCATTCAATCGAGCGTAAATCTTAATACAGACTTAGCATTATGTCTCTTGAGAGCTTTGGTTGTGGAAAAAGACGTTTCCGACTAAAAAATAACTAGCATGCTAAGGGCACTGGTTAGCTCGCCCGACCTAGCTCATTGTAAGTAGTAACAATTGCTTGCTGTAGAAACCAATCCAAGTCATTCTTTTCCTTTGAGTGATCTTTTTAGAAGCACATACTGAAAACAGCAGCCCAAAAATAACCTTTCTATCCTCGAAGGTGAAAATGCAGGAGCAAGTGGACAAGCACCGCCAGAGCGCGGCTGCCGTACTCGCATGTTGGCGAAACGTCGTGCCGCTGCCGACACGAGCCCCGCATGTGTCTTGCTTCCAGCACCAATATGACCAGGTATTCAATGCAGTCACACTTTTTCGTAGGACTACGCTCCTAGCCAGTAGCAGCGTTTTTTGCTGTGAACTTGTTACGGCAGAGCCCCTTGCTGTTACTTGAGAAAGAAACTTCTAGTCCGGTCTAAGCGGTTTTGCATTTTTTGGCTTAATTTCCTCTGTGCGATTGCGACTGCAAATCAAAACACCTCGTGTTAAGAGGACAATGAACCAACGGCAAAAAACACCCTTTTTATACAAAAGGCGATAACCATTTACACCCCTTAAATGTTAACCGATTTTAACCAATTTTTGATAGATTTTCAGTGAGAGTTTTTAGTAGTGGTAGATCCAAACAGTAATCCTCACTAGATGATTACTGTTCGAATGGGCCGGCTCGACCGGGGTAGTACCACACTCTCACAGAATATCGGCGTAAAGTAATAGCTTGCTATTGCGTTTCCTACGGTGAGTGACGAGATCCGGAGCCCTATTCCCTCATCCCCATCCCACGCCCATTCCCCATCCTCCCTAGACTGGCAACGCATTGGCAGCACCTCTGGTGTTGCAGATGTCCATGGGCGGCGGTGACCACTTTCCATCAGGTGGGCCGTCAGCTTGTTTGTCAGTCAATTGACATTTAAAAAAAAACAAAACCTAGGTCTATACGTTTTTTGAATATTGATTAATGATCAACAAAGTCAAATGATCGCCGGAATTCGTTTTGTATGGTGTGCAAATCGTTATCGCTTGTTGTATGAAAAGCCGTAGGTTAACACTCCTCTTAAGAGCACACTAAACATTTTGAAGTTTCAAGGTATTATGTAAAAGAAAGGGCTTATTGCTCTTAATTAATCACGGTTTTCGTCACCATTCACCCATAAAGTCGTAACAGCGAGAAGTATGCATTTCAATCGAGTTAATATAAAATCTTTTTCACATAGTATCCGGCTCAAAGGACCAACATTTTATTTTCAGGAGGAAGGTTACCGACAATGCGGGCCCTGGCTGCCGGATCTGATCCAGCCAGAAGACGACGAAGAATAGCTACTGCTTAGCTCAGCTTGTTATATGTATTATAATTAATTTAAAAGCCTGACTGCTAACAATTGACATGTTTAAGGTTTTTATTCCACCTTTTTAGAACGCGAAAACTAACCCAATAGACCCAATAGTGTTAATTGACAAAACGTTTTTAAGGCTGTATGTATAGTCCGCGCGCGAGCCCCGAGGTATCGGGGCTGGGGAAACGGGCAGTTTTACCAGATTTTTTCTTGTACTACCGATTCGTACTCATAATCATCACTCTTCCGAATTTTTATTTTCCTTCATTTGTATTACTACCAACGGAGTTCATAATAGACAGTGTTCAGAAAATTGTGACACATAATGTCACTACTAAGAATATACTTGAACTCATACTGCTGTTTTTAATAACGTTTTCATTCAAGTTATAATTCTAAGTACCTACAATGGGAGCGGAATTGTTAATATACTTGAAAGAATCCTTATATTAACCAACCCAATATTTAATGACTATATTATGCACATCTTACACGCAAACAAGTGTCTGGGCTGTTACAAAAAAAGACCTAACATCGAAGGCTAAGGCGGGAGCTTCGCTTCGCTCCCGCCTTAGCCTTCTGAACCTAACCTATCCAAGTCGCTTCTGCTCCGAACAATTTGCTCGCTCGCTTCGCTCGCTCGCTCACTGCTATTTACCATTTCTAGTTATTATGTCAATCTGCTCAGCAGAGTCTAATTTAAGAAAAAGATGATAATAAATAATAGAGTAAGTAACAGTTATCTTGAAAAATAATATGAAAAGAAATAGTACTTAGTATCTAAAATATTGTTTACTGACATGATGAATTTTGATAATTCGGAGTTACGATCGTTAGTAACAGAGACTTGTTATGAATAATTGAATAGTGATTAGTATGATGTAAAATTGTATGACAAACATTTTCGGACTTTCAACAATAGGACTTGAAAAATTCTGCGAACAGTTGCGCACCCGGGCAGTCTACCAGTACGAGTGTTATCCTAAAGGCATGATCATACTCGTCTGTTGTTGATGCTGTAGCCGTGTTAGTCATTTACTGCACTAAATCTTTACTTTAACGTGCGTTAACATTCCTCGGAGCTCGCGCGTGAACAGTAGTTTGTTTTAGCTTTTGCATAAATACGTTATTGTTATAATATTATTAATAAATAAAACAGCTGGCCTCCATCAACTCTTTTAATTTAATTCAAGTATTTAACGCTTTTTTGGTTCGGAAATATCTATAATACTGATAATGTCTACAATCACAAGTTGGCAGCTTTACCATCATTTAAGCAAATAAACAGAATGCTAATGGAATGGAATACGGCAAAAACAATTTAACCGTAATCTTATAAAAAATAAAGAACAGTAAACAATAGTAAACAATAGAAAGTCAGTTAAAAACAACTGTTATACCATGTGTAATCCTAACAAAGAAATGCCAACAGGCTAACAATATTGTAAAAACTTAGAAAACTACGTACTATATACGTACGGCTAAATAATAGAAATCGTCATTGATTTGTAGTAAACTCAACCTTGCTACTAGCACTTAAAGTTTATTTTTCCACTCACTTTTTTTGAGAACAGAGCTTTATTTAAAACAGATGACGCAATGCATCATATAATTGTAACGGAAGGTAACGAATTATTTAATGTTCATCTTAATTACTAAAACTTAACAAAATAATACAGTCATGGAAATCTTCGAATAGTTTCGAGTTTAACAAGTGGAAAACGTAATTTTACTTTAGAGAGATAACTGAATGTTTCCGATTCTTATAGATCTTTCCAGGATCTCACGTACCGTTCATTGATATTTTATTTATCCATTTAGTAATTTAAACAAAACAGAACAGCTCTTATTTGTGGTCTCGTAATTTTGACTGCTGGATTATCTTAATTTTTTCATTTTTAAATTCGAAAATGATGTAAATTAATTATTTACGTATTCGAGATAATAATCACCCTGAGGAGTCGAAACATGACAACCCTAGTTGTCTACAAAAAACTATAATTTCAAAATAAACTTTTTTGCGATACCTTTGATCATTATATCTTTATTTCATATACATCTCTTTAAATGTTTCTTTTTGATAAAAATAGATATATATGTATAGTATATGTTAGAATTTCCGCATTACATACAACCCTATCTACAACTACAATATTCGAATGCTATGGTTGAAATTTTAATATTGGTAGGCGTCATTTTATTTGCCGCACGTAATGAATGTTTCGATTACCTAAGCGTTGAGTAGCTCATTAGAGGTTTAATTCAGCTTATTGGTGAGATTACAATTATAACGATTTTGATTTGACATAACCCCACGATAGCATCGAGCTAACCAATACAGCGACCCTAACAAGGTTCTGAGTGCGTCTCTCACACTAGTGCTGACGAACGAGATAGTCAGGGTGATAAGACGGGGCAAAGTTATACCCGTGTCAACCTTATTCGGGCTGTTGATCGGTCAACTTAAATTGGCCCATTCACTGTATTCACACAAATAACATTCAAGTATACATACTAGGGTCAAAAACCCAATAAATAAAGCAAATTTATATGTATATATACCCTTAAAATAATTATAATACTTAATTAATACTGATTAATTTGGGAAAATTACCAATCACGATTCATGATAAAACTTCGCAGTTTCCTTGCATGAAGATTCTTTTTTTGGCACCATTTAACACTATTATAATTTGAGAATTTTATAATTTTCTTTTTACCATTTGTAATCATTCTAGAGATCACTGAATTTCTTACCTGAACTACAGTATTATCAACACCAATATTAATATTTTGATAAAAGTATTAGATCACTTATATTAAATTCAGTTTTAAGTCTAATAACATTTACCTAAATAAATTTTCTTACTTTTATATCATTTCCTTATATCTAAACTAGTATATTTGTCTTCAAATTTGTGATGCTGTAAATGTCGAAAATAATAACAAGAGTAAAATAACCGAATATCTTTGGTAAAACAAAAAGTCTATACACAGAAGAAATACTACAGATAAAGAAAAAATATGTCAAGAATCAATAAATAACAGTAATAGTAACAAAAAACAGTTAACAAAAAATGTATAAAAACATACTTTCCTAACTAGAACAGCAGATTGTGGTGGTAAATTAAAATAATTCTTCTGGAATGCGTTGTTATAACTACATATGAACTATTTTTAAATATTTGATATTTATTATACGGTCTTAGAAATATCGAATCTAAATTCTAGCTTGTCTTCAGTCAATTGTTATAATCAAATAAATATATATTAATCTTTTGCATTTTTAAGTCTACAAAAAATATTAATGAAAATGTAATATATCATTCCGTATTTTAAATGTGATGCCGACATTACAGTTATATAGATTAACGTCAAAAAAAAAAATTGCAACATTAGAAATAAAACTGAAGTTAAATGTTAAATTGCAATATCTGTTTAAAAGTGATACATTTATTACTAGTAACAGTAGCTCAATCGTGTAACACAATTGGTATCGCTTTGGCTCGTAAAGTAAACTAATTTAGACTTAGACGTCACTCACTTATATTTAAGGGTCCATTTTGGTTTACTTTTCGAGCCAAAGCGATACCAATTGTGTTACAAAATTTTGCCGCTGGCAATGCTTGACAATGACATACGTTATTGGCATATGGCCTACTCTCAGAGTCATTCGGACTGGGCAGTAATCCCTACGCGGGCCCAGTGCTGATCGGGGACACATCTTTGAATTACTTCGGAGATGCAGGTTTCCGCACGATGTTTTCCTTCACCGAAATATTATTTTGTTACTCAATAAATTAAAACTGTAATCGTCTATGAGATACGTAAATCTATCAACAGATAATGTGCATGCGAAGGATATTCTGACCTCAAGGCAAACTAGAATCTAGGGGCTCGCGTTCACTGTGACTTCTTTTAGTGGCTCGATACCTTCTGTATTTGTGTCACACTGTGAAAAAACAATAAAGAGGGGAATGAAGTTCGGCATCGGGCGGCTACAAGAAGCCCGTGTAGACGAGCCCTATAGTGCGACCAAACAATTGGAAGATCGCCCGCGCAGTAAGAAGCGTGCGGGAGCGGAGGGAGATACGGGTGTTTCCGGGCTGAGGCGCGGGGCAGGAAGCTCATGTCACGCTCAGCAGTGCACTCGCGGATCTCGCGGTTCACAGTCGGCTTATTCGTTTAAGACGCTTGTACCAAAACGCACACAAGAACCAAGTTCTATAATTGAACGCTCTAAGATTTTACGCAAGTAAGCGAAACAAATGGCGCACAACCTATATTCTTTCTTTCAATCTAGAAAACGAGATCATTGCCCTCTTTCGCAGCTGTACCATTGAGTAGTACCATTAATGGTACTACTGGGAACTTCTATCCCACTAGTACCATTAATGGTACTACTGGGAACTTTTATCCCACTAGTACCATTAATGGTATTACCGGGAACTTTTGATTTTAATATTCTTCCCAGTAGTACCATTAATGGTACTAGTGGGACAAAAGTTCCCAGTGGTACCATAAATGGTACTAATCAATGGTACAGCTGGGAAAGAGGGGATCATTGTTCTGCATGTGTTTTTTTCGTATTTATGCATATATAAAATAATTACGTTAAAAGATAAAAGTACATTTATCTCATATTGTGTCTAGTCAATATTACGAGTATTTCCGGATTTATCTCGGAATAGTTATCTCAGTTTGCTGATGCCCGCCCCCACTTACCTCTCGCCGCGCGGGCGATCTTCTAATTGTGTGGTCGCAATATAGCAGTTACTTACTATCCGTTTACCCTTGTCCCATAGGACGCCCGCGTAAATACTACGTAGAAACTATGAAATTTTATTGGCAGTAACAAGAAAGGCAAGGTACAGCACAGCTGTATGTGAATAATGAATATCTGGCCATGAAATTCAAGAAATACACATAATCATAATCACTACTATTTTACTGAATACGACTTCAGAATAACATGCTTCAACTTCACTATAGTAGACGCATTATCATCTGACTCGTCGGGTCATAAATAATTTGTATCTGTCTATCTCGCTCGCACTTACAGGTCGTATAGAGCGGTATAGTGATGTGCGTAAGGATGATAGAGGTGATTATCGATAACGTGATACGATATTTATTTTATTTTATAGCATAACAAAAAGTTACAGCGCATCGTAACAACCAATTAGGAGTAGATTGCTAATGAGGGTCACAATAACTCATCGACCGCGGGTGAGTAGGTAGCTAATAATGGACGACTCTGATGATAATGCGTCTACTATAGTTTTCTGTCCGACCCAATTCATAAAATACAAGCCATTTCTAGTTGAAACGGGCACACAATTGATGCATTTTATGCTGCACTCAATAATGACCAGATTTTTCTTACATATTTGCAAGTCGTGCCTTTACCAAACCGAAAAAAACAGTGTTTTGTTTTGATATATAACTTTTCTATGGCCAGCCATTAGACATTTGTCATCATCTCAGTCATTATCATAATCTTATATCTGATTATTATTAACGCGAACGTACTTAATTGTAAATAATACATTTCTCGTAATACTTTCCAGGCATATAAATTAATAACTAGGGAGCTGGGTGCCAAGATTTCTATATGGTTTGTTCGCTTGGCAGACCTGAATTGTTCGATTAATGACAATGTCACGTCATGTGACTGTCATGTGACAGAACCACAGAAAAATAGTCTTCCACCATGGTAGCGCTACGTTTTCAATTGACAGCGTTTCAAAATTTAAAAAAAAACGGTGTTATAAATCATTTGTTCGTGTCTGCCTCTTGGACTGATGGTCAGAATCATCCTCAAAACGATGAACATCGAAGAGGCAGACGTGCAGGGCTTTCTTTTATAACGGGACGTAGTTGCAAAAATGTAAATGAAAAATGCTATACTAAATTATTTGTTCGTCCTTCTCGTTGCGTCCATTCGATGCATTAGGACTCCCAGAATAGAAAAAAAAAGTTGCGAACCTTGCGATTTTTGAAGTTGTAATTCTAAAACGTAGGGACATACGACTTTTATTTACTGGACCAAATCGATTTGTATTGACATAAACTTTCATCCCTATCAATATGAAAGACGAACAAATATATACCAAAATGGCACCCAGCTCCCTAACTATAATATCAACACAAAGGGTGAAAGCGGAAGAGCACACATACTCGTACACTAGGCACCCAGTAAAAATAATACACGTAGGATTTTATTGTTGTCTCACTTGCACTTGGAACGAACGCGTTGGTTGTCTTGATCCGAACGTAAGCGAAGTGCATTACTTTCCGCTGCTATATTCATTTAATTTAGAACAATGCTGCTGTAGAAAACGAACAGGTTACAAAAAGCGGAATCGAAGTTTACTGTTTCCTTATCACGTACTCCATATGTGAACGACACAGATGTGTCGGTAACAATACAGATGCAATTTATAACATTGTAACTTTCGTTTTAGCGAGTAATGTTGCAATGCCAAAATATATTATCGCAACAGGCCTTAAATTAATTACACTTTTATAATCTTGGGTTGAACAGTTTTAACTGTTACGTACTTACTGTCATTTTTGCTTGCATTACGAGTATAACTGGAGTTTGTCAGCAGATAGTCTATTATGTAATAGGTGGATGGTTTTGAGAGCTTCACTCCTCTTCGGATTCAGAGTCGGAATCCGGAATAGTGTTGAACCAGTTCTCCCAGTTAGACGGCGGTCCCATAGGAGGCCTGGAGAAGACAAGTTATGTAATTATTGTTTTACCCTACTGCGCGGAGTCATAAAGAGGGTACATACAGATCTTTCACTCAGTGTGCAAACGGATTCGACTAAATGACACACATTTGTTTTCCTGATTCGATTTCCGAATCTGTTTTACGAATTGGGCTCTCCGAACGCAGCAAATCCATAGAACAATTTGGGCTTGTCACGTTTGATTTTTTTCCGTAAATTTTCCGACCTTTCGTTCCGAATGCTAGTCCTTGCGTTGCGTTAAAAAAAACGGAACCAATGCAAGACTTAAATATATTTACTAGGGTTCGTCATACACATTGGAATATTTTTGAACGGAACGCGCTCATAAATGTCGTATCACGTGATCTAGCTTTAGGGGAACTATTGACTAGGACATTATTTAAAGTCAATATTCTCACTAATGTTTATTAACAAAGGACACGTACATTAAGTCCTACTGGCAAGGGACTACTGGCGGCTTGCATTGCGTAGCTAATGCACATGGAATGCCTATGTGCATAGCTAAGCATTCCTGTGTCGCTTCGCTACATAGCTCACGGCATTCCGTAGAGAAAAATCGAACGCGTGTGGTGTTTGTACTGGATTACGAATATGGTTTCCGTATACGGTTTTCGGATCAGGAAAACGAATGTATGTGGCGGCCCTTAGTGTTATCAGTTACGTTAGAAAAACGGTAAATGATTGCTTAAAAAATTTAAGGAGTTTCTTTGATTCCTTATAAATCCTATTATGAGACCACGCCAATTTTTAAATGGGATAATTTCTAAAGCATGACCTTTCAAAAAAAAAGTCTCATCGAAATCGGTTCGACAGGTAAAAAACGAGCCGCGAGCCTTACAGTAGACGCATATGATGTGTAACATCTGACATCTCACCTTGGTAATAAGCAACATTAACATTATATCCAAAAAAAAAAGATTGTTTCGTATAAATCATAAATATTGTCGTCATTATATCCAATAGCGCGCGCTTCCCCAGCTTCAACTCTATTAACGCGCGCGCTCATTGGTCATACCAAATAGCGACCGCTTCCCCGGCTTCCTGTTACATATTTCCGTCCCTTTTCACGAAATCATTCCCACAGAAGCGAGAGGCAAGATGTTACACATCAAAAAAATATACGGGTCGAATAGATAACCACCTCCTTTTTTGAAGTCGTTTAATAATAACTAAGTTGCATTTTTGTCGGCACTCAGAATTGAACCTTCTTACGCTTGCATAGGGTTGAATAAGGAGTGACCTGGGCTTTGTGACGGGCTGCGGCAGCGTGGCGGTGGCGGGCGGCGGCGGCGCGGGCGGCGGCGCGCGGCGCTGCAGCGTCTGCGTGCCCGCGCCCTCCGCGCCCCAGCCCGCGCCCGCGCCCGCGCCCGCGCTCTGCTCCAGCACCCACCTACGCGCACACGATACGGATCAAAACCATATAAAAATAAAATTTAGCTGCTCGTTAGCTAATTTTAGATTATCCTTACATATTGTAAAACAAAGTTGCCCGCCGCGTCTGTCTGTCTGTCTGTTACCGATAAACTCAAAAACTACTGAACGGATTTTCATGTGGTTTTCACCAATAGATAGAGTGATTCATAAGGAAGGTTTAGGTATATAATATGTCAAAGTTTTGTGTAAATTGGTTGAAATAAAACGAGAATTGTTGGAAGCGTCGGAAAAATTCAAGCCGCCTGGGAGCTTTCATCGAAAGCGCTGCCTAATCCCTTTGAGATATAGCAAAACAATGCATGGTGGGATATTTCTCTTTTGTAGATTGACAATACAGTTCGCAATGGCATACGTCTATCTTTTAAGGATAGATTACTATACCCATTCTATCTTCTAAAAAAAAATGGTCACGTACAATGCGGTAATTGGAAAACTATTTAGACAGACAGTATTAATCCTTATCAACTAAAATACGTTATTTACCTTAAGCATTTCATGCACAATATTATAATATTTTACACCATATAATTTAAACGAATATCTTAGGAGTTATCGCAAAAAATTTACGCGCGCGAAAATAAATTCAAGCGCGTTCCTCACACCGACATGTTGAAACTCGCTTGATCCGATCAAGTTAGTATTATTCATTTGTTTCGGCTTCTTTTCACATCGTGATTCATTTTAAAGTTAATATTGAAGTCGCATTTTTCGATGAGTTTATCAACTTGAAACTTGGTAATACTCTTCAAAACGAACAATTAGGCATACTTTAGAGAAAAATATTAAACTAACCCTAAAAAGGAGCGCCTTAGGGTATTGAACTTTGTATTGGATAAACTGATTCCATTTGTTTAGCAACTTGAAACTTTATATAAATGCACCACAAAACAAACAATTAGGTAACTGTTCAAGAAATAAACGTAACCTCCCCCTAGAATAAGATGCCATGATGTTTTGAAAGTTTGTATGGGAAGAACTGACTCCGTGCTGATATCTGGGCGAATCAACTTTTTAGTGCCACCCGTTGCTATGGTTACACAAATTTTGTCCCTTGGACAACCTAAGCATTTTTCTATGAAACAGTATGTAAGTGTCACTTGGACAACCAGGGACAAAATAACAACACAAAAAAGTTGATTGACCCATCTA
This sequence comes from Tortricodes alternella, assembly GCA_947859335.1. Lineage (NCBI taxonomy): Eukaryota > Metazoa > Arthropoda > Insecta > Lepidoptera > Tortricidae > Tortricodes > Tortricodes alternella. The sequence continues at coordinate 14,656,717 of OX401973.1, read as the reverse complement.
CTTAAAACTTGGTACAAATACTCTTGGTTTCACGCGGACGAAGTCGCGGGCGAAAGCTAGTGTTAAAATATTTTCAGAATAAATGTTTCACATTTTCAAGGAAAAAAACACTAATATAATTTCTCAGTTTTGCATTTGCCGCTAAAACGAGATCAACGTACTAAAATCGGTCGTAAACGTCAAAAAAATCCACAGTTTCTATAAGGGTGCGTTCCGAATAACACTCACTGTGATCACAACGATTAAGGTGGGCAACGTGATTCGGAACGCAAGCGACCTATGCCAATGTCATACGTCGTGACTGGTGTTTAAAGTCAAGTGAGTTAGAAATAAAAATTGAAAGTCTTTAAATTCTAAATCATTTTGATTTATTTTTACATGAATCCTGTTTTGTCATGTACTATTTTGAGTTAAGCTGCCAGCTGCTATACCACAGAAATATATTCATTTTCGTTAGTTCGTTCGTTTCGTAGTCAAGTAGCCAATTTTACCTGTGTTGACTTACTTAGTCCCTCATATTGTGCAACCGGCATGCTTTACACCAGTTGCACAATATTACTTAAGCTACTCCCTGTGTACATTTTTAAGGTCCAATATTATGATGCTAACTTGTACTTTTGCCCGAATTGCTAGTTTTTACCGATTACATTTTAACTTGTGTAACTTTAACATACTGATTCTCCTGTATACTGACAGTATTTACTTATGTATCGACCGGGAAAAATGGCTGTGACATACGGACATACAGACAGACGGGCACGATGAATCTGTAACGGTTCCGTTTTTATGGCTACGGAACCCTAAAAAACGTATCCCACAGAACCTTTAAAATCCAAGCCGGCTACTTACCTAGAGCTGGTGGCAGATTTGCAATTTTCGCACTCGCTTCGATAGTCGTCGTGCTCCTCGCTGCCCGGCGCGCCGCCCGAGTAGCTGCACACGCACGACGGCTGTAAAATAGTAGTTTATGCAACGGTTGCATAATGATAGGCCTTAAAACACTAGTGCGGTTTTCATGAAACGAGCCGATAGGCGAGTTTCATAATAAGATCGCACGTGTGTTTTAAGGCCAAATTATGCAGAGTTGCATACATAACTTTATCTACACACAAATTATAAATCCTCCATGATGGGTTCAGAAACAATATTTTCTGGCAACAAGTTATTTGTTGCAATCTTGGCTGCATATTTCCGATATCCGGCGCATTTTCACATCACACACACTCCGAGAAGACTACTTACTATTCATATTTTCAACTAAAATGTAAATTACAAACAACTTTTTGTATTCAATTCAACAACAATTCTACTTTCGTTCAGCAAAACACCAACATGGCGGCGATTCGATCCTCCGTCAAGACCATTTTTTTTTTAAATTACAAACGGATGAAGTCTCTATTCTCACGTCACTCGAGATCAAATATTGTGCAGTTTATTAAAAAAAAAACATACTGAATTGACGTTTCGTATCAATAACTGTTTTAATATCTATGGATACTAAAATAGAGACCCACTTGAGTTTCGACAGCTGTTCCAAATTTAATCTCATTTCTTTACTAAAAACGATAAAGAAGTAATGTTATTTCTTTATCGCAGCACTGGTTTTTCCTCATTGGTTGTCAAAATGGTGGTCATTTCCTACGGTTTTTGATTAACCAATGGAGGTTTTATGATATGGGTGTAGATAAACAATATTATTTTATAATAGGGCCGTTTAACAGTTTACTAGCGACTCTAAGCAGCTAGCGAGTAGGTCTACATTGAATCGAAAGAAGACTACTGCTTCAGCCTAAATCGCAAAGGTACAAGAACGTCCCATGATCACATCTCATGGCGGCTGTACACACTCGACGGGACACCCCGAGGTAGGCCGAGTGTGACTGTGTACAATTGTACATAGTGCTCTCGTCTTGTCTCGCCGTGTACCGATCGTGGTCGGTTTTTTACGGCCGAATCTCTCGTTCTCTCGCGACGTAAGGAGACCCAGCATGTACGTATCAAACAATTAATTACTTACTGGGTTCTTTTGCGGTGCATAGTAACCATTCACCAGCTTCTTCTTCGCCGTGGTTTAAGCCGTATTTTGTTTTTAATAATATATGCGTTAAATATTTTAGAAGCTAACAGCACAGAGATAAACAGCAGCAGCAGTTTCCAAGTCCATCGTGGCGGGATGGCGGGTATCCGCGGTTCAAATGACGCAACAACTGTGTACATGGTGTGGTCTCGCCAAGAACCTCTCGCACGAGACTCTCGGCGAGAGGCTCTTGACGAGTGTGTACAGCCGGCATCAAAGCGAGATCCGTGGCTCACATAGCTAACCTTATCAACAGTGAGCGGCAGTGTAGTCTGCGGCGCGGCGACGTCGGCCCCCGCCGGCTTGCCGGGCACTTTTACCGGTTTCGGCTCTACGCCACCCACATTCTGTTCCTCGCTGTGAGCTCTACAACAGACGTGTCTTTTTACACAACTCATGACGGCTCAACTCATTATTACCAGTCGAGGCCGGGAAGTAAGTAATACCATGGTCAAGTAAGTTGTAGATACGATAGCCTCTAGTAGATAGTATCAGATAACACGTCACATCCACCCTTGCCCAAGCTGAGATTTATTTATTGAACAAAAATCCACAGCACTTACAATCTTCAAAAGTTTATCATACTTACAAAACTTACTGCCTTAAGAGGAGTGTGAACCTATGGCTTTTCTTACAAAAGGCGATAACGATATCCGCCCCTTCAATGTTAACCGATTTTGACCAATTTTTGATAGTTTATCATTATCAGTCAGAACAAAATCTAGGTCTATACGTTTTTTCAATATTGATTTTGATTAAAGATCAACAAAGTCAAAAAATATATAAACTGAAAAAACAATAAAACAATATAGTGAAAAAACCAAAACGTATAGAACTAGATTTTGTTTTGACTGACAACCTATCAAAAATTGATTAAGATTGGTTAACATAAGGGGTGGAAAGCGTTATCGCCGTTTCTATGAAAAGCCGTAGGTTCACACTCCTCTTAAGGATTTTAAATTTTTAGACCAATATTAAGTGAACAAATAATGTTAAGTAGGACACAAACCGGAAACAAAGTTACCTTATTGAGCAAAAAAACAAGCGTGTGCGTGTGGTTGGTCGATTACTTTGCTGGCCTAGAGATCGGTTAGCAAAGTATACAGATATAGTGAATAATATGTTTCCATCGGTAAAACTCGGATCTCAATCGGAAGACGACGGGACCCGAAGTGTCAATTAATTATTGTATCCAATGAGTGACGTGTTTATATTCATTCACACGAAACTTTATTATTTACTGTGAAATGTCAAAATGAAAAATGACAGCATGGTATGATGGGTACTGGCCCTCAATTCTCGATGCATTCGAGATTATGTCAATTGCGAGATTAAACTTCAGATTAATAGAGTTGTGTCAATGACTGACGTTTAATCTCGATTGAGAGATTATGTCAAATGCACCGAGAATTAAGGGTCTGCTCAAGCTACTTGAGAGAGCACGATAAATACGAAATTTTCCGATAAAACACGATGGAAACTAATTATGCACTCTCTGTACTTTCTTGTATTTTTATGGCCGCAATTGAGAGCATCTATGACAACATTTTCAAGCAGTGAAAAAGCTTGTTATATGAGTAATTTAAATTGGTCCGGTAACAAGATAGTTGTGTTAATTTTAATTTCAATTTTAATATTGCTTTAAAATATTATTATTTTAAGTTATCCAGCTCGTGTTTTTAACTGTCCCATTTGCGAATGTTATACATTAATAAGTCAACCGCTCTCATGCATTGGATTCCCAAGATACAGACTCAGCCTAGCTTGAGTTCCGCCGGATATGAGCATTAAGGAAATTTTTAAACTTTTTTGATAATAAATGCATTTGTATTCGAGACTCACCTCGACCGGCCCCCACTATACTCCAGCCTGACCTCGCACCGCTCGTTGCTGGCGAGGTTCAGGTTCCGCGGCATGCTGCGGCCGGTGTCGGCGCGGCTCTCGGCCGGCTTGTGGAACGAGCGCCGTATCTCGCGGTCCGCGCGGCCGAACACGAGGCTCGTGTCGAGGATCGTCGTGTCGATCGCGGTCGAGATGCGCGGGATTGTGCGGTGCCTGGTGAATGGTTGATTGTGGAGCAACGATCTCAAAAGAAGGATATGGCGTTCAATACAACTGCGTTGAACAATTAATGAGCGAGTTCGTCATGGTAACGCCATCTATTTACATGTTCATAAACTACGAAGCTGTATTGCCGACGTCTTAGTTCTTATGACATTTACACAGTCTTATTTTGCCTGATTTATCGCTCTTTCATTGTCGCTAGGAGCTACGAACCACAAAAACAAAACGCATGAATCAGTCAATAATGGACCTTTCCTCAATGTAATAAGAACGTCGGCAATATTTACCGGATATGCAATGGTGTCATTTGACACCAAAAAAGTGAGCATCGCGAAAATTGCATCGGGCAGTTCCTTACTATATATTTCTATGTTGTGGAGTGTTTCTTGTGGTGTTCCTGTTCAGCAGATGTCCTTCGAAGCGCTGGTAGATTCAAACATGAAAGAGCTCGTATGGCCTACTTGCAAAACAAATATTTTCATTTTCATTCAGTAGAACATTGGATGTTTTCTTACGGCCGCTCTACACTGAGCCCGCGAATTTTACGCACAGGTATACGTTTGCGTGGTTTAAAAGGTTAAGTGAAGAGCGGCCATACAGTACTATTAAAATAACTTCACCATTCGGCCATCCTCGGTTATTGTCGGTATCCCTCGTGTTTCACAGTGAGTATATCAAATTACAGTTATGACCTTTAAATATATTACCCATTATCTTATTAAACACAATACAACAGAAGGAGTATGAGAAACAAAACCTCCTAATAACTCTAAAGTAACACAACCTTTCTATTGAAATAAGAAGATACTCTATGTGGAAATCGAGGGATACCGCAATAACCGAGAATGGCCGAATGGTGAACTCATTTTAATAGTACTGTAGTACGGTTTCCCGGGATGTCCTAACGGGGAGCGGTTAGCTCGGACTGCAAGTGTACTCACGGCGCGGTGTGGAGCGCCGGGCTGCCGTAGAAGCCGGGCACGTTGTGCGGGCGCTCCGGCTCCGGCTCGCGCGGCGCCACGCTCAGCAGCGCGCGGTTGCTGATGGCGCCCAGGGAGCCCGTCAGGCGGATCGCGCTCGGGAACCCTACCACTGCACACAAACACAGCTTTTATTTATTTACTTTAGCATACTTCAGTGGGACTGGATACAGACTGGTGGTAACGAAATGCGAACTGTACCATTACCATGAGTTTATGCAAACCGTTCTCGTTATTAACATCTATCGGAAATACTGCTAGCATACAAGTAAAAGGGCGGTCGTTTTCTGTCGCGAGAACGGGTTGTATAAACTCATTGTTATGGTACAGTTCGCATTTCGTTACGGCCAGTCTGTACAGAATTGCAGATAAACTGGAATTCAATTCGATACTTCTAAGTGATCCATTATATCGTCACTGAAATGTTAAAACCGCGAATGTGGCGTTTTGTACGCATTTGACGTTCACATTTGCGGTTTTGGCAGTTTAGTGTTGATATAGTAAATCACTTAAGGCTGGGTAATCAGTGTCACAAGAACTAAAATAGAAGCGGTCACTAAGGCGGTGTGAAGGCCTCAATTTTAGTTCCTGCGACACGGCTTATGCAGTCCCGCTTCCGTTCTGCGTTCCACCGTGCATAAACCTTTAGCAGTACCGAATAGAGGCATGGTTTATATAATTTTGGGTATATCAAAAAGGTTGATTTAAGTCATCTTCAATGGACGGAAACTTACTTAAGCTACCTAGTTAAAAGTTTATCAGAAAGTGAGGGATTTGCGTATGTGTGTTATAAAAACGTATAAATGTGTGCATATTCAGTGTCTGTGTTTTAAATATGGAACGCTAAACGAATCACCACACGACTACGGTCAGAAATGTAGTCTTTATCTGAGTTATCTATAACCTATAACTCTATATGCTCACACGCTTAAAAATAAACAGACATAAATCAAACTAAGAATACATTTCACTATCCATATAGACACTCATACACAACGCTCAAAATAAACGTGACCACAAAACGTATGTACTCGTATTAATCAATAATAGACCTTAAGCTTAAGCTGTAACGACTATGCCGCGTGCATTATGGGTATATACTGACTGTTGGGGGCGAGTGGGTGGTACGGCGGGTCGCGGGGCTCGGGGTGCGCTGGCTGGAGCAGCGGGGCGTTGTAACAGTTCTGGGTGTTCGCCATCTGACAAACCAATAAAGATAACGGCCTAAAATAGGTTTAACACTTTAACTGCGGAAAATTTATAGGTTGGCTGCAAGCCAATGATACATAGAGTATGAGAAATAAACCCGGATAGGGTTGGCGTTTTGAGGAGTACTCTGCAGCCGGGTGGTCATGTATGTAGTGCAATGTATTATTAATTAAAATATTTGTTTGCTGTTGGGGACAGCTAAAGAAGGAGAACTTATATCTAAGATGACATCTGTAAATTTATCCTTTTTTATGCAAATAAATGATGATTTGATTTGAATGATATTGGTAAACTGTATCTTGGTTCCTCTAACTAAAAAAAAGACGAACAACCAGACTCCAAGACTGATAGTAGACTCGTAGTGGAACCATGGAACACCTTGGCCCGCCGATTGGTCAATATGAAAATGCAACAGAAAACATTAAGTGTTTTTAAACTTTGCATCAATCTTATTTTTTTTCTGGTCCTTCAACGTGACCCACAATTTAACATTATCATCTTTGAACCTGTGTCATTGGTCGAGGCATGTTGATGTAACCGTGTCCAGCACACTGCATGACGTCTTCGGGTCGAATCATACTTTCGAACGCTGCGGGGTAAGTGCGGTGGAATGGCGCTTCGGTGTTCATTCTATAGAAAAAAAAATATATATCTTCATACTCACCATTCATAATATTCTATACCTATTTTGTACTACATAATATGCAGAAATGTTCATTGATATATCTTCGTCGGTTGCTGTTGTGTCCAAGCCACACCGGACGCTTAGCGGAAACGGCAAGCACTTCATTGATTGCTTAGGCTAGGTACTGACCTACAATATAACTGTGCAATATCACTGGTTGCACAATTATACTGATCGGTAGTAGATGATATTGACCGTCAATATCACCTACTGGCGATCAATATAATTGTGTGGCCTGTAATATTGCACAGTTTTATTGTAGGTCAGTACCTTCAATATCATTATATACTAACGATCAGTATAATTGCGACCAATGATATTGCACAGTTATAGGTCAGTACCTAGCCATAGATGACATATTCTAGTGAACGAACTTATGATAACGCTACGCTACGCGCTCTCTCAACCTTTTGGACGCCGTTGTCGACTATGCGTTACAGAGTATACAGGGTAAAAAAGTTCTTCATTACCTTGATTTCAAGTTGAAATTCGTGTTACTTCTCAGACATGCTTGGCGGCCAAAAGGTTAAGTAATCTTGCGTCTGCCACGTCCGGTGTGGGTTTGGCCTTAGGGTGCGTTTCCGTTGACGCGGAGCGGAGCGGAGAAGAGCCAAGTCGACCAATCAAATTCCTCTATCATATGTCATTTAAGTATTTCAAGCAAATCTCATTTGGCTCGTCTCTGCTTCAATGTGAATGCACCGGCTCTGAAGCTACAATCTAAATCAGGACTTTAAGGAAGTCTCACCTGATGAGCTCGGAGCGGCACTGCGCGACTGCCTCGTCGTAGGGGGGCGGCGCCTCCCCGCGCGGCAGGTAGTTGCCGGGGGGCTTCCACGCCGCCAGCGCGGTCTCGCACGTGCCACCCATGTACCCCATACTGCCGCTTATGTAACTGGAACAAACGGCAGCGTGTGATTCTTCGGATCAACTACTCATTAGCTTATTCGGCAACAATATTGAATACCAAAACTTTTTACACGTTAAAATACGAACGTCAGCGACAAACGAGGGTTTGTTTATTAAATGAAATTCAGTTGCGATGTTGCAATCGGTCGATATTTCATTCGGTTTGAATGCTGAATTGAAGATTCCTTTTCAGTTTATTTTTATAAAAAGGTATGTTTATTTGTATGTACTTAATGGTATTGTATGTACTTAATTGTTTTCTTTTAAGAGCAGTATGAACTTACGGATTTTCATACAAAAGGCGATAACGATTTCCACCCCTTAAATGTTAACCGATATTCACCAATTTTTGATAGGTTGTCAGTCAGAACAAAATCTAGGTCCATACGTTTTGATTTTTTCACTTTAATCAATAAATTCAGATTTATTGTGGTTTCAGTATTCTTATACAAAACTAAATTTGGCATTATCTGATCTTTAATCAAAAATCAAAAAACGTATAAACCTAGATTTTGTTGTGACTGACAACCTATAAAAATTGGTCAAAATCGGTTAACATTTAAGGGGTAGAAATCGTTATCGCCTTTTGTATGAAAAGGGGGATTTTTGCCGTTGGTTCACAGTCCTCTTAACAGCATATGTAATATGTATACAATTATATACAAACATATTTGCTACATTATTTTTACCTCTATAAGAGAGAAAAGCTACTCTGTACCTGTATAAGGGGTCATCCATAAAGTACGTCACACGTTAAGGGGGAGGGAGGGGGTCGACGAAGTGTGACATTGTGTGACAAGGGGTGGGAGGGGGTCCTAAGTTTCGTGACGTCACATTTTACATCTAAGTGTTAAAATGCTAAATTTGTACTATTAACGCAAATCTTTAAAATATGAAATATTCTCAATCTGTATTGAATTTTTTATTTTCATTTTTCAATTAATATATTATTGCCTTGTTCATTTTTTCAAATGTTTGATTAGATGTTGATTATATTAAAAAATAACGTAAATGGAAATAAAACTAATCTCGAAACTGCTGTATTAATTTAATAATCTCTAGAATGTATAGTTGCAAAATATGTGACGTCACACTAGGGAGGGGGGGTCTCACAAATGTGACCACCTGTGACAAGGACGTGGGAGGGGTCAAAAAATCACGAAATTAGTGTGACGTACTTTATGGATGTACCCTTAGCGAAAAACTTGGTTTAGTGAAAAACCTCTATAAGCGAAAACGAGATTGTGGTCCCTTGAACTCTCGCTTATCCAGTTTCGACTGTATGTAGTAGATACCTACTTTTTACCTAGTAACTTATAAACAAGCCTTACATTACCTACTTTATTCGTTTCCATTGTAGGTATGCAATAATTATAGCGAATGACATTATAATCGTTCTGTGTTAAGGCTGTTCAAATGTTTCGAAAAGACTTACTGTTGAGTTTCTTGCGGCGTTTCTTCTCAGCACATGTGACCCGAAGCGCTGGGAGATTCAGACATGTAAAAGAGCCCGTGTGGCCTACTTGCAAAATAAATATTTTCATTTTCATTTTTCATTTTAATTTTCATTTTCATTTTCGACTTTAAATTCTACACAATATAACACACTGTTGCTTGAGTTACCTAAATGCAAAATAATTGTGCAACGAACAATTAATGCTATATACCTAGTTAAACGAAACGCAATTTAATTGAATCACTTGGTTTTTTAAACGCGCAGACGGAAAGATTCAGCGCGTTTACCTATATCAATACAAATAAAACACGATTTTTGATCGCGCCATATTGTTTTATAATCTATTTATTGGATGCGTTTAAAAGTCGTGTACATACATACATACATACATAGCATCACGCCCGAAATCCCTAATGGGGTGGGCAGAGCCACAAGACTACTTGTGGCCACGTTCGATTAATTAAAAGTCGTATGCATAGCACTTAAAAGTGAACTGCCCCTGAAATGTCTGTTTGTTACGTCAAAATAACAGCTTTTTACTAAATGCATACGAGTATGAAAGTATAAACGGCACCGAAGTATAACTAAATCACAAACTTTAAATTTATTTGTCTGTGTGTCTGTTTGTTCCAGCTAATCTCCTAAACGGTTGGACCGATTTTGACGGGACTTTCACTGGCAGATAGATGATGTTATAAGGAGTAACATAGGCTACTTATTTTAGAAAAAGAAAACTTATTAGGGTTTCGCGCAAAAAAAAAACATTGTTACGCGTGCCAGGCACAGCTAGTGTTAAATAAGAATTACGTGATGTAGTTACGGTTGCACCACTCGGCCGAGTGATCATAATGGGCGGAAGTTACTGGGGCTGCCTTATTTATAGATAGCCGTAAGCCGACATTGAGTATAATGGTAAAGGTGGCGGCACGAAATTCTAACGACCGTTATTGCGCAGATGTTGAAAATTGGATATCGTGAGATTGAGCGGGACGGTGATGGGAGCGGGAGTAGCCCTAATAACATTTAGTGTTGGCATTTGGTCTGGCAAAATGGGTCTCGTTAGTTGGACAACGGTTAAATTCGGCCGTCGTTTTGAGGTAATGCCAAGCCAACCAAGTAACCAACGGCCATTGTACAATTACCAACTAAAACAAAATAATGCAGAAATGCCAACACTTTTAAACCAACGGTAGCAGAAGTTGCATTGGCCTAACGTTGGTAAGTGGATGGGCATAATGATAATATTTTACTGCACTGGGTTAACGTTACTCAATATCTAATAGGGCCTTCGTTGTATAGGTACAATGCACAAATGCCAACCGTTTTTAAACAACGGTAGCGGTATTCACAATGGCCCAAGATTGGTAATTGGTTGGGCGTGATGATAGGTTTCTAGGAATGATAGGTCGGGGTTTCTCTCCGAGATCGAATCAGAAATGAGGGGATCCGTAGACAAACGAAAGTTACCGACATAGCCCACCGGGTTAGCAAGTTGACGTGGCAGTGGGCGGGCAGGGCACATAGCACGCAGAAAAGATGGGCATGGGGCCGAAAAGTGCTCGAATGGAGACCACAGACCGGTAAGCGCAGCGTAGGCTTAGCGTAGGACGTCCACCCACAAGATGGACAGAGACCTGATCGACCTAAGAGAGACCGCGCAGGAAAACGCTGGATGCCGGGAACTTCCAACCGGCCCTTTTGGAAATCGATGGGGGAGGCCTATGTCCAGCAGTGGATGTCCTACAGCTGAAATGATGATGATGAATGATAGGTAATTCTTATATATCCCTACGGATTCCCTACTGTTGGCCAATGGATGCCAACGGAAAATGCTACTAGCGAGTCGTGCCCATGCGCAGTATCTCCACCACATTTAGTTCACCGCTAGAGATTCATGCCGCCGCCTGTAGCATTGTAATTACAAGGTTTTATTTACATTGCTTCGTGTCCATCTTTCCAGTTTGAATCTTGGAAGTCATTTTTAACAAGTTCCCGTGATTGGAATCAGGGCCGCCGTAAGCGGGCGTGCAAAGCGTGCACCGCACACGGGCGGCACGCCCAGGGGGCGGCAAATCGAGTGACTCATACTTAATTCAAGTCATTGTACCCCTGGCCGGTCGACTCCTACGCAGAGGGTATTGCACGCGGGCGTCGAAACAACTAGCGGCGGGCCTGATTGGAATAGGCTGAATTTTGGAACAACGCAATATACCTAAGCCCTAAGACATTTCAATATTACGTGGAATGGGCAAAAAGCTTGTTACTGCGATAAATCGTGATGACATTCCTACAGCAAGGACCGGAAAACCCCTTCATTTGATTAGGCTTATCCTATGGGGAACTCTTTTGGCTAACCAATCGTTAGGGAAGCCCTATCATTTAGTTAGGTACACGATCGTTATGGTTTTCCTATCGATTGTGTTGCCGTATCGTAATGGAAACTTTTCGAACTATTTAACCGCTACCATTGCGCTTATAAGTCCAATAGGGTTACCCTATCGATTGATTCTCATTTTTCGGCGCAGCTTTTTTTGATGTAGTTAAAGATGTAGAGAAAGCGGCTCTATGAAAAAGCTGTAATACACCACCTCGCTCTTAGGTAGTGCAATGATAAGTCAAATGAACTGCGCGTAATAACTGAAATAGCTTGAAAACGTGTGATACCAGACGGTAAGTCGATGATATGCTTACCAAATCGTTTGGGTTTGTGAAACTCTGGCTATCAAATACCTGAACGGAAACCTATATAATGGTAACTCGTTCAGGTCCCTGACCTAGAGGTGGACAGACAGACTGACAATGAAGTCTCACTGTAAGGGTTACTTCTTATGAAAAGTTACGAAACCCTAAAAATAACTATGATTAAACCATGCATTCCCTTAACAAACATTATTGACAATGATATTTAGTATGACTAATACATATATGAAAATGAATATATGAAAAGAGAATTTGTTGGCATGGTTTTTAATAAGAGGTCTAATCAGTCACTTTAAAATTTGGCTGAATGGCTTAAATTAAACAGCAAATAACTTACCCAATACTAGTGAGGCTTCTCTGGTCATCAGCATGTGGAGGTCTCCGATGCTTCTGCTTCCTCACTCGGTACACTACTAATGCCACTGTGAGCAAAGCCACGGCCACTGCGCCCCCAGCCGCCATCCGCAAATTACTCTCTGTCCCATCAGCAGGCTTCACTACATCGTCCAGGCAGATGAAATCACAGCATGTGCTGCCGACACGAAATGATCGGCAATCCTGTGTGGAATAAAGTAAAATACAATTATTCTAGTTTGAGTAATCAATTGTTTTCATTTGTTAAGAGTTGAGTTAGTATCATCCAGGCGCGGTCTGAAGGACCCCCAAAATCGTACACGTCAAATTGAATAATGTTCTGAAAAATTAAAAAATTAAAAAGTCTAGTCTAAAAGTCTAATTTATTCGACATAATATTTTATTATTAGTGACCCCCTCCAAATGAAGCATGTTTCTGTATTAATATGTGAGAATTATAGGAGATTCTAAAACCAAAGAACAAAATACAGGATATACCTACAGTAAATCCAAAGTAGGTATTAACTTCTTAACTACATAACAGATTTTGATGAATTTTCACAAACATTTAGTGGTTTTAGTGGTTTTTTAATAGATAATATTGTGAGAAGCAGCAGGCAGATTGGCGTATATAGGTATTGGATGTTTGGATTTATTAATAAAATCATTCTCTAGAGTTACTGCATTTCTCCCAGGATTGATGTGGGATTTCTCTTATATAGAAACTAATATCATAAATGTAAAAAGAGTTTTTGTTTGTTGGTTTTTCTTTCTCACATTAAGAAAGCAAAAACTTGATTTTTGGGCTGTATAAACTAACTTAGCTATAGCTAACTATAGCAACAAGCAAAATCTCAAAACATGATTTTGATCCATTGAAAAGGCAATTTTATGATCAACATATTCCAATTAGAATTTGCCAAGAATCAAATCAGATTTTTTATTAGTTCTATGTGTTAAACAAAATGTTCTACTAAGTTATGTAGAGTATGTAACATGTACATATCATCCTTCTTACAGTTTTGTTTTATTTAATTTACTTTAAAAAATGCTTGCAAATAAGTATTAAATTAAAAATGAAAGTGACATCAGTAAAACTTGTTCTGAAGATACATTTTCTCAGGAGGGTTTTGTTTATCTCTAGCCATATTGTCTTACCTGTGGGGGTGAGCAGAGCACGGCCTTACAGACCTTGGGCAGGCCATTGTCGCACACGCATAGTGTGCAGGTATCGGGTCCGGGCACATAGTGCATCCCGTGCGCGATCAGCCTTCCGCGGAGGTCTGTACACTCGCCCTGCGCCTCGACGCCTACAAAACACATCTTTATTAAACAAACCACTTTCCAACACTGAAAACACAAACGTAATGTACCATACTTACAAAAAAAATGTAAAGTCAGACATAACACAGCCGAGCCCAACATCTTAAACTGAATCAAATATCAACTAACACCAAATACCTCATTTTGAGAGATAACAGACCCGTGTCCTATTTTATAATCGATATTTGCTATATGGCCGTGTAAATCTCTACAAAGGATAAGGACAGAGAAAATTGATCATGCGTCTTTGAGTTTTTGCGCCTGTCAGGTAGATACTCAACATACGCAAATGTCATGTCAGTCAGCTGCAAGCACTTCGATGTCACATTTGACAGTAATATTGGGTTCAGAATGTTCAGAAATGTCCAAATACTATTGGGCTGTAATTAAATTTACTTTCCTTAGCCGTTACAATAATATTAATAAAAACGTATTACTAAAATATTATTTTACTTTAAAAACGTCACTTTGAGTTCTAACTAATAACTAATAAGTGAAAGTTAAATAAGTTGAAGCCTCGTAGCATAGATAGGTACAACGGTTGTAGCTGTCTAATGGGTGTATTTAGACTACTCTCAATATAGCATAAAAGAAGCTACTAATTGTATTTTATTTTTAACCGACTTCAAAAAAACCAAAGGAGGTTTTCAATTCGACGCGTATATTCGTTTTTTTTTCTTGTTTGTTTACCGATTACGCGGAGATGGCTTGACCGATTTGCATGTTTTTTTTTTATCGATAGGGTAGGTATTTCTTCAACTTGGTCCCGTTGTGATTAAAGTCGAGGTCTGATCAGGCCCCCAATTCTCGCTGTATTCGAGATAATGTCTATTACGAGATTAAACGTCAGATTCATATAGTTGTGTCAAACGACTGTATGCACGTTTAATCTCGATTGTGAGATTATCTCGAATGCAGCGAGAATTGGGGGCCATGGCCGTAGCTAGGGGGGGGGGGGGGGGGGGCATTGTAGGGCAATGCCCTACCATGAAATATCAATGCCCTACCCATTAACTACGACAATACGGTTAGAAAATTGTTTGCTCATAGTATGATACTACCTTGTAATCATCGCTGCCCTACCTCAAATTCAACTCTAGCTACGGGCCTGGGTCTGATGAGAGGATCTATGAGGAATCGATGGAACTCGTCAAATATTATAGGTATTTTCTGTAATAACTAAAAAACATTATTTGGTGAAGTGGAGCTGATGATGAAGCCCATAGATGAAATGAAAGAAATGATGAAAGAATTCCTCAATGATAAATATTTTCCGGGTGGCGATTAGATTTCTGTATGGGTAAGGTTGGGAAGCAACTTAATGCTCATGAAAATGCATGTGTTAAATAAGAACCGATGGTGAAGAACCAGGATAAGTCCTCAACGATTGACGTTCTTGCACCTTGGATAGAAATGTTGCTATCCAAGGCGCAAGGACGTCAATCGTTGAGGAGTTCTCCTGGTTCTTATTTACCACATAAAGTTTGATGAGGAATTGGCATTATGTCATTGTTACTTGTTGTAGAAATGTGTCGTAAAATCACATATTATTATATAATAATAATATCTAAATAGTGAAAAATAATAAAAAATTCACAAATAAAAAAACCGACTTCAGAAACCCTTTGAAAAGTAAGAAATAAGAAGTTGGCTTTCTTAAGTCAATTACCTAAAAACGTCAGATACCTACACTTATTGTTTATTATAGTTTAAGTGATAAGTAAATTGTGTTTTATATACACTTGACACCGATTTCGATATATTTAAACTACAATATATCTGAAGTTTCTGGGTAATTGACTTACGAAAACCAATTACTATTTCTTACTTTACAAAGGGTTTTTGAAGTCGTTTTTTTTATTTATAACATTTTTAGCATCTCAACATGTTCGGCATAAAGTGGGCAGAAATAAATAAACAAATAATCTGCGGTAGCTGACGAGTGCGCCACAAGTGCGCCGAGGAGTGTAGTCTGTGGCGCCGAGTGACGAATCAATCGGATTTTTTTGAGTGCACTGGATGTTTAGCGTTTAGGAGTGTATTAATGTGTATGCGTTGGTTTCGTGGAGTTATCACTGTAATTAAAGCAAGGTGCCGTGGGCTCTCAAACCGTTTAAATGCCGTGAATAAAGAATTATTCAAGATGAGTAAAATGTCGAAAAACAAGTTAAATTTGACCCTCCCTCCGGGGTCCATCGACTCGGCTCCGGCGGCTACTCCGACGAATATGACTCCTAAGCTGAAATCTGCCACTGCTACTGAGTAAGTAAATCACCCTGATGATCCAATCTCAAGCATATTGCTGGCATATTCGTATTAAAACCTTTTTTGACATCTCATTTGTGCATCTATTGATCTGTTATCAAGTAATTGTACTGTTATCAAGTTCACGGTAAACAAGTTATGAGGACTGAATTTTCTCGATATGTATGGCCATTATCATGATTACAAGTTAAGGATTAATACAACAGGCTTATTTAACTTTTAACTTGCAAATAAACAGTTGTCTCAGTATTTATTTCGTGTCAACATTTAGGTTGTTATTTTAGCTAAATACCTACTTTATAGAAGTAACTTTCACATCAGGACTAAATTAGATGTTTGAAGATAACCTAATATGCTTAAACAAATAAGAGACTTGAACTGAAAAGTATTGCTTAGTCATCTAAGTATTATTAGAAGTATACAAGTATTCTATTTTGATATGCATTAATTTATTCTTCAACCTCTTGATATTATCATAATAAACATCCAAATCATGTGGTTTAAATGACAATCTGATAAATATATTATTGATTATAAATGGCATAATTTCATGGCATTATCTTTCTTTTGCTTACTTTCATAGTGTTATCTCCCAACAAAGTTAATTGATAGTTTTATTGTGCAATAAAGGCCAGTCATGGCTATTTATAATATGGTAGCTTGCCTCATTCAGGGCATATTTTGGCTAATAATTAGAGATATTATAAAGATGATGAATAAACAAAATTATTTCAGGCGGCTGGGAGGGCTTGCTGGCAAGTCCAAGACTAGCATTGAAGTGCTTACCGAGCGCCTGGAACAGATAGAGATGGACGACAACCAGCGGCGCCGGATTGAGGTGTTTCTTTGCCAGAAAGAGAAGATCGGGGAGCTCAGTGATGATGATTTTGAGAAGCTTGGGGAGTTAGGTAAACAATAATTTAATTTGAAAGTGGTTTAATTCCCAATTAATGAATACTCATGATTGGAAGGATAATAAATATCAGTCATTGTGAAAATCAGACCCTAGTCTCATTGATAGTCTCCTTATTATCTTTTACATAATATATACATCATGCCTAAATTCTAATTTGCTCAGAAAAGTAGGTTAAGTCATTGTATTAACTAATGAAAATAAAATAGAAATAGCCTTTATTTCTGATTTAGAGATTAAAAACAAATTTAAGTTAAATTAAACTATATCTATAACTTCAGAGTGCCTATTGGAAACCGCCTCGTAACTTTTGGACAGATAATAAAGACTATATTTTGCAGACCAACTTCAGTTAGGGTCTGGACCATTCATCAAATATTTGGTTAGAACAAATGACAGCATTTGACAAGTTCAATTAAACGTCTTCCGAACAGTGGGATATTATAAATAGATGGATTAATTTGCTGATAGTAAAATTTATGTAATCCCTATTTTGTGTTATCACCCTTCTCAGGCCAGGGTAATGGTGGTGTGGTGATGAAAGTCCGTCACAAGTCGACAGGCCTCATCATGGCTCGGAAGCTTATCCACCTGGAAGTGAAGCCGGCTATCAAGAAACAAATCATTAGGGAGCTTAAAGTCCTCCATGAGTGCAACTTCACACACATAGTGGGGTTCTATGGGGCGTTCTATAGTGATGGAGAGATCTCAATTTGCATGGAATACATGGATGGGGGATCCTTAGATCTTATTCTGAAGAAGGCTGGCAGGATTCCTGAGTCAATTTTAGGTAAGTGCACTTCATAGTTTCATTATGAGCTTTCTGAAACAAGTTTAGCGTCAAAATGTCTAACTGAAGTGCAAAGTTATTGAATAAAATGTGTACATTTTTCTTACTACAATAAATAAGTCTTTTCTTACTTGTATTCTGAATATTCACTGTTTTGATTGGATTGTGTAAAAACAGAATCATCCTTTTCATGAGAAAGTAAAGTTACATTCCCTTCCAAAGCTTTTAAATAAGTCATTTATATAGGCAAACTAGGCGACTGCTTAGGGCGCTCTTGTATTAGGGGGGCGGCAGTCCGCAGCATCAAAATATTTGTTTATTTGTTATATGT
This sequence comes from Tortricodes alternella, assembly GCA_947859335.1. Lineage (NCBI taxonomy): Eukaryota > Metazoa > Arthropoda > Insecta > Lepidoptera > Tortricidae > Tortricodes > Tortricodes alternella. The sequence continues at coordinate 14,638,661 of OX401973.1, read as the reverse complement.
GTAAATGGTATCAATGAATATATAAAAAACCGGCCAAGTGCGAGTCGCACTCGCGCACGAAGGGTTCCGTACCATTATCTAGAAAAACGGCAATATCACGTTTGTTATATGGTTATATTTGTTTTATTTTATTTTAATAATTTATTTTTAAAGTGAATATATAACTAAATATTCTTTGAATATTTCAAGCGTCTACCTGTTGCCGTTATCAATATCGAGCAAAAACGAGCAAAAAAACACGTTTGTTGTATGGGAGCCTCATTAAATATTTATTTTATTCTGTTTTTTAGTATTTGTTGTTATAGCGGCAACAGAAATACATCATCTGTGAAAATTTCAACTGTCTAACTACCACGGCTCATGAGATACAGCCTGGTGACAGATGGACAGCAGAGTCTTAGTAATAGGGTCCCATTTTACCCTTTGGGTATGGAACCCTAAAAAAACTGCCCTAACCTTAACTTACCTAACTTATTAAATTGAGTGTCTTTCATATAGAAAAATTGAACACAAAAAAGAAAGATGTCCTTTACGAATAAGTACCTACTCTAATTTTTTAACCGACTTCAAAAAAACCGAAGGAGGAGGTTCTCAATTCAATGCGCATATATATATTTTTTTCTATTAATGATTACACAGTCTGTTTACATTATAGTTTTATTTTGAATCTTTTGCCTAGGCTATGGCACCAGGAATGCTCAGGCTGGCCCTGAGATTTAGGTTCTATAGCAAGTCTTTAAGGCACAGTGCCTATCTAGGCTATCTAATTTAATTCTGCTTAATCTTGTCTTCAATTTCATCATATATCCATTTTCCTCAGGAACCATAACCTCAGCAGTACTGAAAGGCCTCAGTTACCTGCGTGACAAGCACGCCATCATGCACCGTGACGTGAAACCATCGAACATTCTGGTGAACAGCAACGGAGAGATCAAGATCTGTGACTTCGGTGTCTCTGGACAGCTTATTGACTCCATGGCTAACTCGTTTGTCGGCACTAGGAGTTACATGTCGGTGGGTGTTTTTATTGTTTTATTCTTATTCATGAAAAATTTATAATAATCCAGCTGGATATTTAAATACAACAGTATTATAAATTCGTATTGCGATTTGTCGCGTAGATCTTATAAGCCTTGGAGATGCATCTAGACTCCAGTAGCGCATCATTCCTGACGGCTTTACCAAGCTACAGCTATAAGGTAGCTCCTACGGTTTTTTTCTTGTGGCTGCCATTACAAAATATTTGACGCTCCGCCACTGCTGAATTCGTCGTCATATGAATCTCGCGCGAATGTGATAATTAATTACATATAAATATATGCCTCAGAACGTAATGTTTGGAGTTACTTAAAACCCATTTACACTCGATTTATAGCCTCCTTCGCTATCGCTCAGGGGGGCTAGCACGACACGCCCGCGAGTCGTTTGTCAGTGCGTCCCTGTCAAACTAGTCAAATACGTAAGGGACGCACTGAGCGACAAACGACTCGCGGGTAGGTCGTGCTTGACGTGCTGGAGTCTAAATCTCTCGAATGTACCTAACCTAATGTAAAAAGAGCGCTGACAGTCGTATAAGAATGACTGTCAGCTCTCTTTTTACATTGGTTGAGATATAATAGCGTGTTGAACAATCTACTATTTAATACTAAAAAAATGAAGTATATCACTGATTAAACCCGAACAGAAGCTCTGACAGCGATTTTAAATGTAAAGTTCAATTTGTTTGCAGCCGGAGCGCCTCCAAGGCACGCACTACTCAGTGCAGTCTGACATTTGGTCGCTAGGGCTGTCGCTCGTGGAGATGGCCATCGGAATGTACCCCATCCCGCCGCCTGACGCTAAAACCTTAGCGGGCATCTTTGGCGAACAGAATGAGGACCATTCTCCTGGACAGGTCAGTGCCTTAATGCCTTTATAGGGTTCCGTAGCCCAATGGCAAAAACGGAACCCTTATAGATTCATGTCTGTCTTTCTGTATGTTTGTTTGTCACAGACATTTTACTCAGACACTATTGAGGGAACATAGTTGAAATTTAACTTGTATATGTCTTCTGTGTACCGCTACATTATTACGCTATGTATTGAAATTATGAAAAAAAAAAATTTTAGTTGTGATGCGACGAAATTGCCAAAGACTAAGATGCCGCTATAACAACAAATATTAAAAAACCGAATAAAATAAATATTAAAGTGGGCTCCCATACAACAAACGTGATTTTTTGCTCGTTTTTGCATATTGATAACGGCAACAGGTAGACGCTTGCAATATTCACAGAACATTTAGTTATATATTATAAAAATAAATAATTAAATTAAAATAAAACAATTATTTAAAGGAACAAACGTAATTATTTTTTATATGGTTATAGATAATGGTACGGAACCCTTCGTGCGCGAGTCCGACTTGCACTTGGCATTTTTTTAACTAAATAATGCACAGCTACAATAGTAGTTTATGCAACGGTTGCATAATGATAGGCCTTAAAACACTAGTGCGGTTTTCATGAAACGAGCTTTAGCGAGTTTCATAATAAGATCGCACGTGTGTTTTAAGGCCAAATTATGCAGAGTTACATACATAACTTTATCTACACACATATTATAAATCCTCCATGATGTGTTCAGAAACAATATTTTCTGGTAACAAGTTATTTGTTGCAATCGTGGCTGCATATTTCCGATATCCGGCGCATTTTCACATCACAGTCACTCCGAGAAGACTACTATTCATATTTTCAACTAAAATGTAAATTACAAACAACTTTTTCTATTCAATTCAACAACAATTCTACTTTCGTTCAGCAAAAAACCAACATAATGGCGGCAATTCGATCCTCCGTCAAGACCATTTTTTTTAAATCATAGACAAACGAATGAAGTCTCTATTTTCACGTCACTCGAGATCAAATGTCGTTCGGTTTATATTAAAAAAACATACTGAATTGATGTTTCGTATCAATAACTGTTTAATATCTATGGATACCAGAATGGAGACCCACTTGAGTTTTGACAGCTGTTCCAAATTTAATCTCATTTCGATACTAAAATCGATACTGTAATAACATTGCAGCACTGGTTTTTCCTAATTGGTTGTCATAATGGTGGTCATTTCCTACGGTTTTTGATTACACTATGGAGGTTTTATGATATGGGTGTAGTTAAACCATATTTTGATGACAGGCGCCGAACTCCCCCCGCCCGATGGCGATATTCGAACTGCTCGACTACATCGTGAACGAGCCGCCGCCGAAGCTGCCCTCCGGCATATTCTCCGACCAGTGCAAGGACTTCGTTGACCGCTGCCTCAAGAAGAACCCCGACGAGAGACCGGACTTGAAGTCGTTGATGGTGAGACTTGAGATTATAGTACAGCAGTCACGAACAATTTAGCACCTTATTTATTTATATATAATCCATAGTCATCGATACATATAAAGCAGTACCGTGACTCACTTATAGACAACGCACAGCCGAAAATACCGCTGGCGAATCTGTGGCGGGTCCACTAGTATTATGATAAATGCTGACTCTGTCTGTCTGTCTGTTACTCTTTCACGGCTAAACCACTGAACCGATTTTGATAAAATTTGGTATGGAGATAATTAGTGATGGGGAACGACAAGAAAATTAATTAACGGCTAGTTCGTGCATGCCAGATGAGAGCCCGTAATTTGAGGAAAAACATAAATTGAAAATTCGGAGATACCTTTCCACGCAGACGAAGTTAAGGGTCAAGGCGGGTAAATATATATACACTAGAATTACTCGCTTAACCTTTTGGACGTCGTTATCGACTATGCGTGACAGCGTATACAGGGTAAAAAAGTCCTTCATGGCTTTGATTTAAAGTTGAAATTCGTGTTACTTCTCAGACATGCTTGGCGTCCAAAAGGTTAAAGTAATAAGATTATAATAACTCGCAGGGGCACGAGTGGATCCGCGCGGCGGACGCGGACGCGGCGGACATCGCGGGCTGGGTGTGCAAGACCATGGACCTGCTGCCCTCCACCCCCAACTCTAACGTGTCTCCTTTTTCTTTATAAGCTGCAAGAAGTGCATAATTTCAACAGCGAAAAAGGGTAACTAGTTACAAACCTATATTCAAATTCAAAGTCAAACTATCTTTATTCAATTTAAACTTTTACAAGCTCTCATGAAGGTCAAGGAATGAATCTACTACCGGTTCGGAAAAAATCCTCTGCTGAGAAGAGCCGGCAAGAAACTTGGTGAGGTATCATTTTTTCAAAACAGTACACATATAAGTCAACAATAATGTCTACAGTTTTATAAAAATATCTTGGTCTTACTTTATGATTGACCTTCTCATTTTAACCTTTTCAACGCTAAGGACGGATATATCCGTCAGGGTATACAGGGTAAAAAAGCCCTTCATTCGTTTGACCCAAGGTTAAAATTCGTGTTACTACTCAGACATGAAGAGGTTAATTGGAGTTTACGCACTGCCATTTACTTCGATCTTTGATGTCTGTTTGAAGAAGATTTAACTTTCTGTGGACGTCAGTCCATTAACGAATCTAAAACTAAATTTGATTAAAAAACGCATAAAAGTAATAACACAGTATAATAAACTAACAGTACTTCGTCTCGGCAGTGTCCTCGAAATAATTACCTACGGCCGCTCGGTATGTAAACACGCACTAGGGCTGCCCGCCGACTGTCTTTCTTGGGTTACGTATTTGATAATGCTATGTTAAATTGTCGTAGAATCTTTGCATGCAATATTACTTCAAATCTTGTAAGTTTTAATTTAAATTATTTCTACTTGGTTCAAATGTCTAGTTTCAAAAGTGACTGTAAGTCAGTATGGAGTAATAAAAAACGCATTTATTGTATTTTCCTTTTAAAATATCAAAACCATCAAAAATACTCGTTCCATAATTTACGTAAATCAATTCATGGGAACATCCCACACTATCCGCGTCCGAACCCAACCGCGGCGCACTCGCGACTGTTGTGTACCGAAGTTTACCGAGATTGCGAAGCGCGGTGTTTCGGCCGTTTGTATGAATGAAGATGGAATACTGTATACTTTATTATACCGTGGTAATAATATCTGGAAATTGTGGCAATCCATTTGTACTGTGGTGACATTTCAATCGATTTAACTGACTTCTGATAATCTTCAGACACCACAGGTATTTTGAATTTGACTTCTCGGCTGTGAACTCAGTCCAACCTAGCGACTATAATAATATTAAGTAAATAACTTTTTTCCAGGTCAAAACATTTCCCAAGAAAGAGCGGGCGACACGATCAGTGAAGACTCGGGCTCCGAGGAGCCCTGAGCCGGACAGATAGCAGTATGTCAACTCTAGATACCATTGTTCATTTCACGCCGACATCGCTGCGTTCCGAGTGTGCCGAAATTGACATCATTGACATCGTAAAACGTGTCGATTTTGTCAAAAACGCAGTGGACGTTACAGAAAACAAGCCAACGCGGCTTTTAACATAAATTACTATGGACCGCGTTAGACAGACATGGAAAAAGCGTGGATTGCTGCATAATGGTTCAGATTATAATGCTCTTTATAAGAACAGAAAATTTACCAGTTACCTATGTCAGTGTTTTTCAACATTTTTGAGTAAGCGACCGCTTTACAAGTAAATCATATATTGGAGACTCGTATTAATACTATGTGAGTAGTTTCAACGAAGAGGCATTTAAGAACCTGGCTTGTACTGCGACCCTTTAGAAGGGTTTGCGACTGCTCCCCTGAGCTAGGGGTTGAGAAACACTGACCTAAGGTAAGCCTTCAACCTTCAGAGAACATTGTTATTTGAATATTAAAAAAACCGATTCTATTTAGTCCGTCCGTTACATTGTCATAAAATATTGAACACGTATTTTTTGCTTTATCAAATCAATCAAAATTGACAAAGATACCGCGCACCAAAGTTCGGGAGTGGGGGCTAATGACGTCACTTAATGGTAAAAAGTGCAAAGTCGTGACGTCACGCAGAACTTCAACGCACTATATCTTCGTCATTTTTTGTAGAAAAAAATATGTGTTCAATATTTTTTTATAATATGAATGACGGACTAATTAGAATTTTTCAGGAAACACGCCTATTGTGTTAATAACAAACAATAAGTGATCAAGGTATAATTCCGCGTCCTAGTAATTTATGTTGTTAGCTTACGCGTATTTAGAGTCCATACTCAATGAAGGCGCTTGTAAGAGATCTAGTTTCACCCACTGAAATAATTTCACTGGTAACTTTGTGCTGCTAGTGGCTTCATTTCGGTGTTCGGCGACTGATCAGTGGGATGAGGCCAGGGCTTAATTTTAAAGGCACGAAAAAACTGGCTCATGTCAAAGCGCCAGGCCGCGTCGCTATTTAATTCAAAACCTTAACGTAAACATATCATGTAAAACAATTAGTACGCATCGGGAGATAACTGGCATCGAACAAAATTGAACATTTAATTTCTAGAATTGGCTAATTAAGGTAAATTTCGTAGGGATTATTGAGATACGTGTTACGCTACACTTGGAAACGAAATAATCGCAGGTGCTTTGTGTTTGGCGCTTTCCTGCCCATATACAAGCGATATGGGTGCGAGAAGGCCTCAGCGCGAGCACCGTAGCCGCGACCGAGCTAGCTAGGGGTAATAATTCTAAAACATAGTGCATTCGAGGACGAACTCATCGTGGTTTTACAAGGAAACGTAAAAAAAAAAACAACTAATTGATTAATGGTCAAGTAGAGTTGATTTCACTAGTCGCAAGTCGAAAAAAGTGTTAGTAGTGTTTTGACATATTTTTCTTTGCTGAAAGTGCGTAATTCATGTCAGCTGATACTTGATATTTGAATAATTTAATTAAGGGAGCGCCGCAATACTCAAACGGGCGCGGCGCGCGCGCGTGGGACTGTTGCGGAGCTCCGCGTAATCTGTAAAATACACTCATTCGTAGTTACACGAAAAAAAAAATAAAAGCATAAAAAAAACCGTAGTTACGTTTTTCCCATTGACGTGATGCACTTGTTACGTTTAGTTTGTGTATTGGTCGCTTTGTTTTAGTAATCCCGCTGTATCCGAGTACCCGATTGGTTATGTATGCGATCCAGCCTTAGTGCAAGTTTGAGTCATAAAAATAAACGTCCAGAGATTTTTACGCAAACGAGTTCGTTTGTTATGATTCACTTACACTAAGGGCTCTGGTGTAGGCTGCACGGAAGTATGATATTTTTACTTTTTATTAGGAGGCTTCCGCATGCCACTTCCCCGATTGCACATTCTTTTGGTTTTTGATCGCTTATTTTCCCGCACGAGAATCAGTTAAAACTACTTGTTATTTCGCTTGTCGGTATTATTTGCGCGGTAAACCCGAGGTATCAATTCTATTGTGATAAACGTTTTTTGAATTATGCGTGTCGTTGTGATTTATGGTATAAATGTTTTGCTTGACAGCCTTCGTGCGTTTTGCTAAAGGTGATATTTAACTTGCTGTTTGCATTTGGTCATTGTTTGACGCCGCTATGATTGTTATATTTGTTGTATATAAAATGGTAAAATCGTTCATAATTATACATTAACTATTTATATTAAGTAGGTGGGACTTTACACTCGGTTCGTTTGTAATAGTAAGTGGTGTATTGAGGAAGGTAAAAAAGCAATTATGAGCGAAGGGACATTCATCGAAGACTTTAATGGCACGACGCTCATAATTGCCGTACCGCTCGTGTTACACAATGTTTTTCATCACACTTGCGAGGAAAACAATTAAAATAAGGTAAAGCTTATTTTAATAGCAAAGTTTTTATATCTTGGTTGCGTCGGTGGGACCTGGGGCGGCGTGCGACGTAATATCCTATACAAAATCCATTGCACCTGCGGATCGTGTTTTAGCTGTACGATCCGGTTTTCTGGCTAATAATCCAAATAATTATGAGCAAGTGTGATGAAAATCAGGTCTTAGATAGTTTTCAAACGTTTTAAAATTGAACCGATTTTGCAGTGCTATTTACCAATACGTACCGGTTTTGTTTGTTATCGATTGAGAGACAAATCGTTAGACCAAGTTAAGAGGAGTACCTAGCCCTTCATATTCTGGTCACATTTGTCTGAGAAGCCTCAGAGAACCTGCACTTTATCGGAACTTGTAAGATTTTTAATGATTATATCCAAACACTTGTGTTTTTGAGGTTGGTCATTTTTACCCACATTTGTGGCAAAGAAGTGCAAAGTATATCATCTTTTTTGTATGAATACATCTGCAAGTATCTCAGTAACGTTTTAAGAATAGTTTGAAAACATATGAAACCAGTATGTATATTCGTATTAGATATGCGTTCGTGGAGGAATACATTTTCAAACTTAGTTTCTAAGAAAACATGTAACACCAATTATTTCTACTAGAGAAACTATTTATTTTTGGATTAGTGATTTTAATTGCATATTTTGTAATCATTAAATATAAGTTCTTATAAACATTAATATTGAACTTACCTCGTGAGTAATTAAAATATCAACTTGAGGGGCTACCAGTTCTAAATGGCCATGACTTTGATCCTTCGGACCCTCGCCTCAATGATATCAGTTAATACCCAAAGTACCACTTGGATATTTAAAAACAAATGGCGTATTTGGGTCATACACGTGTTTAGGTTCCAAACTGTCCCTTCCTGTTCCCGAAAGTTAAGTTCCCTGAAGCCTGATTTTTGAGTTTGGGCTATATCTGCATGTATATATTTTGGCACATAATCTCGAATAATCAATTTAAAAAATCTGGTTCTTAAGTTTATATACTTATTGCTTTTCCACTTAGAATTGTTACTTATATGTAGATAAATGACTTAATAAGGAAGTAGATACATTTCTCTTTATTTATTTTTTACTTATTTTGTATGCAGTTAAAAAAAACGAAACATCATATCAAATTCAGCCTCTTACGAATGTTAAGGAAATATCAAAGAATCAGAAATAGTTTTTGGAAATTACCTCTTAAGAACCAACAGACTAGACACGACTTGAAATATTTGAAAATTCGTCAATTTTGGCAGGTAGCCTCTTAAGTATTTTCTTAGAATATATTTTTAGCAACTCATGTTTTGTATTATTTTTTGCTACTATCTGATGGCTCTTATTAAATCGCGTCCTACTTCGACTGTTAAATATATAGCTACGTAAATGTAATTGTGTAGTTCACTTTTAATTTTTTTGTGTAGGTAAAAAACTTAAGTACCTAAACCCCTCCTGCATGTAGCTGTGAGTAGAATTTGTAGGTATTGAATTTATGCCCAAATTTCAAATATGGAATTTCTAATTGCCTATCCGCACACTTCACTACTACATGCAAGAGGGGCTTTACCTAAGTTTTTTACCTATACATATTACATTAAGCTTCTGCGTTAAGATGTAGTTACAGTTAAATATGTGTTTTATGTGTTTTCTTCAAGCCTTTACCAGCAACAGTTACTCTTCACAGAGTTACTATTACACTGTAGTTATGTATACAATATTATAATAACATGGAAAACGATAAATTGTTTTATTTCTTGTATCTACTCACTGTAATCACCAAACATCGGTAACTATTCCGCAATTCGCGTCAAACTTTAGGTTTGTCAATAAATCTACTTATTCGATATGTACTTAATTATGTACCGGTACAGCCTCCTTAGTATACCTCGCCCAATTTAAAAAGAGCGCAGCGGAGAATCTGTCCACCTGAGAGTCTGTCCAGCTGAGAATCTGTCCTGCTGATAATCTGTCCAGCTGAGTATCTGTCCAGCTGAGAATCTGTCCAGCTGAGAATCTGTCCAGCTGCTCTGGAGGATGTGGATAGTAGGTATTCGAATTTGATAGTATTCTATTTCTACATTCTTCACCGCATTTACACAATCGTATTCCTCTCGTGACATCGCCTATGCTCGTCGAATTATTACATTCGAAAATATTAAGTACTTACTGCGGAAACTCGCTAGTTTATGATTTATGAATAATAGAACACATACGACACGCTTTAAAAGCTAAGGAGTAAATAGTTTTTGTACTCGTATTTATCAAAGTGCAGTTTAAAAATAGATCTATACCTCGCCCAATTAAAAAGAGAGCTGACAGCCGACAGTTGCTAATCTGTCCAGCTGAGAATCTGTCCAGCTGAGAAACTGTAGCTGAGAATCTGTTCAGCTAAGAATCTGTCCAGATGAGAATCTGTCCAGCTGCTCCGGAGGGATCGTTACTATGGTAACGAACATCGGTTTATTATACACTTGATTTTCAACGTTAGAACCGTTTGAACGCCAAAGCTAAATGCGTGCCGAGAATGCCAACGACTGCATTAACCGACGCAAATGTATAGAAAACGGCATATCGTGGCGTCAGTGGCATTTTATAAATTTGCAATCTGTGGGAATTATTTACTCAAAGTAAACGAGCTAAGAAGGCAAAGAGAAATTGCAATTTCTGCCTGAGTGGACGAACGCAATCAAACGCCCCACTTGCTCGCGTTTATGGCGTCAGTTTAAATCGAAAATGACGTCACATACAATGTTAAATAAATATGCTTAAATATATTTTTTACCACGATGATGATTACTTCTGGTATTACATAAATGAATAATAATCGCATTTAGGTTCAGAAATGGCCCTTCCCGAAAGTTAAGGATTTTTGTTTTGACTATATCCGCATGTAGGGCATCGCATCGTTTTGGCCTGTAAAAAAAGCAAATATACGCGTCGAATTGAGAACCTCCTTCGGTTTTTTTGAAGTTGGTTAAAAAGTAGAGGCTACCAGTTTCGAATGGCCTTGACTTTGATTCTACGGAGCCTCGCCTCAATGGCATCAGTTAATACCTAAAGTACCTACCTACCACTTGGATTTTTAAAAACAAATGGCGTATTTGGGTCACACACATGTTTACACATGAACAATAGGTTGACCGCTTAAATGAGTCTTCGCCCGCGCGGCACAGGGGCGCGGTGGCAGGCGACAAAGGGGACCGAGAGATGTGCGGGCGGCGTGAAATGAATGAATACAAAAATGCGCCTGCCGCTCGCACCTCTCTCGGTCCCCTTTGTCGCCTGCCACCGCGCCCCTGTGCCGCGCGGGCGAAGACTCATTTAAGCGGTCAACCTATTGTTCAAAGACAACAATCAGGCCTCAGGGTCCTTAACTTTCGGGAACGAGGACAGTTTTGAAACTAAACGCGTTTGAGGCGTGGGTCGCGTGTTCAAATCCCAGCTCGAACCTCTGAGATTTTCTTACCTCATGTGCGGATTGAAATTGATATTTACCACGAGCATTTCGGTGAAGGAAAACTTTGTAGCGAAAACTGCATACAGCTGCGAAGTAATTCAAAGATATGTGTGAAGTCCCCAATCCACATTAAGGCCGCGTGTGGACTACTGCTCTGTCCCTATCACTATGGGAAGAGGCCTGTGCGCAGCAGTGGGACGTGTTTAGGCTGATGATGATGAATTTCAAATGCGGGAAGTTTTTGTAATGAGAGCTCTGCGGCCCTATAAATGCCTAATAATCCCTAGCATGCGGATAATGTGAAAACGCTCTTATTCTGCGACATAATCTTCAAGCTACTATCCATTCCGACTTAAACCGGGTATTGCTGCCAGCCCCCGTAGCACTACTATTTATCGCACCATAAAGCATACGTTCGTTTCGCACCAGCCGATTAATTCAAAAGTGACAGAGCTTTTGAGCAAACTTTTTGTCCCCATAAGTGATGTAATATGTAATCTTTTTGGGGATAGCCCGAATTACAGCAATAAATTACCGAAAAATTAGCCCGTCTACGAGCCCCTTTATATGCGCGATAAAATCTAGTAGAATGGCCCTCAGCGGCCCTAACATGCATGCCACAAAGATAAATTAGAACCGTTTATCTCTATGACTATCTCTTTCGTCGGCACTAGTGTGAGAGAGACGCACTTAGAGATAAACGGTTCTAATTTATCTTTGTGCCATGCATGTTAGGACCGCAGCGGCCCTAGCATGCAAGACACGGGGATAAGTTAAACCCGTTTATCTTTAAGTCGCACACTAGTGCCGATGAAAGAGATAGTCGATTAACGGGTTTAACTTGTTACCCTGTCTGGCATGCTAGAGCTGCTGAGGGCCATACTAGATTTTATCGCGCACATAAAGGCGCTCGTAGACGGGCTAGTTTTTCGGCAATTTATTGTTGCAATTCAAGCTATCCCCAAAAAGATTACATATTACATCACCATTCGGGACAAAAACTTTGAATGTAAACTTATGAGGATAGCCCGAATTGCAGCAATAAATTGCTGAAAAACTAACCCGTTTACGACCCCCTTAAAGCTTCGTCACTTTTTAATTAATCGGCGGGTGCGAAAGGGACCAATGCTTTATGGTGCGATAAATAGTAGTGCGCTACGGAGGCTGGAAGGAATACCCGGCTTAAGTCGGAATGGATAGTAGCTTGAAGATTTTCGCGCAGAATAAGAGCGTTTTCACATTATCCGGTACGATATGCGTGACGCACTCTGAACAAATATCGGGACAAGTTCAATGTATGAAATGTCTAGGTACTTACCTGTCTTTCACAATGTCCGGATTGGATCCGATGCTGATGCGATGTTGACAGGCCTGTCGGACCTCGTGGGCTATCAGATGATAATGCTTGTATGTGCTATAATGTGTAGGTAGGTACATTTCCTCAATAACATTATCATGAGTTAACGCAAACTGTTCTCGTTATCGAAAACGATCGCTCGGTACCTTTTACTTGTATCAGCAACAAGCAGTATTTCCGATAGATTTCGATAACGAGAACGGTTTGCGTAAACTCATGGTAAGGGAACTGGTGTGTACGTGACTGCGCCGGCGGCCGGCAGTGGCCAAATCAGAACGATATTATCGGACATTATGTGAAGACACATAGTATCGGATATCAGATATCGGCTTTCAGTATCCGGCACCGATATCGTATCGGATATTGTGAAAACGCTCAAGATTCACCGACTCGGCCAACAGTGACGCCCCGCGGAGCGGCATTAAAATGAAATACGCGCGGCGGAATCGCAAAAAGGTTGGGGGTGAGAGCTTGCTCCTCATTATAAATGGGCGTAAATATTGTTTCTGCGGCGAACCTTTTGTCGGGGGTCATTAAGAAACCATTACGAGCTGAAGTTTAATCCTCAGGACTCGGATCGCAAGACGAAAAAAGATGTTTGCCCCCAGTTTTATGGAAATTTTACTGCCCCCAGGTAAAAGTCCTAAGCAGACTTAATAATAAATTTCTAGCCCCTTTGATTCATAATAGCATTAAATCTTTTCGGGTGGGTTTATGATGGTTTTTGGCCATTCGAGGTTGCAAATTACGTGCACAGGCTGTCGTGTAAATTTTGGAATTATCGAGCGTCACTCAATCATCTGAATATCTATTATCTGAAAAAGCTGGTGTGCATGACCTCTTAAAACAGGGAAACTGGAAATTGCTTCTGCCGTGGCTATGGGGTCGATATGATAAGAACGCAGTTGAGCACGGTAACTCTCCATGATATCCTATAGAAGTATTCGATGTTACCGACTGACTATTCCATATCAAGCCCAAAGACACGGCAGAACCAATTTCTCTTTTTTCGTTTTAGAGCTTATGTAGTCCAGTTTTAACAAAAAAACATTCCGATTGTAGGTACCTATTTCATAATTTTTTTTAAAGAGAGCATGTTTATATACCTAATGTTTTATATATTTTGGAATGCTCTTTTCAAGCCCTTTCATTCGATACCAAAAAAGCATGGGTGCAAAAATATAAAGAAACAAAATCTCCCTTGCATTCGCCATATTGTTGAATTTCAGTTGACGGCATATCCCAGTGTTTTGGGTTAATTTTTCTGAATCCTTTGACACCCTATTTGTTAAAATCGCTGCAGTACGAGTAGTTAAGACTCGATGGTAAGTGTTTGATTACATACAGTGCATCTATTTTTGTAACCTTTTGAACGCCCCAGTCGGCTGTAGCCGACAGCAGATTTCCGTGCCCCTGACGCCACGATTCGCCGTTTTCCATACATTAGCGTCGACTACAGCCGTCGTGGAGCGATCGTAGCACGCTTTTTCGCCGTCAGCTGTGGCGTTCAAAAGGTCAATGTCTCTCGGCAAACTTCGTGTTTCGTCAGTCGTCAGATGTCTATCAGTTGCATTCGTTTGTATTCGGAAATGCGATGATGGCCGAGAGACATTAAGAAAATAGATGCACTGTACTTAAGTACTTGCGAAAAATATTATTCTCCTTTTTCTGCGCTGTGGTCGGGTAAAAAGTTGATATCTCAGCGACTAAGTAGGTACTTACGAATTTTATGTAAACCAGGTTCAATAGCAAGACATCTTAAGGTCTGTAAAGTGTTTTAAGGAATTGCAGTTGAGAGCAACTCGAGCAATGGGCTGGCATCAGTTTCCACGTTAAGTGCCAAAGTTGGAGAAACTTGGCGAGCCGTCACTTGGCGTGTGCCATTGACGAACTTTGACATTAGCCGACAAAACAAACTTGAGTTCATTAGCCATTATTTGAAACGCCTTTGTTGCTATATTGCTGTAAAATTTTCAAGCTCGTAACTTTGTAACTTTGCGTGGTTAATGTAAATGCGGCAAGTTGTAACAGCTTGTAGCGGAATGTTAAACGCACATTATTTCCGCTACTCTCTATCAGCAATAACGATTAAGTAGTTAAGTATTCTACTAAAGTTGTATGAAATTCCATCATAACGCAGTATTTTAACGACTTTTTATGACTATGGAATGAGCCCGAGTCTTCTTTTTGGAGCAACTTTCACTACATACCTACTCGTAACACGCTACTATAATCTAAACATAAAAACATACTTTAACCACACATACTAGTAAGAACATGTCGGCTACAGAAGGATGAAAGATCTTCAGCTGGATTCGTTGTCAAGTCAGTTTGCTTTATTTGGAGTTTAACTTTGTTTCGGGCCATGTATGGTTGTTTTGCGTTACGTTACGTCCAAAAGGATACCTCTGGGCCTCTTCTCCGTATTGTTTGTAGTATTACGTATATTTAGGTACTATAATGTCACTAAAATGCCAAAACTGCGAATGTGTTGTAGTTTTGTACGTTGACGTTCACATTCGTGGTTTTGGGATTTAGGTGACGATATAGTAAATCACTTAGCAACACCGAATAGAGGCCCTGTACGGAAACGAGAATGATACTCTGTTCGGATAGGTATTTAACTAAATGTAAACAAACTAAGCCACATGACTCGGCTAACCAGCCAATCCAGGGAATCCTTTTTATGTATGGTATGCCTTGATTGGCTGGTTAGACGAGTCACGTGGCTTAGTTTGTTTAGATTTAGTTAAATACGTATCCGAACAGAGTATAGCCGTATAGCTCTCAATCTGTTTGTAATAATATACTTCCAATTTATATGTGTATGTATGATGTCAAGCATTCAAATGCTAAGTTTATAGGTGATATAAAATATGAAGCGGCCCGAGTCGCAGAGTAAAATCTCCGGAGACTGAACTAAGTAGGTCAATCGATAGCTGTACGAGCCGATTATTATCACCATATTGACGTACCCTTTCATTAATTTTTTTCACATACCTAATTTACTTGGAATATTGGTAGTTTTAATCAAACGTTTGAAAATAAAACACTTGTCAAAGAAAACCCTTTGTTATCATTTCCTTACTGAAGATCGGACGGTAGCCAAAGATATAAAATACCGTGGTAAGTAGCTCAAAATTGTTTGCCAACCAGCATGGCACAAAGATAAATAAGAACCGTTTATCTCTAAGTGTGTCTCTCTCACACTAGTGCCGACGAAAGAGATAGTCATACAGATAAATGGTTCTAATTTATCTTTGTGGCATGCATGTTAGGGCCGCAGATTATATCAAATGCAAATGTGTTTGCAAATTAATTCGAAACAACGTAAAGTTTGACGTAACAACAGTACTTAATAAAAACATAAGAAAATAGTTTATCGTGTTTAAAAGACACACTGCCTACCGGAAACAAAAACATAGAGTGTCTATTATTATTTTCTTTGTCAAAAGCTAGATGTGTGTATGATTGTCTAACGTGCACAGTGTCGCGTAAATTTAGACTGTAAATACAAGGCATTAGGTCTAAATTAAATGGGTTCCTCGTCTCTGATGCTGCACTGTATAACTCGCGACAATACATTTGACGCCAGGCAAGCAGGGGTGTGATTCTCTTAACATAACATTTCGTCACCGAACTCGCCGGCGAGCCTAACGTGACCCGTCAGTGTGTATCGATGACACGTTCGTGTGGGTCTTCGACCTTGGTCGTATTCAACGCAGCTCTGCCAATGACTTAGGTACCTACATAGTTACATACACCTTGGCAGAGCTCGGCGGGTCAATATGTGATTATCGGGTGAAATGACATAGCTGATTTCTATGTGGAGGATACTACAGTGGATTCATTCATACTTGTCTTATTTGGTAAGCAAGTTTCTAACCTCCAAACCTCCTCCTCTGTTTTCATGTTATTCTTCTATGTGTTTGCCGTGACCTTACCAGATGGTTCCAACGGAAGACCAGCGCTGGCACACAAGCCAGCATTATGCTGAGTTGGGACCTTTTTGTAACAGTTGGCACTGTTCTTCTTTTCTAGTTTTTTCGTGTTTTTTTTTTTTTTTTTTGTGCTCTGTTATGAATAAATGTTTTTTCTTTCTTTCTTTCTTTCTTTCAAATGTGCAATTTTTGGGTGGAACAGCTGTTTTATCCTAAATAAAGCAAACCTAGGCTAAAAATGTGACGTCTAAAATATTGTCTCCAGTTCCTTTATTTGCAAGGAAACAGCTGTTTTAGCCTAAAAAGTTGCATTTTGAGGTTAGAACTTGTTTACCATATAAGAAAAGTATGGATGAATCCACTGTAGCTCACCGGCGAGTGAATCCCTTTGCTCCCTAATGAGATTAATATAGCAACTAAATAAATATTATCTCGAATTATCCCTCGGGTTCCTAACTCCCAACCTCTCTTAGGAAAATAGGAGCATTTGTAACCTTTCTGCGGATTTTGTTAGGATTCATATAACTTAAATTATGAGTAGGGGAGACCTAGGAGAGTTGTGACAGAGGAGAGTTGTGACAGAGACGATTTCTCGCTACCTATAATAGTTAGCCTGCCAGCAACAATGCTTTTTTGTCGCTTTAGAGACAAGCTACTTGGCTGGGTACCCAGCCACAGTAGCTGGCGGTGCACGAGAAGCAGTTAAGGAATTACGACGTCTGCGTGCAAAAAAATGCAAAAAGTAAGTTTTTCTTCAAAAGTTTGATTGAATTTATGTCATGTCTTATTACATGCGCATTGTTGTGTTATTTTTTCTTAAGTTGTATGATTATTTAAGTCTTAAAGCGTTGCATTGATCTTTAGTGTTTGCATCGTGTTTAGGAAATATACATTATTATTCGGGTCAAGTCGTAATTTTGAACACCTAGGAGAGTTGTGACAGGCTGTCACAACTCTCCTATTTGACTTCATTTTTCTGCTGGGTTACTTCGACACTTTTTTTATTAATTTGCAATATCTGTTAGGTATTGTGTTTGTACATTAGTATAATAAGGTTAAATCTTGCAAGTATAGTCCGCAATAAAAGATTGCCTCAAAAAATTCATTTTCGCTAAAAAAAGTATCTGAGCTTGTGGTGTGATGTTGCATACTGGATGACTACTTTTTTCGTTTCAGAATGCACGAAAGACTGATAAAAGCACTGCTGGTGTCGAAATATACGAAAAGGCCTTTGATGAGGTTACATTAAAAGGTGAAACTCTAAGAGATGCCGCGTCCTCTCACAATCTAAACTACATATCTTTGAAAAGGTATATTATGAAGAAAATGGTTTATCAAGCAAACCCAGTAGGCGTGGCTCCATCTATGGATTATACTAGTCCGACGATATTTACAGAAGAGGAGGAGCAAATCAAATCTGCTGTGCTTACTGACACACCTATTAAGGACGAAATAGCTGCTAATGGGAAGTCGAAGAATGTGAAAAAGCGTGTCTTAAGCGAAGATAAGAAGAAACCTAAAAAAGCCGAGAAGACTAATAAGATGAAGAGAACAGGTGATGACGAAGAAGAAGTAGAAAATAATTGTTTTTGCTTGGGTTACCCTGAAGTATGCAAACAGCAGATTTAATGAAGAGTGGGTGCAATGCCTAGAATGCAAAGGCTGGTTACACGTTGAATGTACCTACTGGAGGCGAGCTGCAATACATTTGCCATAATATCCTATCAGATTACATTAAGATTTTTGACTGATTGCAATATGATTGATCTCAAAGCGATGCCATAATTACTTATAAGATATAATTACTTTTTATGGGAATGTTATTATGTTGTTTATTGGTACTGAATGTACTAAAAGGTGATTAAATTACTTTTTGCAAAATAAATAATGTTTCATTTATTTATAATATGTGTAATGGTATTTTTATTACTCAAATAGTCTAAATAAAAAGCTGTCACAACTTACCTCGGTAGCTGTCACAACTTACCTCGGTGATAGGAGAGTTGTGACAGAGGGAGTTGTCCTCCTTTTTGTTGATTTTCTCGGAAACCGTAATACTTTTATTAATTTTGATGACTTTTTTGGAAAGGGAAGGAATGGTGGTACATTAATTGACATAGGTCATAACTGTGGAATGTTCCTTGAGCGAGATATGCCCCATAAATTAAAAATTGTCACAACTCTCCTAGGTCTCCCCTATAACCATTTATCCGCCATTATTGTAGGTTCGAAGACCTCGTATGAGTGTTGATTTTTCCGGAGATGCTTAATCGTGTAGGTTGTAGGTTATTTTTAATGCCCGGTTCCTTTAGGTATTTGAAAACGAATCGTTTTGGTGGCGAAAGGTTATAATTTGACATATTTTTCACGCGGAAAATATTAAATATAACCATTCGTAACCACTAAACTATACATTTTCTAAATATATAGTTAGAAACGCGGCATAAGGCGTGTTTCATAAAGAATTTTAAATTTACGTGGGCGATTTTAATGAAGTTAACTTTTTTAGTAACGGCTTAGCGATTAATGAAGTTAACTATTTGATTAACGGTGCCCAGCTATGCTTATTGGGCAGTCGTGTAAAGAAGAATAACCATTGTCATAGTATTAGTAAACAAAGCTATTGGATAAGTATAAGATATAAATATGCTTATATGCAAAATCAAGTAGCTAACTAACTACCTACGCGTTACATTAAGGAGATGATTTACAAGTTAACAACAGTCGCCCTTATCGCTGAGAAACTTATGAGGAGGAAATATGAGACGAGTCAGTCCCCTAGCGTCCATATTATAAATGCGAAAGTTTGTTTGTTTGTTCCTTTTTGCGTCAAAATGGAGCAACAGACTTGATTTTTTGCATTATGTAGCGAAAGTTCGACGGCTGGACGACGGAGGACATAGCGATAAACGAATTTTAATTTAATAATTTTAGTCCAACTAGTCCAGCCCCCCTTTTAGCCCAAGCGCCCAGTGCCAATGATGTAGTAAGAAAGAGACAGATTATCCGTGATCAACTCTAGGCTTTAGGGCATCATATTAGAAATAATTATAACGGTTTCACACGCCCCATCAGATATCAGCAATAAATGGAGGTTTATATAGGTTAGTAATTAACGTAAAGCGAGGTACAATTTGAATTTAATGCCTATAACATTCTAATATGTGGTGAATAGGAAATAATTCGATGCCGCACAATGTGCTACATGGTTGGTGCCGTGTGCTGTCTAATTCGGATATAAATTTGCTGGTTTACGCTATAGAATTCGGTCCGGATCGTACTAACGTGGCATACGTTACGGGTTTAACTGACGTTGTAACGATGATAGTGCCGATAGCATGCGTGATCTAAATTCCTAATTAAAATTCTGTTGGTAATGACTGTACTGACTATCTTGAAGTACGAACATTATGTATAGCCACCCTGGGCCGTATTTAGGTAGATAGTTTGTGGCTTAGGCAAGCGCGTAGCTATATTTTTTTTCTGGGGGAGCAGGCAATCCGTTTAAATTCAGGGGTGGGCCAGGAGTGTAGAAGCCATTATAGCTCGCTTCACCGTGCAATGTCACCGTTACTCCATGATCGGCTGTTTCTTCGGGCGCTCGGGATGGCTTACACCGCGACGGTACGCCGCCGTGTGATTTGTTGGCGTGTTAGATAAATACCGTCCACATAACCAGATAAAATGCCACATGTTTGTGCCCACCTTAGACCTTAGGCTACTTAAATCCTTGGCTTTTCGCATTCGTCAATTTTGGTCCGCTCGGCCTCGGATTTCCAGAGATCGAATCTCCAATCCCACCTAATTCACTCCCAACGTGTTCTAGAGCGCGGCAAGTCGATTTCTTATTCGGAGGGTGTTACGTTACGGAGTAGAGGTAATGAAGCGATGACGAGATTTTTGTAGGCTGTAAGGGTAAACGACGATAAGATAAAAAACACAGAAAAAGGTCAATTCAATTTAAATCGTTTATTGCATATCACGTTACAAATAATACATGGAAGGAGGGCTATTTTTATTATGAAAATGAAAATATTTATTTTGCAAGTAGGCCACATGGGCTCTTTTAGGGTTCCGTACCCAAAGGGTAAAACGGGACCCTATTACTAAGACTCCACTGTCCGTCTGTCCGTCTGTCAGTCTGTCCGTCTGTCCGTCTGTCCGTCTGTCCGTCTGTCCGTCTGTCCGTCAGTCACCAGGCTGTATCTCATGAACCATGATAGATACCTAGACAGTTCAAATTTTCACAGATGATGTATTTCTGTTGCCGCTATAACAACAAATACTACTTTTTAGTATTTGTTAGAGTAGTTGTAGAATAAAATAAATATTTAAGGGGGCTCCCATACAACAGACGTGTTTTTTTTTGCTTGATTATGCTTCGTGCACGAGTCCAACTCGCACTTGGCCGGTTTTTTTATATTGCGCTTAATATTACGTTTTGTACTTTACATCTTGAGTCATGCGCTTTACCTTAACATAAATAAAATTATAAAATTGTTCTTCTGCCGCGTATTTATAATACTTTTGTACGACTTTTCGAATATATAACCAACTCTCTTGTTACTCTGCATGCACATTCTTGCGCACTACATAAGAATTGACATAATAATTGAAATTATGAGTATATTTTGCTCTTGATAGTCAAAGTGCCTACAATTTAAAAAGGGTTTTTGCCGTTCTATTCTCATTTTCATGTGCAAGTTAGGAATCACTTTGTGTAATAATAATAAAGTACTTGCCAGCTATTTAAGATGCCAAATTGCATTTGTTTCTGAAACTGTACCGTTAAATTAAGTAAGTATCTATCCTTAAACAAACTTTCCATACTTACTGCCGTTAGCAACTTCCCCGACACTGCACCCATTTCACAAACGAGGGGCCATTAACGTTAAACATTAACGGAGTTAACTTCATTCGGGTTACTGCAGTGGTAGCCTAGTGGTTCGAACGGGCCTCCCGGGTTCCAATCCGGGTTTGGAAACTAAAAGTCTGTTCGGCGAGAGTTGATAAATATTATGATATCGTTTCGAAATAGCGATTTGCCGCTTAACTTAGTTTCGTGGTACGAGGGACGCAGATGTTGTCAAGTGCGGTGTAGCGCTGGGCGGACGGTGGCGAAAAAAGTATTTTTTTTTTGTTCATATACTCAATCGCCATATTGCAAATTAATGTCTTATATGTGCGCGTCAAATCTCACATAAATCTGCACTGGCTGAGAATCGAAAAGTATTTTATCTACACCCATATCATAAAACCTCCATAATGTAATCAAAAACCGTAGGAAATTACCAGCATTATGACAACCAATTAGGTAAATTCAAATTCAAATTCAAATTATTTTATTTCAGAATAGATTCCATATTTGATTGCATAATCCAAAGTAACATATAATAACATAATTCAATAAAATTCACACAAAAACACAGATACACGCAAATTAGATTTAAAAAAAAATACAAATTTACTATTACTAAAATTTAGCATGGAGACAGTGCATACTGTTCCAATGCTCCTGGAAAGAGCCTTGCATCCTAACTGCAACGGTATTCAGAATGCTGTTCGGGCTGCCCCGCACCCTGTGTATAAGGGATGCTACCCTTTTGCGCAGTATGGCTGCAAAGCCATCTGTATGCGCATCAGCAAACATCCCCGACGCACTGCAGAATCGGGGCAGCCCCAGCAGCATCCTGAAACCGTTATTGTACTGGACTCTTAGGGCGTTGAGAGCCTTCTGCGTATAGCTGACCCATAGACTGCAGGTGTAGAAAGAC
Organism: Tortricodes alternella; assembly: GCA_947859335.1. Lineage (NCBI taxonomy): Eukaryota > Metazoa > Arthropoda > Insecta > Lepidoptera > Tortricidae > Tortricodes > Tortricodes alternella. The sequence goes on along the minus strand of OX401973.1, from coordinate 14,616,361 downwards.
TGACAGTAAGCTTTGAAAAGCGTCACTTTTACTTTGTTTGTACACCTTGCAAATCTGCGGGCCAGCATATTGCATCTGATTGCCAGCGCCCTCCTCTCCCTTTCAATGTCTGCATCATCACACAATGATTCTGAGACCCAGTGGCCTAAGTACTTGAACCGTGTGACTCTTTTGAGAGGAGTGCCACATAAATTAACTTGTGGAACGTCACGTGTAAAGCCAGTTCTGAAATGTTTTTACAGTATCGATTTTAGTATCGTAATGAGATTAAGTTTGGAACAGCTGTCAAAACTCAAGTGGGTCTCTTTTCTAGTATCCATAGATATTAAAACAGTTATTGATACGGAACGTCAATTCAGTATGTTTTTTTAATATAAACTGCACAATATTTGATCTCGAGTGACATGAGAATAGAGACTTCATTCGTTTGTCTATGATTTAAAAAAAAAATGGTCTTGACGGAGGATCGAATTGCCGCCATTACTGCTTTCATGATTCATGTTGGTTTTTTGCTGAACGAAAGTAGAATTGTAAAAAGTTGTTTGTAATTTATTTACATTTTAGTTGAAAATATGAATAGTAGTCTTCTCGGAGTGACTGTGTGATGTGAAAATGCGCCGGATATCGTAAATGCAGCTACGATTGCAACAAATAACTTGTTGCCAGAAAATATTGTTTCAGAACACATCATGGAGGATTTATGATATGTGTGTTTATAAAGTTATGTATGCAACTCTGCATACTTTGGCCTTAAAACACACGTGCGATCTTATTATGAAACTCACTAAAAGCTCGTTTCATAAAACCGCACTAGTCTTTTAAGGCCTATCATTATGCAACCGTTGCATAAACTACTATTTTTTATCTATGACACATGTTTAAAACGCGTTTCTATAATATGTCATTGGCTTCGAGTGTGTCGTTTGGATGTTCGCGTGTTGCTTTCTGTTTATACGGTAAAGCTATTAAATAACAATATTCTATGATTTTTTTTTAATTTTGTCCTTGTATTTTATATTGTCACCGGTAAAAATAATTAGCGGGCCGCTATTTGTAATGAGTTAAGAAACCTTGACTTTTTACTTTTTTTATCAACTCTCGGCGAACAGACCTTATGTGCGGAATTGAATTTATTATTTACCGTGAGTATTACCAGCAGTGCGACTAAGAATAATGATTTATTTATAATAACATATCCGTAACTTACAGCTAATTGCCAAAGCGTTCCAGACCTTAAACTAATATTTAAGTTTGAACAAAACAATAAACAGGCTTTTTACATTATTACATGCTATACATACGACTTAATAAATTTTAACTAGGTTATTTTAAGACCTTTCCAAAAATCTCTTGCACGCTTCGACCATGCATACCCATCTGGTATGAACGCATGACATTGATGCCTACGACAGCATCAGTTTTTGTCCAAAAAGAAGAATTGAACGTTAAACGTTTATATCCGGATAGGCGGATGCTCTCTCTCTTTGCAATGAGTAATCTCTTTATTTTTACCCAATCGGATGAAAAAGCTTCCTTACTTTTGGGTGTATTCTAGCGCGTATAACGAGATAATATCAAAGAGCGGAATATTTGAAAGGGCTTATAAAGTTTGAAGGTATTTTTGAATGAGCCGGTTTGCTTTTGTCTTCGGCTCTAATTATGTGGTCGGAGAATTTTTCATAGATACGTACAAACCGATAATATTGAATATTATTGTATACTTTCCTAGGCAGTTACAAGCGTTAGTATCTAAGGTTAAGCTTAACTATGTAGATTGTCTCACTACACATTTGTTGTGTTTGGATATTACGCGAGTATACCACACTTATTTTATTCAACACCCAAATAAGATGCGATGTTTAAGATAACATCCGAAACAAAACGGTTCCATTGTCCCGTCCCTTTCATGTGTATGTGTCCTTAAAAAACGGGAGGGAAATAGTACCATGTTCCAAATTTCGTGCGGCAGAATTTATAAGTATTGCACCAAAACTCCGCTTAACTTTCAAACAAAGTTCTAAATCAAGCAATAAAATGCTTTATTCAAAAGTGATAAGAACTTTAGCAGTAAACAGAAAAGTTGGTAAACCTTATACGTATGAAGCCGCAATAAAAACTCGTTACTTGGGATTGTCGTCGGTCTATGAAGAATTATTGCGAGTGATGTACGGATGACGGAACTACGTCCTTATTGGTATTTCCAATTTATACGTACAAATACCAATATTTCTCTCAGTCCAATATGTTTCGGCTCCGTATTATGTATGATCGAAATCTAAGATAGTTTTGGGTTACCAATTGGTCTGATAACTTCGATTGAGTTGGAAATAACTTCAAATGAACTTGTTAAGATATAGCTCGCTCGTTCGCCACTCGCGCTTTGTATAAAAACGCTATATTACAGAATCATCATACATCTGTAAAGGAAGGGATCCTTTACAGATGTATGATGATTCTGACACTATGAAATACTTATTACTGCATGTTCACACTCTTGCGTCTATTGAGAATAAAACCTTTCCAGCAATGAAGTAACCGGACTACAGTCGATTGGCGGGGGCAAATTATTCCAACACTTAATTCATCCACTGGGAAATACTTACTGCTTTATAGAAGCCCAAATGTTTCCGTTGTAGAATTTAAACATCACCATTGTTTCTGATTAATATCGCCAAATGGGTAATAATCTAATATTAAAGTGCCACAGTTGTGCTAACTTGGACGACGAAAATCGGCCATTACGGCAATTCACGCGTATAAATGCAATATCCATTCCATTTTACTGCTATTCGCATATCAATAGCTAGGTTAACGATATATTGTAGTCACGCGACAATGTCCCTAATATTATCGTAAACCAACTGTGAATAAACTATACCTGACTACTGAAATATCACGTAAGTTTTACTATGATTCAGGCAAAGATCTCAAAAGAAGGATATGCCTATCAGTACAATTTCGTGGAACAAGTCTCATAGAAGGTTATCAAACACCAGCGCCATGGCTTAACCACACCCTATTGCTGATGTCTTAGTTCTTACGACATACATACAAAAGTCTAATATTGCTTGATTCATATTTACACGCTATCATTATTTGACGACGCGGTTAGCTTAGTTGGGAGTGACCCTTCCTCTGAAGCTAGCGTCCCGGGTTCGATCCCCGGAAAGTATTTGTGTGATGAGCACGAATGCTTGTTCCTGAAGCTTGGATGTTTCCTATGTATTTAAGTATTTATTTATCTATATAAGTATGTATATTGTACGTATATCTTCGTCTAGTACCAATAACACAAGCCTTTAGAGCTTACGTTGGGACTAGATCGATTTGTGTAAAGATTGTCCCATTATTTATTATTATTATTATTAATGTTGAAGAGCTCAATCAAACATTAATGGAAAACCTTGTCTCGTTAAAGTGAAGTAGGTCATAAAATATTATACCTAATCGTAATAGTGCACATCATTTTATTAGCAAGGTCCCAATACGGTTTCGGCTTACCTAGAGGATTAATTCGCTACGCTTCTTAGGTTTTATCACTTTGTCACTTTCCAATATGTACTTAACTTAATTCCTATTTTGAGTGAGGTTAAATGAATGAATGGTGACTCCTCTATATTTATATAAAATGGACATGTAATCGTACTAGTTGTATAATTTTGTATAAAAAGTAAGCTGTAGTAAATCTTGTCCTTACGGGGAAGGACAAATATTTGTGTGATGAGCACGAATGTTTGTTCCTGAGTCTTGGATGTTTCCTATGTATTTATGTATTTATTTCTCTATATAAGTACATACTTATATAGCGAAATAAATACATAATGCCATAGGAAACGATATACATATATCGTCGTCTAGTACCCATAACACGAGCCTTTACAGCTTACTTTGGGACTAGATCGATTTGTGTAAAGATTGTCCCTTGATTTATTATTATCATGTCACTGTGGAGGGTGGGTTCGGTGGTGCGGTGTCACAGGTTGTGGAATACTTAATTATAATAGTGTCACTTAAACGGATGCCAAGGACCGTGGTTGCCATGCGACTGAACGTGCTAAGGTGTCAGATTCGCGTTCTGACACCTCAAAAGTAAGCATCGCGAAAATTGCTTTGAGCAGTTCCTTACTATTTATTTCAATGGATTCAGGTCATGTAAAGAAAAACTTATATAAAAAACTGGCACCGCAGTCCGCAGGTTTTAGTGTGGTATTTCTTGGACCACAACTACAGAATTCAATCCAATAGACTCAACATAGCCGGACGACCCCCGTTGCCAGCAATAGATGCAAACATCAATAATCAGCAGGGCTACTGGTAGGCGCGGGGTGCGCACAAGCGAACGCATCAATCATAGCAATCTAAAAGCCCCGCGCACCCCGCAAGTTTGGCAGCATAATTTGCTAGTTAAAGTTAGGCTAAGCAGTGGGTTTAGGATATTTGGTCCGTGAACACAACATACCCAATCAGTAATTTGTAAATTCAGTATTTATTTTTTATAATTTTGTGAAGTTTTTCATAAGTTAGCACAAGTTTATATCTTCCAATCGCAGTTAGTACGTATACACTATAAAATAAGCGCCTCTATTCGGGAACGCTAAGTGATGTTGGTTGTAGCGACTCGCGAGCGAGATTTCTCACCCCGCTCTTCCGCACGACGCGTAATGCGTAAGAGCGATATGCGAGTCTCGATCTCGGGTCGCTGCAGTATCACTTAGACGTTCCCGAATAGACGCCAAAAACCAAGTCATGAAGTGATTCTACCATACCAACTACAAAAGTTGATCAGTCCCCTCTGTTCCTAATGTACAATTTTAATCATTCCTTCCATATAATAATGATTTATTGAGAAACCAAGCACAAGATTACATTATATACAGGCATTGTCCAGTGGATCCCAAACTAGGCTGAGCCTGTACCCTCAAAATTAATAGCTCATTAGCATTATTAAAAGAGGGAACAGACTTTTAACTACCATACCTACCTACCTACCTATATGCAAATCTGCCTCCAACCTACAGCGGCGTGCATTAAAATCGATTATGTACTTACGAGTATAATACATAGGTACAGCAGGAAACAGGGTTGTGACATCGTACATTATTTTGCTACGATTTGCTAGCTTTCTTTAATAAAGTATACGTGGTATCGCAGAGGCTAAGGCCACACAGACAAGTGGCTTGCTTAGTGCCTAGAGCCTAGCGAGTCAGGTGACAATTCAAGGCGCCAAGCGCGCAGTGCTGCCGGTGCTGAGAAATCTAGAACGTTTTTTTTGACCAAGGCTCTAGGCGCTAAGTAAGCCGCCTGCCTGTGCGTTGGTGGCATAGGCAATGTCAAATAGAGGCTAAGATCAGGAATATCCTTTCTATATAAAAAGTAGTATATGTCTCCGCTTCTAAATATCTGTGTAGAATATCGTGGGGAACCGTTGCTGCTATATTTTGACGGGAAAGAAATACAAACCAACAAATAAACAAACACCCTTTCAATTTTTGCAAGGATTATCCGAAATCCGTTCTGCGATGGTATAAGCCGCAAAATCTCTACCCAAAACTGATTTCTTTTACCATTTATAGCACAAGCCAACCTTTTACACACTTAGCACGCACTGTATGTCTTAGAGCACTTCTCAGTTATAGTAAGGTACCGGCTTCGTGCTACCATTGAACGGTGGGGATTTCATTAAAGCCGGCAGCCCGGGCACTTTCAGCTAAATTATGGCCTAAAGGTGAAAGGATACCAACTAGGAATTTTCACCAAGTTGTCCCTTTACCTAATTTAATCGAATACCTGCGTATTTCAGCTTTCAATTGAACAGAAGGGTGTCAAGGGTCTTTTGGTACCTCACGTAATTTCGTTCATATATTATGTACTTCTATTTGTTGGTGAGAATTTTAGTTTGGTAAATATTGAATCGAATATCGGTTTGATCGATTAAAAACAAAAGACTGAATTATTTCTTAAGAACCAACTAGATACGAATATGACCTTAAATCTATGAAAATTCGATAATTCTGGTAGGAAGCCTCTTAAAGACTCAAGGCTCACCCTTGTTACATAAATTAATGTAATTTTCATTAATTTTAAATTGCCGGGTTTTTTAGAATTCCCCAAATTCCATTAACAACGCATTGTTAAAGTGATCAAAAAGTCCGTTATTCAGGAGGTGCAAAGGGAATTCTTAATCTGAACGTTTCCAAAGCGCGTTCTATATTTTTCACTCCAACAGTTTTTCTAATCAAATTAAAATTTCATCGGGATCTCGTTTTAAGGGCGGCGAGAACTCTGTTACGTTTTTTTATTTTTACAGCGTTTCGCTCAAGGGGGGCGGGGTTCAGATTAAAAATGCCACCCGAAAAAGTTTCAACAATGCGTGTAACATTTGGAAAAGTTGCAACGGGTTTTTATAAAAATGGCTTAATATAGAAGGACATTCTGAATACCTATACAGACAATTTAAACAGCGCAATATGATTACGGGAACAAAGTTCTTAAATAAACTCAATTGTATATTCGTTCGAAAACTACTGATGTAAAATAATAGGACTCATAGTGGTAAAGTGGTAATAATATTCGTTGTTCCCATAACGTCTACATAATACAGATATATTCATTACATATTAAGATATAAACTTTGATTATGCGAAGTTGTTTACGAACAAAAATTCTACGAGCTATGCAAACACAAGCAATACTTTGTAGGTAATCTATGGAGACAGGTACGCGTAGGTTTATTTAATTTTTTTCCAAATTAAATAATAATGTACCTAGTAGGTATTTGACTTTTAACTATAACTATAGAACTTCGTTTTATTTATCATGAGAAAGATCTTGACAAGTAAGCGTAAAGCCTCTTATTGAACACGTTTTACGGGAATATTTCGGAATAAATGGTAAACTATCAAACATATATTTCCACTTATTCCGTCATACTACCGTAAAACGTGTTCAATAAGAAGATTTACGCTTACTTCTGTCCAGATCTTCCTCATGATAAATAAAACGAAGTACCCTAAAACTCTTTCATTCCCAAGGACCCAGTACCTGGGTTTGTAACCAGTTATTAATACTTTGAGTACCAGGAGCCCGCTTGGCGGGCGCTCTGTTCATAGCGCATTTTTACCAAGCGTAAAAATGCTGCTACGCGCTACACGCGACGCGCGTAGCAATTGGTGGCGCTGAAAGTGTTAATACAAAGCGGAAAAATGCTGCTACTTGCTACGAGCGTAGCGCGTAGCCGTCGTAGCACAACGTGCAAATGAAGAGTTTAGAGAGTAAGTAATCCACAAAATCTGAATTATTGGTAAGAAATATAATCCAAGAAATAAACGATATGGAAAAACATCAATTCATAATAGGCGATATTTTGGTATGGTTTAATATAGTATTTAAAATAATTCTACAGAATTACTGACCGGAGGTTATCTGGTGTTTTTAATACGATAAAAAAAAACTGGTCAGGTGCGAGTCTGACTCACGCGCCGAGGGTTCCGCAATTACGTATGAAAAAAAAAACAGTACCTTGTAAGTACGGAACCCTAAAAAAGAAAAAAAAAATGGCTTTCAACAACGGGGTAACCATTTACAACCTACCTATGAAATAAGATAAAAAATAACTTTCGTAAGCTCCTATCTCCGTTCAATCGTAGAGTGTGATACGACTTTGCAAAGGTTATTCCGTTTAACTTTTTTTTTATGTGATGTGATTACGAATTCACGGTTTTCGGACTTTTTCCTTTACTTGTGCTGTAAGACACTGCTTCTTGCCAAATTTCATGATTCTAGGTCAACGGGAAGTATCCTATAGGTTTTGATTCCCTTTGGATTCCCTTGAAAGTATCAAAATATGAGATATAAACGGCCATATCTTTTGATTGCGGTGACTTAGAAAATAGATTTTTTTCACACCTTCAAGAGATTGCAGGAGTATTTGATATTAATTTCAACTTGATACCTCCGCGTTCCTGAAAAAAAGGTCTTGACAGACAGACAGACAGACAGACAGACAGACAGACAGACAGACGGACAACCAAGTGATCCTATAAGGGTTCCTTTTTTCCTTTTGAGGTACGGAACCCTAAAAAGAATAGAGTAATGTCGATGTCTTGAGTATTTTTAATAGACTCACAAAATAAAATTAAAACAGTTTAAACCATATTCTGAAATATAATACTTTAAATACAATAATTTAAGTATAAACATTTCGGTCGATTCTTCGTCCAAAATATCAAAACTATAAACTAACGATCTATTAATAAGAAACGGCTATTATTAATTATTTAGTTTCCTGAACCAGTAGCAAAAAGAATAATTAATTTTACGCTCAGAACAGCTGCCAACAAAAGGTCAGTAGATAATCAGATATTTTTATTTTCATACAACAAGTATTTCAACAGCAAAATTGTTACGTTTTGCTGCGGTTTACTTTATTAAACAAATGTTTTCACAAACAAGTGGAGTACTACTTTGTCAACTTTTGTAATAAATTTATTTCCAAAAGCGAATTTTGCAGTGGCTAACATTCCGAACAAAACTATTATTATCATATTTGCAAAAAGAATTTACCCATAAAGTGTTCCCAAGTTAAACCTGAGTTAGAGTAATCCTTAATCACTTGGTTAATTCAACTGGACTGAGACAAAGCGGAGTTTATTTCTTGTCCGTCGTAAATGAGAAATTATGATGGGCGCGAGCTTAGGGAAAATTTAGTAAGAAAGTTTTATAACGGATTGTAATTTGTAATTGTTGTTCGGCCGAAAATGCAAATTAAGTAAATTATGATTATTAAAAATCATCGCTTCCTAGTCGGCTTTCGGTTTAAGACGACAAAGTAATTTTTTTTAGATCTGGTCATTGACCTTGTGCAGATTGAATCATTGTTTAAAGAAATATTTTATTTTAAACAAAAAAACCTGGTTGTAATTTTGTCAATGATAATTCTCGCATTTCTTGTCTTCTCGCTGCCATCGGCCAAAATACATTTCAAAAGCATGAATAGTCTTGCACACAGGAACTCCATTTGATTAAGTGATATATTATATCGTCACAAAAATACAAATATCGCGAATGTGAACGTCAAACACGTACAGAACAATGACACATTCGAGGTTTTGGCATTTTAGCGACGATATAGTAATCACTTAGCCGTATCGAATAGAAGAAGCCTTTATGTCCTCATTTAGTAATTTTTAAAAGCAGTACTCGTATTTTTCATTTATATCACTTAAATATCAATTGAGAAATTCACCTATACACGGGCTGAATGACGTCAATCATAATTCTTAAACCCCTTCCTGAGTTTAATAGCGGTACTTTAAACAAAATACGGTTCATAAAACCATTAATTACTTTCTTAAGTAAATTTGCACAAAACTCATTAAAACTTAGCGATTTGGCATGATTTATGTTTGTAGAATTCCGTACCAGAAGTAGAATATTTTTCAAGTTCTTTTACTCAGAAACTTAACTACGACATCGTCATTGTCTAGGACTCAGGGTGCAAAATTAACATGAATAGGCTAGTTTCCTAAAAATATCTAATTAGTCCGTCTAGTACGTTATAAAAAAAATTTGGACACATATTTTTTCTTTTGTCAATTAAACAAAAAATGACGAAGATATAGTGCGTTGAAGTTCCGCGTGACGTCACGACTTTGTACACTTTTTACCATTAAATGGCGTCAATAGCCCCCCACTCCCTAACTTTGATGCGAGTTATCTTTGTAAATTTTGATTGATTTGATAAAGCAAAAAATACGTGTCCAATATTTTTTGATAATCTAACTGACGGACTAATTAGAATAACTGTATTTTTTTTACCCAGGAAATATCCCTATTGTCATGCAACTAATGAGTTTTATTGGGTTTTAGGGCACTCCTGGAATACCATTATGAAAGGGAGATGTTGCTGTTATATTAAATGCAAATACTTTTTTATTCTTTTTTGATGTATGAAAAACAAATTTAAAATACAACTTTCGACCTAACGTACTGCCAAACTTGCCTATCCATATTATAGAAACGCCCCGTAAAACAAAAAGTAATTAGATAGGAAATTACCCTGTTTTTCACTACGTCTTGTTCTATTAAGATTTCATTGTAGACTTATTCTTGTTACGTAAGAAATTTATAAATTAACTTAAAAGGGCACTGGTACTAGACTTATCTGTATAAATAGGAATCGCGCGCGGCTACCCGCGCGCGGCTAGCCGCTCAGTGGGAATTGGGCCTAAAGATGTATGCAAAGGCTCACCTATTCCACCATTTCCACCCGGATCTGGTATAGTAATTCGTTTTTCATCTGAGCTGATCAATTTTACGCAAAACAATAGTATTTTTCAAAACAAAACCTTCGTCTGGCCAGCCATGTGATTCTTTAACAAGCGCAGCGTTTGATCAATGACAATTTCAAATTCAGACCGAATGATTTTGCTCTTACAGTCTAAATTAATAGTTTCGTTTATCCGCTGATCAGCCGCTGCGATGTAGCCATAGAAGTGGCTAACCTAAGGGTTTGTAAAAACAGGTAATAACTACATTTAATTATCAACTCTACTGCCATAGCCAGTAGATTCCAATTGTACTAATAGAAACATGAACGTATACCGACGGTCATAATAGTAGTTTATGCAACGGTTGCATAATGATAGGCCTTAAAACACTAGTGCGGTTTTATGAAACGAGCTTCTAGCGAGTTTCATAATAAGATCGCACGTGTGTTTTAAGGCCAAATTATGCAGAGTTGCAAACATAACTTTATCTACACACATATTATAAATCCTCCATGATGGGTTCAGAAACAATATTTTCTGGCAACAAGTTATTTGTTGCAATCGTGGCTGCATATTTCCGATATCCGGCGCATTTTCACATCACACACACTCCGAGAAGACTACTTACTATTCATATTTTCAACTAAAATGTAAATTACAAACAACTTTTTCTATTCAATTCAACAAAATTCTACTTTCGTTCAGCAATACGTCAACATAATGGCGGCCGTCCGTCAAGACCATTTTTTTTTTTAAATCATAGACAAACGGATGAAGTCTCTATTCTCACGTCACTCGAAATCAAATATTGTGCAGTTTATATTAAAAAAACATACTGAATTGACGTTTCGTATCAATAACTGTTTTAATATCTATGGATACTAGAATAGAGACCCACTTGAGTTTGACAGCTGTTCCAAATTTAATCTCATTTCTTTACTAAAAACGATAAAGAAGTCATGTTATTTCTTCATCGCAGCACTGGTTTTTCCTAATTGGTTGTCAAAATGGTGGTCATTTCCTATGGTTTTTGATTAACCAATGGAGGTTTTATGATATGGGTGTAGATAAAGGTGCTTTTAGGTCATTTTTGCTGTCGTCAAATAAATTGGCTCAGACGAAAAACGAAATACTATAATTACTGGTAGTAACGTTCCCAATCAAAACACTGAAGTAATACAATCCAGAACAGCACGTCTAGCACGACGTGCCGGCGAGTCATTTGTCGCTCAGTGCGTCGCTTACATATCTGACTAGTTTGACAGAGACGCACTGAGCGATAAACGACCCGCGAGCATGTCGTGCTAGCCCCTAGATCAACAAAGAATAGCGGCAAGTTAAATAAACATACTTATTTCTGTTGATTACGCCATTGACAACATTAAATATTAGTTACGCTTTCTTTTGGCCGTCACGCAATGTTTGGGCCGGATAATTTAGAGGCTCTTTCGCAGATGAATCACCTTTATGTGGGCTATAAGAAAAGATTTAGATAAGTCTTGGAACGCAAATGTAATAGAAAAAAAAAATAGTTTATTATTATTGTTTTCATAATTAAAATGGAAATGGGCGGTTTTCAAAAACATCGTACGAATTAAGGCGTAGTTAAGAAAAAGTTAAAAAAGTTTCTCTACGCTACTAAATTAACCATATAATTTTCGTAAAACAGTGGAACTTTAAAAAAAATCTTAACTATGCCTTAATAACGTAATTTTTTTTTGAAATTCACCCAAGTGCGTCACTCTCACTCACCGTGTTACGAAAATTAGCCATAAGTACAATTGTATGGTTAATTTAGTAGCGTAGAGGAACTTTTATAGTAGTTTATGCAACGGTTGCATAATGATAGGCCTTAAAACACTAGTGCGGTTTTCATGAAACGAGCCGATAGGCGAGTTTCATAATAAGATCGCACGTGTGTTTTAAGGCCAAATTATGCAGAGTTGCATACATAAATTTATCTACACACATATTATAAATCCTCCATGATGGGTTCAGAAACAATATTTTCTGGCAACAAGTTATTTGTTGCAATCGTGGCTGCATATTTCCGATATCCGGCGCATTTTCACATCACACACACTCCGAGAAGACTACTTACTATTCATATTTTCAACTAAAATGTAAATTACAAACAACTTTTTTTATTCAATTCAACAAAATTTTACTTTCGTTCAGCAAAACGTCAACATAATGGCGGCGATTTGATCATCCGTCAAGACCATTTTTTAATTAAATCATAGACAATCGGATGAAGTCTCTATACTCACGTCACTCGAGATCAAATATTGTGCAGTTTATATTAAAAAAACATACTGAATTGACGTTTCGTATCAATAACTGTTTTATTATCTATGGATACTAGAATAGAGACCCACTTGAGTTTTGACAGCTGTTCCAAATTTAATCTCATTTCTTTACTAAAAACGATAAAGAAGTCATGTTATTTCTTTATCGCAGCACTGGTTTTTCCTAATGAGTTATCAAAATGGTGGTCATTTCCTACAGTTTTTGATTAACCAATGGAGGTTTTATGATATGGGTGTAGATAAAAACTTTTTCTTAACAACGCCTTAATTCGTAGAATGTTTTTGAAAACCGCCCAAATAACGCTGTTACGCATATGTTGAATATGTATAAATTGATAGCTACGTTTCTTTGACGTACCTATGTGGTTTAGCAAAACATATAGATACTTCAAATCATGGAAGAGACATTACTCTTTACTGGTAGTAGCAGGTGATAATTACCTAATCCACGTATCGATTATCAGTTGGACCGCAAAACCGCATTTCGATGCGTGCAGGTGGGATTCAATTATCACACGGTTCCCGCAAATTACATTCTTGATCACTGCTACCAGCTTCAGTAGGGTGACCAGCATAAAAAACCGCTCTGGGATGTTTTGTGCTTTTAAAAAACCAGTGCTTAGGTATACGAGCTCCTTAAGAACCGTACCCGGCATTGCAATGCATCTCAAAAGTTCATGCCCAAACAAATGGGCATAAACCTTCCCGGGCGTAAGTCGCAACTCACCAAAGGTGTATCGTAATAGGATGAATAGTATAAGAATGCATACGAAACGAACATACCAACAAACATATTTTTAATGTTTCCCTCCCATAAACTATCTGTGTGTAAATAAATCAGTTCGATCCGTTGCTCTTTTGCTGCTGAAAGAAAGACCAGACCAGATATTTTTAGGGTTCCGTACCTCAAAAGAAAAAAAAAGGAACCCTTATAGGATCACTCGTGTGTCTGTCTGTCTGTCTGTCTGTCTGTCCGTCTGTCACAGCCAATTTGCTCCGAAACTACCGGACCGATTGATTTGAAATTTGGTTTACATATGTAAGTCGTTGACCACAACACGGATGCGTAACGTTAACAAATTAATTTAGAACATGGGGGCCACTTTTGGGGGGTAAATTAGAAAATTAAAAAATTAAGTTACGCTAACTATATTGTGTGACATATCAAATGAAAGGACATATTGTGAGAATCTTAAATATATATTTTTTGGAATTTTTTGATGAATGGTTTGGAAGTTATTTATGAAAATAGGCGAAAATTGACCATTCCCCCCCCCCCCCCCCCCTTATCTCCGAAACTACCGGGCCTAAAATTTTGAAAAAAATACAGAAATTAGTTCTTTACCTACAGATTACAGGAAAACCTATGAGAAGTCTATGGTATTTAAAGTAACATGGGAAATTGCAGATAATCATGTATGGAACGGAACCCTCTCCACGCGGGTTTAACTCGCACTTGCCCGGTTTTTTATTATAAGTAGACATAGCGATAAACGAATTTTACGCAGACGAAGTCAATGTTAAAGTAACTATTGTAATTAGTTGGAAAGTAAATAAAGGCAACAGACCAACAAACTAATTAGGGCGTGTTTGGAACGAGAGTAATTTGTGTGCAAATGAAAGGCAAAAAGTATGTTAATTCGTGTGACCCACGTCACAACGGGACGTATCTCAGCAGTTCAGACAGACACTACATGAAGCGTAGAGTATCTTTACTCGCATAGAAAATTAAAAGTAATATTATGTCAATACTTAATAATAATAGTAAAAGTTTAGCTTGGTACCGATTTGTTCACTCCTAACGTCTTGTAATGTGGAGTACGCCTTGACCATGATCTTAGATTTAGTAGGTTAGGTTATTGAAAGAGAAGCAATCCACCAGCGCCAGACTCGGATCCAGTCCTTGAAAAGGGTTGTGGTCACAGCCACCCGAAAATCGGCCAAGTGCGAGTCGGAATATGAACTCTCTCATGATCATGATCGATATTAGTGCATTCCTTCAAAGCACGTCTCAAGTCGATTAGGGTTGTTGGCATGCCCATCTTGCCAACAACGTTGGATCCGCCCTTGACCAGTGCCATCTGGATGATCGACCGATGAAAGATGACCGGTCCGTCAATACGACCAGGTTAAGGTCGCTGAAAGCCGTTGGACATGGATACAGGCGTGGGATCGTTGTGGAAGTCTTTGTGGAAGACCTATGTTCAGCAGTGGTAGCTGACAAAATATCACCACAAACTAAATTTTAAATGTAACTTAAGAATAATTTAAAAATATATCTGTTTGGAATGGTCTTTCATAATGGAGGACGGACTGGTTTCCACAAACTCCACTTAAAAGCACCATATATAACTTTCCTGCCTCTTCATTTCCATTAGGGACTGTGTCGTAGGAAAACCTTGTACTCGGGACTTATCACGAATGATGGCTATGCCGCGGTGCAAGGTTGAATTTAGACGGTTTATTAAAAGTCCTGTTTTTGTATGAGCGTTATTATTTATATTTTATATTTTGCTTGAACTAATTAAAAAAGTTTAAGTTACATTAAGTGACTTATCTCTATTGAAAGAAAGTGTGGCCAAGCACATAAACAATAAGTTTTTGTTAAAATTTGCATTTTTATGACAATATTTTTTGCCCATTGTACTTTAATATTGCAGTAAATCAGGCTTACGTACTCGTATGTGTACAAAATTTCAGCCTATTTTGATCATCAAAACTGGTTCACAATTGACATACGAAGGAATCAAGTTAAATAAACACTTGAAATAGATAATAAGATCTTGTTAAAAAAATATTTTATTAAGACCTGCTTTTTTGCCATGTATAATATTGCATTTTCATCCGGCTACAGTAGTTGTCAAGACAAAGCCAACGAGTCCAAAACACGGCTATCTTGTTTAGTTGAGAAGTTCCTTCCAGCTCTATCTTCAGACCAGCTCCATGGTACCATATTATGGAATTGTCACCGAAGTTACATAGGTATGCCAAATTTTAGATTTTTAGCTATCTGCTTTGTATCTATTGTGTGGTTGGTTTGATCTTCTGGGATTTTAGTATTGGTTTTTCATGAATAAGTACAAAATATAGCGCAGACAGCGGATTATCGATTTTATATAATGTAGATGGACTTGGTTTATTTTATTCGGTGTTTTTTAATAATTTCGGTAATGCTTTGGGAGGACATAAATGGTGAGGAATAAAGTCTGTTTACTTTGTATTTGTAAAGGAAATAACTATTATATTAGAGTTCTGGGGAGGATTTGAAATTTTACCCTGCCATGGTAAGCAAGGCAATTTCAGCACAGATTGAGCTCGTAAGTATTTAAATAGAATAGAATAGAAAAACATTTATTCGGCGAAAACATCAACACAACAACTTAATGAAAGATAAAAAAATAGTGATATTTACACAAGAGTGTGATGTGAGCCGAAATGGTCTCCACTCAGCAATCTAGAGAAATAAATAATAGGAGAGGTAAATAGAGAATCTTCGAGAATTCAAAAGAAGGCATTTGCTTAGTCGTAGGATAGACGAGGTAAATAAGATGAAGAGAAAGGAACCCATAAGAAAATTGTGACCAGCCCCTGCCAAAGGACTTAGACATTTCCTACAACACCCAGTTTGTCACTCAGTCACCGCAACTACATCGATATTACGCACACGTGCTCTTTCATTACAAGATTCCGGTGAAAGGGATAATCTATCTCTTGTAGGTACTCTTTATACGCCCCCAAATGAGCTACGTTAGGATTACATTTGGGAACAGTACTACGTGTGTACTTAATTATTTACGTTGACAGTGAGATGTGGAAGAAAAAGTTGAATCTTCCTGCCCCTGCTAACATTATCTTGCACGTAGCTGGTATATTTCACATCAATCAATTAATAAGAAAGTTACGGAAGCAGAAAGAAACAAAATTAGTGTGCTAAGTAGGCCGTATACACAGACCATATATTCCATAGACTTCGCATAACCGGGCGACCCCCGCTGCCAGGATTTGAGTCAAAAAGCCGAAAGCGGCAGGGCTACACGACGACGTGAGAAGCGCATAACCTCAAACGCTCCATTTAGAAACCCTCTAAAAACCCCGCGCGGCGCAAGTTGGCCAGATTTATTTGCTAGAAAAAGTTACGTTAAGCGGTGTCTTTAGAATATTTGGTTTGACAGTATGGTTTTTAACATGTGTACATTTGCTGCCGAATAATAGTCACGAATAAACACTTTTTTGGACACCTCGGGGAGGCTCATATCCAGCAGTAACACCCTAGATCGAGTTATCTCAAACTAATAGTCCCACGTAACCCTGCTAAATGTTCCAGACGACGGCTAGTAAAAAATAACTTTGTTATTACCTTTAACTTTATTATATTATGAATTTAAAATGTATCCTGTGGCGGCTGGCACATGCACGAGCCGGCTGCCATAGCGTAAATCTTGTTGCGCACACTGACGAATCCCTAGGGGTTCGCATACCCCACTTTGAGAAACCCTGCCCTAGATTAATAATGATGATACACTTTTATTACTTAAATACCGGAAGATTATAATTCATAATTTTTTTATTAATGTGTCGAACCAACCAAGCACTGGTTGTACGTTCCACTTTCACGTCAAATAGGGGCAATAGGGCTTGCAAATTCGGTACTCATTGTATAGGGCATTGCAGTCCCGGAATTTCACAACACTTCATCACTAAAATCCCGGTGTTGCAATCCCTAGGGGCAACATATATTTTGCATAGGGATATTTTTAGAGCCCGATAGAGACATAGGCTACTTTTAATCTCGGAAGATTATACAGTTCCTGAAGATATAGCAATAAGCAGAATCCACGCGAACAAAGTCACTGGCAAAAGTTCCTAAATAAACCAATGTTAATGTGTCAATGACGAAGCGATTAGCCTAGCTGGTAGTGACCCTGCCTCCGAAGCTAGCGGTCCCGGGTTCGATCCCCGGAAAGTATTTGTGTGATGAGGACGAATGCTTGTTCCTGAGTCTTTGATGTTTCCTATGTATTTAAGTATTTATTTATCTATATAAGTATGTATATTGTACCTATATCTTCGTCTAGTACCGATAACACAAGCCTTTAGAGCTTACTTTGGGACTAGATCGATTTGTGTAAAGATTGTCCCATTATTTATTATTATTATTATTAATGTTGAAGAGCTCAATCTTACATTAATCGAAAACCTTGTCTCGTTAAAGTGAAGTAGGTCATAAAATATTATACCTAATCGTAATAGTGCACATCATTTTATTAGAAAGGTCCCAATACGGTTTCGGCTTACCTAGAGGATTAATTCGCTACGCTTCTTAGGTTTTATCACTTTGTCACTTTCCAATATGTACTTAACTTAATTCCTATTTTGAGTGAGGTTAAATGAATGAATGGTGACTCCTCTATTTATATAAAATGGACATGTAATCGTACTACTTGTATAATTTTGTATAAAACGTAAGCTGTAGTAAATCTTAAATGTTGACTGCATTTTCTGAAATGATAATCAGAAATAGGTAAGTAATATTTACTGTGTTTTTATTTTTCATGCGTTACTTATTTGGTTGACAGTGGAAAATAAAAGGGCCCAGTGCAACTAGGAATAAGCAAATCGGGGCTTTATAATTGGAAATTAAAAAATAATCATGAAAAAAGGAACTTCGCGGTTTTTCACCTGTCTTTTTCTCGAAAATAGCTAACAGGTTAAGCAAAAGCATATCCATCAAAAATGTATTTAAAAGGGATTCCGTGTTGGGACATTGATGTATGACTCGGCATTCTGAACTCCAGTGAAGTTGCGGTTTGAAACTTGAATGTCTTTCACTCGAGTTATGTTGTGGAGAAATATCAATAGTTGTTTTTTGGAATAAGAGTACTGGATTTGTGTTACAATTAGTCAATTCTTATGGGCATAGGAGGCCCCTGCACTCCCCTAGTACGAATGTTGCCCCAAGTTTACCGATGCTATTGCCGTATTGGGTTGGCTGAACTACATCTGCCAACATTCGTAAAGATTCTTCGAAAGTCGGAGTTTGTGCGTGGGCTGTAATTATTTTACTGTAATTTGTGACAATGTCTACGCTAAGGTGTTCAATATTCTTATAAAAAATGACATCCCATACGTGTTTTCGTTTCATTTCCACGCGCGGAAGGCATCTCTATCTCCTAGGATCCACCTTACAATAATCTAGGAGCCAATATCCTAGAGTTCAAGTTTGTGCAGAGAGATTAACTAGTAAATCCCACTATCTAACAAGGTACTATTCCGAAGGGGATTATCAGGTGCATTGCCGAATGTTGTCTTTGTAAACTAAGCCATATTGACTATCGGCTTTTGTGCTTAATGTGGGATAATAAACAGAGCCAATGAAGTAGCAAATAAGTTGATTAGATGATATGTTTTACTTTATTATCCATCTTGCTCTAACGTGCAAACGATTTGCATGACGAAGCGCTACGCAAAGGCCAATTCGAAAAATGCGGTTGCACGCACGCCAATCTCCAATTTACACGAACTGTTTCGAACCAATTTAGATCAGTCTGTATTTCAGTATTTATTGCAGCAATACTAATAAAACTCTAACTAAGTATAAACACACCTTTACTTCTTTTAAATACAGAGATAGAGCAGTATTCGTGATTATCACACCGTCTTAGGTTTTAATATACAAAATAGTGTTTTGAAACTCGGCATCGATTTTAATATCAACTCTTTTTCTGGCCCGAAATTTAAAAGAACTTGACCTCCTTTTGAATGTTTGTTTTGGGTGGGATTCATTTTCACGTCTGGCGGATCCCCGTTTAATCCGTATCTCTATACTATACTATAATACTATATTCATACTAATATAATGAATGCGAACTGTCCATCTGTTAGAGCTCGCGTCAAACTTCGCGCTGGTACAGTCGGGTAGATATAAGAGGCGTAATATAATTGCAACGCGTAAACCTTTTGTCTAAACCACGGCGATCGACATCTTTCTGTAGCAATTTACACAAAAATAGAAAAAAAAAAACAATAAATTTTTGCGATTAATACTTAGAACTGAAACTCATTTTTTTTTTCATCAAACCCATACGTGTGGGTTATCTATGGATAGGTCTTCAAAAATGATATTGAGGTTTTTAATAACATTTTTTTCTAAACTGAATAGCTTGCGCGAGAGACACTTCCAAAGTGGTAAAATGTGTGTGTCCCCCCTGTAACTTCTAAAATAAGAGAACGATAATACAAAAAAAAATATATGATGTACTTTACCATGTAAACTTCCACCGAAAATTAGTTTGAACGAGATCTGGTAAGTAGTTTTTTTTTAATACGTCATAAATCGTAAACCACAATTTACCTTTCATTCAATCAACTCAAATATAAATAGTACAAAAAAAACATTTAATTTGATAAACATAAACCTTATTTAAGCTTGATTATAGATAATGGTACGGAACCCTTCATGCGCGAGTCCGACTCGCACTTGGCCGGTTTTTTTAATCTACGCGCTACGAGTATACGCGGACGAAGTCGCGGGCAAATAAGACGATATTTGTATATTTGAAGACGTGTTTTTGAAAGTATTTTCATAAAATGCGAAAGTTAGCTAATAACTAATAGTATTCTTTTATTATTCAAACAACAAGGGAATAGATAACCGCCTAATGTGTTCTCTTAACACGAATAATCACCGCTTACGCATTATTCAGCCGGATACACAGGCGGCGGCCGGATCCGGTCATCTGATCTACGAGAGTCGTACATTACCGCTGTACAGTCAGAGACAAAACCTTACCATGCTTATGTATAATTAAATTTTCTACTTCAATTTATTTATTTATCGCATGGCGATTTACATGTCTCTGTATATAATATCAAAATGAAATTTATACTTATTAAGAAAATAATTAAAATTCCGCGCCTTTCAGGTATGCCATCGCGTTTTCTGCGAGGTTTGAGAAATCCTCCATTTCCCTTGTGGATTTATTTATTTATTTAGGTTACAGAGACTCAGTCACATCAGATATGTACATAGTACAAAATTACGAAATTATTACACAGTTGTAGTCAAAATGATGCACGAGTAACAGTAATCAAATCCTCCGTAGGTTAAATCTGTATGACGGCAAGTGAAGCCCCTCCTCATCAAGCACAATTTCACAGCAAATGTGTCTTATTGTAGAAAAATAACAAGAGTGAAGAATAAAGAACACATTAACTAAAGTAGCCTATTATAGTTAAAACAATCCATATCTGTGGCCCTAACATGCAAGACACAAAGATAAGTTAAATCCTTTTATCTCTATGACTATCCCTTTCGTCGGCACTAGTGTGAGAGAGACGCACTTAGAGATAAGACGGTTTAACTTATCCTTGTGTCTTGCATGTTATGGCCGCTCTGATTTAATATGTAAGCATAAAACAAGCGCCTCTATACGGGAGCGTCCTAGTGATATTGTTGTGGTTCGCTAGCGAGATTTGCATCCCGCTCTTACGCATTCACGGCATTACGCATCGTGCGGAAGAGTGGGATGAGAATCTCGCTAGCACGTCGCTACGATATCGCTTGGACGTTTCCGAATAGAAGCCGATCAGTGAAATTAAAAGTAAAAAAGTGTGGATTTACTTCTTTAAAGACAAGGGGTCGTCCACAAATTACGTAACGCAAAATTCTCAAATTTTTGACCCCCCCCCCTCCCCCCATGAAACAGGACCGTAACGCTTAGCCAGGACCCTCCCCCCCCTCCCCTTCCCGTTACGTAACAGGTCCTTTGTAAAAAGTTTTTGCCTAATATTCAGGTAGAAAGATTTATATTTTTAAATAAAATACGAGAGTGTAGCTTTTATGGACGACATAAGAATTATTCTGAGAATTCTATAGTACGCCCAATTTCAAAAGAGCGCTGACGGCCATACATTTTATATAGCCACCAGCGCCCTTTTTACATTGGGCGAGGTATAATCATCTATGAACGTATTTCGGTTCCATTTCTTAATAATATAATTATAATTTCATGAGTTTACATTAATTGTACAATATTATAAAATCGTGACGTAACGCCACGATTGTTTAACAACTGCAATTTAGGAAATATAATATTAAAAATATCGTTCGTATATCATTGCTCAAAATTTTGCGACACGAATTTATTTATTTTCGAAACTAGTTTTAAGGTGAAAAATGCTACAAGCTATACTACACACGCTAGTGTAGTATAGTTTTTATGAGCGTCGTTTTAAAATGAAATTTTCAATTTAAATTCCCTATATCCTAACCTAGTGCAAACTCAACCCATTACCCGTTTAAGACGTGCAACGGGTCGCTCTCAACTCGTCCGCCGGCAGCCGCGCTATTTCCTCGTGTCAACTTCTAACTCGTCAACACTTCCGCTTTCCGGGCTAGGGTTACCAGATGCTAGAAATCAGCAGGAAATTAATATGGAAAAAGGAAAGTTTAGTGGGGAAATTCAAATTAATTATTAACACGTGGTTGAATAATGTATAAACACAGTTTAAAAACATAATTTGGTCATATTTTGTAGGGCGTTTTTCTGTTTCTATATATGTAAAAGGATTAATGTCATTAATTAATTTAGTTTATCTACACCCATATCATAAAACCTCTATTGGTTAATCAAAAACCGTATGAAATGACCACCATTTTGACAACCAATTAGGAAAAACCAGTGCTGCGATAAAGAAATAACATGACTTTTTTATCGTTTTTAGTAAAGAAATGAGATTAAATTTGGAACAGCTGTCAAACTCAAGTGGGTCTCTATTCTAGTATCCATAGATATTAAAAAGTTATTGATACGAAACGTCAATTCAGTATATTTTTTTAATATAAACTGCACAATATTTGATCTCGAGTGACGTGAGAATAGAGACTTCATCCGTTTGTCTATGATTTAAAAAAAAATGGTCTTGACGGAAGATCGTATTTGCCGCCATGTTGACGTTTTGCTGAACGAAAGTAGAATTGTTGTTGAATTGAATAGAAAAAGTTGTTTGTAATTTACATTTTAGTTGAAAATATGAATAGTAAGTAGTCTTCTCGGAGTGTGTGTGATGTGAAAATGCGCCGGATATCGGAAATATGCAGCCACGATTTCAACAAATAACTTGTTGCCAGAAAATATTGTTTCTGACTGAACCCATCATGGAGGATTTATAATATGTGTGTAGATAAAGATATGTATGCAACTCTGCATAATTTGGCCTTAAAACACACGTGCGATCTTATTATGAAACTCGCTAAAAGCTCGTTTCATAAAACCGCACTAGTGTTTTAAGGCCTATCATTATGCAACCGTTGCATAAACTACTATTTATTTACGATTACACCATTCTGTGTTCGTTGATTGTAATGCTGCACTCTGGTATGATGATCGTTGAACGTGTATTACCGAATATCGTGTTCGTGGCTAGTGTATTGCCGAATATCGGAATCGGTGCCCGTATATGGGGCGATGCCTTGTTCGTTGCCCACTTGTTCTTCAATATCGTATTTATTAACCGTATATGGCGCACAGTTGTGTCCGACATTCGTGTGTCGGAGATGCTGAACTGCGCCGACGCAGCGCGATTTACCTTCGGCTGCATTGTTTACAAACTCCATCTCTAAGTTCTGGTTCCGTAGCTTTTTCACCGCGCTGCGTATTAGTAGTATCATGTAGACTTGCACAACTGAAACCATGTAGTTGTTTTTGAGAAAAGTTCTGATGGATACATTTTGAAGTTAATTAAATTCTACCCGGACGTCTGCACGTCTGTCTCTGATTGATTCTTCTACGAGTTTTACTATCATCTTCCATTTTTTGCATATTCAAAACGTCCTATCACTATACAAGTGGCCAATCCGCACTGCGGCCCTAACATGAATGACACAAAGATAAATTAAACCGGTTTATCTCTATGACTATCTCTTTTGTCGGCACTGGTGTGAGAGAGACGCACTTAGAGATAAGACGGTCAATCTTATCTTTGTGTCATTCATGTTAGGGCCGCTGAGCCCATGTAGGTAGGGACTAATTATTACACAAGCTTTTTAATTCTTGCTCAATATTATAAATATATGCGAAAATGTTGGCTTGTTGTCTGTTTGTCATTCTTCCTTATAACGTAAAAACAGAGCAACATTCTCAACGTGATTTTTTGTAGAGATATAATAGAAGGGTCGGAGATTGACCTTGGTTACATTTTATCTCAAAAAAATCTAGTTCCCGAAATAGTGAAATATTTTTAACCACTTTTTGCCCGTAGCTTCGTCCACTAGAAATTCGTTTATGGCTACTCGGCAATTGTGCATCCTTCCGGGATAAATGTACCTAGCGTATGTCATTCTCCGGCCATAAACTATCTCACCGGCGATGCGTTGCTCCGCTTCGGTGTGAAATAAGGACAAACCATCAAACAAAACACTCGCATTATAGTTTGACCACAAGCGCTGTACCACGCCTTGGGTGGCACCGGACGTGAGAGGGGAAGGGAAATGGAAAGGAATACTGCCCCCCCCCCCCCCAATTTCCGCGCCGCGAGCACCCCTCATCCCGCCGCGCAGCTACCTAAGGCGCGGTACAGCGCTTGTGGTCAAACTGTAATAGGGATTAGTACGGATTGATCCTACTTACACATAACCACGAATTTGACAGCCACGCTTGCTATGACTTCCAATACTATGTAAGGGTTTGGAATATACTGCCACATCTTGTATGATAGGTTAACTATGAAGATGATCTGGTATGCGGTGATCGCCGTATCGACCGCCAGCCATACGACACAGTAGATGAGAGAGACCCGTAATAATTTGGAGTTTTTCTGTAACAGTTTCAAGTAACACGTCTAAGTATCGCTGCTGGAAATGCCTAATTTAACAGCCTTGATTTTTTTTTGTGATCAGGTCTTGGAGTGACCGGTCACCTGTAGACGCGTATAGGTCACGTGACTTATTATGATCAGTCTGCAGTGGGTACACTGCTAGAAGTAGTAGTTGAGGTAGAGCAGTTGAGGTTATTTTGTGTTTTTTTGTGTTTTTCTTGTCTGTAGAGATTAGACAAAATATTGTAAATACACCGCTTAGCCTAAGGGTTGTTTCACACGTACCACAACCACACGACAATCACAACCACACCACAACCACAACACGTGGTCGGGCGCATATTTTGTATTGGAAATAGTACAATTCACACGTACCACATTTTGCCGTCATTAACAACCGCGTGTGTGATACGACTACATCGCACACCATTCACACGTAACCACCGCTTGACCACATTTTAACGCTGCGACGTGGTGTGGTTGTGGTACGTGTAAAAAACCCTAACTCGTCTCAGTAATGTTGTTCAAAATGCCTAATTTAACAGCCTTGTTTTTTTTTTTGTGATCAAGTCTTGGAGTGACTGGTCACCTGTAGACGCGTATACGTCACGTGATTTATTATGGTCAGTCTGCAGTACGCTGCTAGAATCTCATAGGGCAGTAGTTGAGGTTATTTTGTGAAGACAAAATATCGTAGGCACCGCTTAGCCTAACTTTTACTAGCAAAGAAAGCTGCCAAACTTGCGGGGCGCGCGGGGTTTTTAGAGCGCTGTGATTGGTGCGTTCAAGTTGGTGGTGGGGGTGGACGCCACTTATGGCATTTTGCCTGTAATGCTGGCAGCGGGGGTCGCCCGGCTATGCGGAGTCTATTAAATATATATGGTCTACATTATTTTGTCAATATTCCACAATCGACCTATTCACCAGTCATTAACACAAGGTTAATACTTAAGAGGAGTGTGAAGGCGATAAAGATTTCCACCCCTTATATGTTAACCGATGTTGACCGATGTTGACCAACAAAATCTAGGTTTGGTTTTGGTTTTTTCACTATCAATAAATTCAGTTTAATTCTTGTTTTAGTATTCTCATGCAAACCTAATTTCGGCGATTATTTCACTTTGTTGATCTTTAATGAATATTCAAACAACGTATAAACCTAGATTTTGTTCTGACTGAAATTGGTCGAAAATTTGGCAAAATCATTTAGCATTTAAGGGGTGGACATCGTTATCGCCTTTTGTATGAAAAGGGTGATTTTTGCCATTGGTTCACAGTCCTCTTAACAATCCCTACTGATATCAAAAATTGCTATGGTAAGTCTGTTTATTATTTATAAAGTAGGAGTATCTTAAAGTTGATTAACCCAAAGGCATACGCACCAGGTGTCCGGCTAGGACTAGGAACAACGAAAACGCAGCATCAATAAATATAAAGATAGTTATTCCTATTTGAATGATTGCTTCATCCAACTCCAAGAAGTGTGGATAAACCATCATGATTATAACCATCGTGTAAGTGGCTGTCAGGATATCTAGAGCCTGAAAACAAAAAGTGTTTGTAAAAAGCACTTTTAAACAAAAATATATTGCTCACTGGGGACCGATTTCTGGGTACCGAGCGCTCAGAAATTGCCAACGAAATTTATGTTTGAAACCATAGTTTTAAAATCTGAGCGATAGAAAAAGGTTCCATTCATTTCAAAAAAACTCCTCAAATTTAAGAAAAACAAGTGTCACAGGATCCCTTGTACTTTATCAATGCATTACACGTATATAGGTAACATCTATATATGTATATATACATTTATAAAGATCGCGTGTCACGGTGTTTGTGGTGCTCCGAAACGGCTCGAACGATTTTTATAATTTTTTTAATGTAGGTATATTTGGTAGGTATGGGAATAGGTCGTTAAGTATATTTCATACCGCTTGGAGATTAGGGTATCCACGCGGACGAAGTCGCGGGTGGAAGCTAGTAGGTATATAATTTTGAGTCAATTTGACACCTAAAAGTGAGACATCGCTTTATTTACGGTATCTTGCGCCATTTCGTACCTGTGGCAAAGTGAAACCAAAAGCAGGCCTAACCTAACAAAATAGCTATTAGAATCCCTTGTATTGCATTCAAAGTAAGAAAATCCTAAATATAAATTTTGCCAAATCTTAAATCTTAAATGTTTGTTGTATATTAAAGTTCCAATTTAATTTATAATTAACTTTACTTACCATTCTTGCATAAGCCACTCCAATCAAACCTCTCTTTAGAGGTAAACAGAAGCAGCATCTTCTGAATTCGGGCGCATCTACGTGCATTTTTATATTATTAAAACGGATACTTATTTTAAACTTATCACTTTGTTTTAATAATATAAATTAAAAAACAAGCTTTCGAAAGTGTCATAATTAAAAAAAAAACTTTTAAATTAAAGAAAAAATAACACAAGACCGCCTTCGAATAGATGTTCGATTTAAATAACATACAATGTTTACAGATATTTCGGCAACCCATTGTAATCATTCACACTTACATCCACATATATATATTCCCTGATAAAAATAAATATATCAGCTATCTCATAAAACACTGCTTCCTTCCTTTGTGATTCCAGTGGTTGATTATAGGTTTAAAAATAGAACTACTATGAGCTTCTGGTATATTAAGGTGCTTGTAAACAAGCAACTTTAGATAGCAATTTATAACCGGCAACTACACCTGTCTTACTCTAACTTCGTACGTTAGAGGAAGACGCCGACAGTTGCCGGCTGCGGAAAGTGTTGCTCGTTTACAAGCACCTTTAGGTGCGACTGTAATAGCCAGAACCCATTAAAAATCTAGACCGGCTCAAATTTTAAAGCCGCTATGTTCCGCGTTAGAATTTCTTACTCGTTTTAAGTGTGTATCGATCATGAAACTAATTCAATGGTGTAGTTATTAAATAAGTATTACTTAACAGAATTCTAGACGACAAGGAGACGACAGAAGTCTAGGCTGTGAAATACAGACAGACAGACAGACGGATATTCTTTATTGAGTATTGTTCATACATCATCACGAAATTTTTATACAATTGATTATATTCTAAAATTACATAGGATTAAAAACGGGTCGAAAGTAATTTAATAAAAAATCCTCAACTCTATAATAGGCCTTTTGCACTCATAAATATTTAAGGTATAAGAGGTAATTTGACTACGGAACCCTAAAAACGGCTTCAGCTGTTATCACCATACTAGATAACAATTCTTTTCTGGGCTTTAATTTAAATAACAAACGTCATTTCATGGAAGTTCGAATGTTTTCGATGTTATTTTGTGGACTCAATTGGATAGTTTGCAGTGGAACTTTGAAGTTCTATTTGCATTGGAATAAAGTATTGTTTTTCTTTGATTTGAATTGTATCGGAAGATTTCACGTACTACTTTCTTTATTGTAACGTCTACACCGATCAAATAGCGCGTCGAACAGTGCCCCAGTAGGCCGGTTTATGTTATTGGGAACGGCAATGGCGCCCCCTCCGGTGTGCTTAAACAATTTATGCGTTTCCAATCGCCACATTTGTCTAAATAAATCCTTCTCCAAGCTGATCGCACTCCGTTTACTGCTATGACTATATCGAAGCCAATACAATTGTTTCCATTTCAGGTAGGTTTTGGTTTTATTTGTTTAGACTAGTATGATTTGCAACATTATAGTTTAATTTTATTAAAATTTAAACCATTTTTAACGAAATTAGCTGTTTGAAAAATCAAATATTTCTCTACGTCTCCACTATGTATTCCAATGTGTATAAATCTTATCGCGGCGATGTAGCAATATTGCCACAAAATAAACTGTCATGGTAGACGTGTAACTTGATTTTCTGGCATTGTCTTCTCGACAAAAATAAGATCAAAAATCGTACTAATTTACTAAAATTTTGATATGATGGAAGTTTTTTTAACCTAGGTTAAATCGATATACCGAGCGTCTAAATAGTGCCCCCAGTGGACATGTACCCTTAGGTAAGGATGCCCAGTCACTAGATGATTGCGTACTTTATTCGGGATTTCGAAGGTCACATAACATTTCAAGAATATGAATAAACTTGCATCGTGATAACGTTATTACCATTATAACTTATAATGACGTTTCACAAAAAATAATCAAGTTTGTATTTGTCCCTCCTTCCTTGAGGGTATACATATACAGTATGTATAGGTACGTGTAAACATTTACTGAGTGTGACACTCTTCTGCGGGCACAAGACGTGAGCGTGACATCCTCATTACTTAATAATGTAAGGAAAAACGCAGACCACATTCACGACTGAAAATCGAAGTACCTGTACGTGATCTATTTCAGACAACTTTAGATATAAATGTCAACAAAGAATTTTAACAGATATAAAATAATTTATGCAATGATGGCAGAAAAGATTTTCTTGATAGTTAAGAAAAAACTTACCAAACACAAAGATCTGTTTAATATCTGTATAAATATGTTAACTCTTTATTGCACGTAAAACAGCATATATTAGTATAAATTTATATTTATAGTTGTATAATTTTGATTTTAGTGAACTACACGGATCTAATGTCGAACAACCCAAGTACAACTCAGACCTTATTTCACTTTTTAGTTGTCTATGTACCTAAGTTGACACGAGGGCAAGTTAACACCGTCTTATCTCTAAGTGCGTCTCCTTCACACTAGTGCCATCTCTTTTATGAGATAGAGAGCTCTTTTATAAGACGGGATTAGGTTATCCCCGTGTCAAACTTGCTGGGAGCGCAAGGAGTCTTGATCATTTAGGTGCCTATCAGATACCTTTACATAATGTTGTACACATGTACCTTTCTCTTGAATTTAATGTTCAATATTCCTATACAATGTTTACGCCCTTACAAGATGGCAAAACTAAATCTTTAATAATATCAAGGTTCTTCTGTAAATTTAGAACTGTCGGTACTTCACCCTGCTTAGGAAGTCGAGAATTCGAGAAACGACGTATTTACATTCATACCACTGACGTCTGCCGCACATGTGTACATTTGAATAAATTATTTTCTTTTGGCTTATAAAAATGTCAATTTTCTTTTTTCTTATAGGCGTTAAGGAGGTAAATTGACATCATTTATTTACGTTACATGTTAATTTACCGGAGTTGTGCTGCCCAAAAAGTATTTGGTTTAGAAAATTCGTCTAATTTGTAAAAGACAGTTCATTGTTTATTGCACATCTCAAATCATAGTTCCGGACCTCTATTCGGGACTGCTAAGTGATTTACTATATCGCCACTAAATTGACAAAACCGCGAATGTGAATGTCAAACAAGTACAAAACAACGACACATTCGCGACTTTAGCAGTATAGCGTTGATACAGTAAATCACTTAGCAGTCCCTGTTAGATTGACATCAATTGTTCATCATAACTTTGATATTGTTTTAATCAAGACAAAGAAACGAACGGACGAACGAAGGTAAATCGAAGCTTGTAAATACGGATATTTGCATCTCGCCAAACGCCAGTTTATAGCTATACAGAGAAATAAACAATATACCTGTCTGTTCCAAAATTAAGACAAATATGAATATTGCATATACTTAGTCTATCAGTCTGAATGTTTGTTCTGCATAGGCTGCAAAACAGCTTAATGGATTTAATCGAACATTTTTTTATTTAGACGTTTCAAATAGTTTAGAAGATATGACATATTGCTGTATGAAAAATCAACCTCCAACTGAACAAATTCGCAGTCACAGCTAGTCCTGTTCAATTCATTATGGCTCAAGCAACGCGTATCCCTGAAATTCGGACCTTGACGGTGTATGAGTGATCTTCAGATTACCGCGGCGTTCACGAGCCTCCAACCGACTCCTCTGCTCCTTAGGGATGTTGTTTCTAGAGTTGTAAAGTATGATCAATGGCGTCACTGAATCATGGAGATGATAAGAGGCGCCGTGAGAGCCGTTTGCGGCTGAGTCGAGTGTATTCTTTGATCACGGCAGGGACTCTCAAAAATATTGTGTAAAATGATACAGCTTTTTGGTCAGAAATAAGATCAAATGAAGGACTAATTTGAATGGATTGGATTGGATTAGAGTGACTGAAGAATTCGATTTCATTTTATAAAAAGGTACTTGTACAAGTATAAATTTATACGGAAAATAGGCAGATTTCAAAACTCACAGAGGATAAGTATTACAATCTTCAAGTCTGGTTATTAATTTATCATTTGTTTACTTTTAAAGGTATTTTTTCCAAATAAGTATCAGGTCGGTAGTTAATACATTTTGAAATTTACTGATGGTCATCTTTCAGTTTGTAACTAAAATTGATGTTATAACGTAGTACTTATATCTTGGACACTAGCACATTTAGATCCGGCCTCAAACTAGCATTCCCTGTGCTATGGGTAAAATACAACGAAAATAATACAAAATAGGTTCTTATATAGATAGATAAATACATACAATATAAGCTAAACTTCAATTACTCTAGCATAACCACTCGTGCTCATTACACAAACTAGGTATAGCTCGGTCCCTTTTACTTGTATCGGCAACAAGCAGTATTTCCGATAGATTTCGATAACGAGAATGGTTTGCATTAACTCATGGTAATGGTACAGTTGCGCAAACACTGCGTCATCGAATCAATCAATCAGATAAATTATAATAAGTACCAATTTTCCGTACCATTTATGAATCCCAAGTACTTTATTCCATATCTTCCATGTAATCTTACATAATAAAATTACATATTTAAACCCACTATGAAAACAAAACTGCCTAAGTATTACTTTTAGCCTCTGACAAAGATAGCTCAGGAATAAATATACATATATAAATATGTACACGGTTGTTATACTACAAAGGTAAGACCATACTTAAGGCTACGTGGCTAGGAACAATGAATAATGAAACTTCCACGAACGAAAAAGTAATTTCTTTTGGAATTTTCCAATATAGACGTGCAGATGTTTCTGTTGACAGGAGCGTAGAGGAATGCCAATTATACATCCAAATTCAAGGGATATCTTCTATTTACCAATAAGTTAACTATACTTTCTGTTTCATACTGCAGTCCGCGTGACTATGAGGCTAATTTATAATACTTTTGTCTATACATATAAAACAGTACCGTGACTCACTTATAGACAATGCACAGCCTAAAGGGATGGTCCTAAAGGTTTGAAATTTGGAGGAGAAATTTCTCGAGTACCCTAGAGGTGCAATAAGGAGGGATTTTTTGAAATACCATCCCTAAAGGGGTGAAAAGGGGTGATCAAGTTTGTATGGAAAATACCGCGGGCGAACCTGTAGCGGGTCTTCTAGTCTCGTATAATATTAAACTGATTACGAATACAATTCCATGTTATTAATTAATGCATACTTATAAAAGCGAAAGTAACTCAGTCTGCCTGTCCGTCTGTAACGTTTTCACGGTCAAACCACTGAATCGATTTGGGTGAATTCTGTCAAGGATCTACTTTTGGGAAAGGACAGTAAAGACGCAATTTACATTACAAGAAATTGCAGTTCTGAATTCAGTTGAAATAATGTAAACCTTTTGTTGAACAATGCATTTACATTGACATTAAATTATAATTTGCTAATTAACTTTTAATTTAACTAAGTAGGCTTATTATTTTATTTTATGACATTTTATCATATTGTTTTCATGACATTTAATTTTGGTCGGTTTTATTAAAACAAGCCTCCTCTGCTGCACTGGGAGTGAAGAAATAGCATAGAATGCGTGCAGATGCTTATCATCCCGGCATGTCGTAAAAGTCGACTAAGGGACGGGTCCTCTCCAACATGGTGGACTATCTGTATGGGCGATGGGCTGATCACCTGTCACCGTACGGTTCATCATACCATCTTAGGACTAATTAATCAAACGTGGCCACAAGTAGACTTGTGGCTCTGCCCACCCCATTAGGGATTTCGGGCGTGATGCTATGTATGTATGTTATTAAAACAATCTAATGATGAACATGAAATGCAGAACCTTTACTTAGAGAAAAAAAATGGCATGACATTTAATTATATTGGCGATCTTAATCAATGCTTGAAAATTGAGATGTCTAATTTATATTGTAAGTCATTGTTTTATAACATAGAAAAATCTACTTTAATGTAATTATAATACTTTTATTGCACCTAAAACCATAATACATATAAGACATAAATGTTTTAATAGTCAAAGATTAAATAAAATCATGACATATATAATACACAAACAATACATAAAATATGCATACCTACTTAATGGAACCATTGCTGAAAAACGCCAAAACAATTTCCGCCTAAGTAAATTCGCGGCTTTCCAAAGTAGGCTTTCCCAAGACGATAATTTCCTGTATTTTGTTTCGCTGACAAACAAGTCGGTGGGGTGATGGAGAAGGCTTCGAGGACCGATGGATCACGTCTGCCTGCCATTATTTTAGGCGTGCTAGTGTGATGGGACTCTCCGCGAGTTCAATTTAATACGAAATGAGGGAAAGATTTTTCAACAAACTCTCTAGGAAGTTGCAAGAATTCAAATGTTGCTTTTCTATTCTTTTTGATATGTTTGCTTTCATATTTGTTATTTCTCTTCTTACTTTGTTACATATATATAATGGAGAGCATCGATCGTGGCCAAGAGAAAACAGAATGTCAATTTATTTGCAGGTTTTGTACTATACGAAGAGAATTTCGGAGTTATAAGTACTGATAAAGAATATGTTTTTAGGTAGAATATAATAAGTAGATGAAACTTTATAGTTAGTGTTTTAGCGTTGTTTTTATACGCGTTGTCTTATTATGTATAAGGAAACCTTTGTCAATTACAAACATCAATTAAAACTATGAATACGGCAAAAATCCTCCGTGAGCCAGAGAGTTGCATCAGTGAGTTAAATTTAATAAAGCGCTGAAGTAACTGTCAAAAACCGTTGAAAAAACAAGTCGAATTTCATTTTAAATATTTTTCACGAGGCCAACGAGATGACGGCTGAGTGAAACTGAATGGTGATTATTAAAAGGATTTTAAAACATGTAGGTACGTGAACTCTTTGAGAACATATTCTGATCCGCCTCAGCGGCCCTAACATGAATGACACCCATAAATTAAACCCGTTTATTTCTATGACTATCTCTTTCGTTGGCACTAGTGTGAGAGAGACGCACTTAGAGATAAGATGGTCTAGACGGTCTACGTAGGGCTGCTGGAGGAGTTAACGGCTTTCCCCGAAATATGAAGTAGCGCGTCAAGTATATCTGTAGTAAGTTTTTTTAGGGGATACCAAGAACAGGCATAGTAATCGAGACAGGGCCATCTATTATGTAATGATGATCTAACTATAAACCGATCTATTGCTCTAAATTTGAATTTCGAAAAGAAAAAGAAATTGAATGAAGAAAATAAGTTTTCAGTATTGAAGGAGTATTGTACGAGTCGGTGATAGCGCCTCGTTACAATTGTATAGATACAATACTTGAAATACATAGGAAACATCCAAGACTAGGAACAAACTTTCGTGCTCATCACACAAATTTATTTTCCCTTACCTGGGATTATAACCCGGGACCGCTAGCTTTGGAGGCAGGGTCATCAACTACGTTAACCATGTTATCAGAAATAGAACAACAAGATAGAAGAGCTGCTGTTTATTACAATATGCTGTTTTATTACACATTTAATAGTGCAGTTTGTATTTATTACAGCTAATGTTTGGTTTGTTATAAACGTTGATCGTGGCAGTTCTGTAGGCTCAAAATGTTATATTTTTCGAGGATTATTTCGAGCACCTTTCCCTTTATAATTCCTTCCGTACCACTCTTATAGTCACCATGTTTTAATGTCTTCAGTTCCACATTCCACCCACATTACGCCGCGTAAACTGCAAACGTCAATGAATCAATCCAGTCAGCTCCGTCAATATTTGCTCGTGCTATTTGTTGCCATTTATTTCGAATGTCAGGCGTGAACGTGGTAATCGTGTTAATCACGGGTGAACTTACTTCGCTGCATGTCGACACGTTGATTACAATGTACAAAGCGCTTTTAAACAGTTCTTTGAGCTTCATCCTCTTTGACTTGTTTGCGTTCATTTGAAATTGGGACTTATTTTGATCACTTGAGATTGCTTTTTTACAGCTTCTCGCTATTTATTGGTTTCCAGTGGACTAGTCACTTGTTTTACACGCTTATAGATTAACTTTACTTGTATGTAACTAACAAACTTACTAAGTATGTAAACAAATGTAGGAAGTGGATTTTAACCTACTTCTAATTTGTTGTATCGATTTTAAACTTTGTAAGTATATTTAATTCGGATGACAACAGAATAATTTGGTACCATCGAGCTGATCTAATCATGGAGCCAGGAGATTGATATTGGAACTCTTCATAGCTACTAGTAAACTTCTCGAGTTTGGGCTCATTTGGTTCGGTTTGACGAGTCCAATACGTCACACTTGATGACGAGGGTTTGTTGATGGATGAAGAAAAGTGGAACTCTTGCGTGGTTACAAAAACGTGCTTTTTAGTTTTTGTAAACTATATTTTGTATATTTATTTAAAATAGGTTTAGGTTAGGTTCTAATATAAGGTACTATTTGAAAATACTATTCATACTTTGTCATGAATGTTCAAGAACGGTTGATGATGAAATCTTAATTCTAAAACGATACTTTAGTTTTATCATTGATGTTCATTTAGAAACTCACTTATTGGGCACAATGGGGCCAATTCGAAAGTGTGTTCTCATATTTAAAAGTCGCTAAACTTGAAATAAGAAACGTCAAACTCGGTTTGCGGCTCGTCAGCTTGGTGCCATACCTAAATTGAATTTGACGTTTCTTATTTTAAGTTTAGGGAATTTTAAATTTAGAAGACACTGTTTTGAATTGGTCCCATTGTTATACTAGCATATACAAAGAAGAACAGCTTAATTTTATGTTGCCAACAATTCCAATGCAAATAATTTTATATTCTCTATAACGTACTAAACTGGGAACCACTCAGCGTAGTGCCGTGGCTCGCCACAGTGCAGACTTTGAGATCGCTTTTTATATTTATGTCATAATGCCTCATTTTCTCAGCCAAAACCAGGATAACAAACTACGGGTCGCACCGAACTTCTGGTTCGCTATGAATTCAAGGGTTATCATATATAGCGGTCACACACAGGATTTAAATTCATATAGATAAGTACATATAACATATCATGACCTACTTCTCAGAGCAAACTAGAATATTTTTGCAGCATGTACTTTACAATATAAATTGCATACATAACTAGGCCTAAATCCAATAATATTAATATGCATAATAATAATAGGCATCACTGGCCCATAATACCTTACAGACTAACATACATGTTAAAATAACTTAAAACTAGGTAATTAAAATTATTTAGGGACAAAAAGGCGTGGCTCCTAAGCGTCATCCCACCTGGAGTCGTGTCCTGGACAGGCATGATACCCCGGAAGCGCTTGAACACGACACCCTTCAGCCAGAAGTCCGGACACGTGACGAACGAGCTGAAGCAAGCGAAGCAGGGAGAAGTTTCTTGCTGACATACAAATAGTTGCAAGTTTTTCATAAGAGTAAGTGGTTTTTCATCTGGCGAGTATTTTACGCGTTCTGGGGTTAGTCAAGGTAGCAATTTAGGGCCAACTCTATTTGTTATGATGATAGACGACCTTCTCTCAGTGATTGGTGAGGCTAAATGTCTTACCTTCGCAGACGATGTGAAAGTACTTACTACAGTCAAGTGTCGACTCTAGCGATTGTTCTAAGCTTCAGAGCGCCATCGATGAGAAAGACGAATGGAGCAAATTGAATCGACTGGAACTGAATGTGTCAAAGTGTAAAATAATAACAATTTCCCGGTCTAAAACTCCGATAATGGGCGAAAAATTTGGGCGGTGGCGGCGGCGGCTGGAGAGCGTCGATCGCATTCGCATACTGCAAGCTCTTATAAGAATCTTCTGTGGCTAAGAATCGCAGTGTCAAACTTTAAACTCTTGAACTGGAATGGATAGCCAAAAATGGGTTTCCTTTTTAGCAATCTTGTAACTAACTTTCTGAAGTAAATCTTCAGATAATTGTGGTAGCTTCCTTGCACAACGCATTAGCATTGCGATACAGTAAAGAAACGCTGCCAGCATCTTCGGCACAATGCCACGGGGACCTTTTTTAAGATTTAATTAATTTCATTTAGTATTATTATTATTATGTTGTTTGCTTAAATGTGATGATAATTAAAAAAATATATAGTTTCCGCTTATTTGATGGCATTAAAACTCCGGTACTATAGACTGTCTTTTTTTAAATGCAATCTGTCACCAACGTCCTTGTGTTATCTTTTTCCTTTGTTTCAAACGTGTTAATAAAAAAAACATATTACCGAATTGAGAACCTCCTCCTTTTTTTGAAGTCGGTTAATAAAATCGCCGCTGCTGCAGTAATAAGTAATGCTTTTATGACAATCGTGTTATCGTCCGACTCTTTCAATAGCAACTTACAACTGAGACGTACTGCGCCTCTATTCTGGAACGCTAAGTGATGTTGTAGCGACTCGCGAGCGAGATTTCTTATCCCACTCTTCCGCGCGACGCGTAATGCGTAAGAGCGAGATGCGAGTCTCGCTCGTGGCAAGTTCGTCAGATCTGGACCCGGATCTGGATCTGGACCTTTTGATCAAATTTCGATCTTGAATTTACAAAACTGCACTGATTTACTAAAATATGATCCGACATTTTTATTAATGAAATGTTATAGAACCCCTTTGAGGTTCATCCTTTTCAAGACACTTTCAAAGTCCAAATAATGCAAAGCCAATCAACTTTGAATATTTACTCAGTTGAAGTAAATTCACTACACGTACACACACGTAGATAACGTCAGTCACGTAAGTGTCAATATTTGCGAAGCGCCAACATCGCAGATTGTCCGCCGCCCGCATGCCCAATACTAAATCATTTGGTAAACAGCCTTCGCCTGAGCATAGTATGCCATATGCTTACGCATACAAACATACGTTATGTGGGATAACATATAGTTTTCTTCAAAAATATTGTAAGTATGTAAGTTTGTTTTAGTTTACGTAATTGTCAGCGAGCCAGGGGCATTTATTTAGACATTGACGAAGCGATATAGTATATTATATAGTTTCGCTTGTTCTTCTCTTTGCAACTTGCCAAATTAACATTGAAAAGAGAGTGTCGAAACAAGGTGTCATTTCTTTACTATACACACACACTGACACACACACACACACATACATGCATATAAACATAAACATATTACACATACACATACAAACAAATTTTTACATATATAATATTAGTAGAATCTATAAGAAGTAGGATTGTTTAATTCGAAGAGTTATTTGTACCATATTTTATTTAGATATCAACATGGAATCAGTTCTTCCCTTCAAACTTTCAATACACCAAAGCAGCAACTTATTTTAGGGGGAGGCTACATTTTAAGAGTAGTTCCGATTTTTTCTCGATCGCCTACCCAATTGTTTGTTTTGAACTGCATTTATACCAAGTTTCAAGTTGATAAACAAATAGAATCAGTTTTTCCAAAACAGAGTTCAATACCCTAGACATCCCTTTTTAGGAGAAGTTCCGTATTTTCTCGATCGCCTACCTAATTGTTTGTTTTGTGATGCATTTATAACAAGTTTCTAGTTGAATAACAAATGGAATCAGTTTTTCCAATACAGAGTTCAATACCCTAAGATATTCCTTTTTAGGAGTAGTTTCGTTTTTTATCTCGATCACCTACCTGCTTGCTTGTTTTGAACCGCATGTATACAAAGTTTCAAGTTCATAAACATATGGAATCAGTTTTTCTCATACAAAGTTTAACTCCCCAAGGCACCCCATTTTAGGGGTAATTTAATTTTTTCTCTAACGTATAACTAATTATTTGTTGTGAAGAGTATTTATACCACGATTCAAGTTTATAAAATCACCGAATTAGTATTTTCTAATATATGTGCTAATTTCAACCCCCTTTCTAGTTTCATTTCCAAAAAAATTATAGTCTATGTCCTGCCTAAAGTTTTCCTTAATACATTATCGAAAACCACATTGAAATCCATCCAGTCTTTTTAAAGTTTATCGCGCACATACAATCAGATAAACAGACAAACAGACATGAAATTAAAAAACCATTGGGATTTGTTCTGTTGCTAATTCTGAAGCCCCCCATAGCATTTTTTTATTGTTATCTTCAATGTACAGACTTTTTCCCTTTTACGATTTTATTATATGTATAGATATAGATTACTATGTTATGTGATCCACCCAAGAAAATTGGATACCACATTATGTTGATATATGTATATCTAGTCAGTAACGTAATATGCTTGATGGATAACACTCTATTTTCTCAAGACCCAGCAACTAAGTAGCCGACATCCTTCAGGCGCTTTCTTGTTAAAATTAACGAACCCCTAAAAGATTTTAGTACTCATAAAATTCACACTGAGTAAGCACTTTTAAAAAGGCGAGAT
Source organism: Tortricodes alternella (assembly GCA_947859335.1). Lineage (NCBI taxonomy): Eukaryota > Metazoa > Arthropoda > Insecta > Lepidoptera > Tortricidae > Tortricodes > Tortricodes alternella. The sequence continues at coordinate 14,577,456 of OX401973.1, read as the reverse complement.
ATTTTGATGGTCCTTTATTTTTGTTAGAAGTTAGCGAACTTAGCCTCCATTTTTTGATTCGCATTGAGAGACCGGTAAAAAGATCTGAAAACCTTTACATAGAGAAATAAAAGGTCGTCTGAGAGCTGTTTAGTTCAAGAAATTTTTAATGAAGTTTGAAAAATTGTAAAAGTATTGTAATAACGGAGTATACGTAGTTGTGAGCATTTTATGAGCTAAGAGCATCACTTGACGCGCGATAAAGAAAATGGAGCCGGGTCCACGCTCCATTAAAGAACGTCTACGGGCCGCACTAAACTAAAAACAGTAGAGGAAATCTTGTATTAGGTTACTAGCTTTTGGCACTTTGGCACTTTATTTTGGCAGCGTAGCCGACGCTGCCAAAATAAAGATAAAGATAAAATATCTATTCGGTGATCTAGAACACATCGTCAGCCGTAATGTGAATTAATGTAACCGCCAAAAGACGACATTACAGGAGAGCCAAAAAACTAAATTAAAATTCAGAGAAAGAGTTGAAACTTTTTTTGTACTGATCCTATTGCAATGATGTTTATAGCAATTTTCTTAAAAAGGGAGGGTTCACTGTTAATTGACAAAATCAAACCATATAAATCTTACTATCATAGCATAGCATAGGCATGGTGCCCATGCCCATGCCCATGCCCATGCCATCTTTAAAACGATTAAATGCTATACTTTAAAAAAAAAGTACGAAAACTAATAACAGCCGTAATGTAGGTCACAGAACACACACTCAAACAATCTACTTTGTTTCGCCTTGGTTATTTTTTGATAATACATTAAAAAATATTTCTAAATCTGTCGTTTATATTAATTAACCTACAAATGGCTGATTTTCATAAAATGTCACAAAAACTATTTGAAATGAAAAAAATCCGGTTTTGGAATCCGGTAATCGCCATGTTTTCAACCGACTTTAAAAAAGGAGGAGCTTATCTATTCGACCCGTATATATTTTTTCATGATACCGAGAATTTCAAGACACCAAACGATAGAATCGAAAATTTGCAGTCGAACTGTACACGAGTATATAACTCAATTTCGTCATTTTGGCGGTTACGCTAATTCATATTACAGCTGAAGACAATTGTGCCTCTTGCTAAAGGACACAACACGACTGAGTGTCCCGGGCGTCAATTCGGGAACGTATAAGTGATATTGTAGCGACTAGCGAGCGAGATTCGCATTACGCTCTTACGTATTACGCATCGTGCGGAAGCGTAGGATGACAATCTCGCTCGCGAGTCGCTAAGATATTACTCGAATGTTCCCGAATAGAGGGGCATTGTGCCTCGCTAGCGACGTGTCGCAACGTACAAAAATTTGATAACTAAACAATTTAAACACCAAATAGGTTTTCACATCTTTTGGGACATATGTGGGATGTTCATGTTTCATCTAAATGGTGGTTAATTCTGTTAATTGATACTTTGCGAATAATATCGGAATAAGTAGAAGAGCTTTATCGCCCGTTAAAGCCCGCCCCCTTTTATGTGGACAGCCACAAGATGATTAAGGTTTTGAAAAGTAACGAATAAAAAGTTACTCTCTGCTATAATATTAAATAAAAAAATATTTAAAAATAACACTTTTGCACATGGAGATGAGGTGGATTTTAGGAAAATAAATGTATCAGAAATTGCACTAAGCAGTAATGTCACATCAGACATCACGTTACCGCGCGTTTAGATGAACTTTGATATCTATACCGACCCCAGTCACGCCAAATGGCGTTAATATCCTAAAGTTAGGAAGGTAAGTAGTTAGGGGGACTGGTTGGCGCCTCTAGCTATGCAAACTATTATAGGTGAAATACTTAAGAAAGGGAACTCAGCTTTGTAGTTGCGAGCAGAACTAGTATCAATTTTAGGACCAATTTCGAATATCGAATGTTTTGCCGAATCACAAACACCACTTAAGCATTTGATTAGAAATTAAATAGTTAAATGTTCCTCAACTAATTGTCAACCTATACATAAACGTCACTTAAACGTCACTTTAATTAAAGATCAATTTGAGCTGCTATAGATATACTGGGGCCGATTAGAAAGTGTTTTCGCTAATTTAAAAGTAGCTGAACTTAAAATAAGAAATGTCAAACTCGATTTTGACAGCTTTGGGAATTTTAAATTTAGGCGACACCGTTTCGAATTAGCCCCACTTACGAGAACCTTTCCATTGATTCACCCAAGCGTACGAGTTCTTAGTAATTGTGTATGTATGCCTTTCCGAATGTATTTGAATGACCACTCACCTGTGAAACTGTTACTAAGTTCACTGCGTATTTATTCCATTAACGGATATAATGATACTTCAGCTGCTAATGCAGTCGTTAGTTTGTGACACGCCCATCACTACGTAACGAACTTAGGTACACTCAGGTTTGTAACGACCTTTGTGTACAATGCTTACAAAAGGAGAGGTCAAGAGTCCTTCAAATGTTAATGACATTAGGACCTTTATTAAACCAATTGGTTTAGTTAATACATGTTTTGACGCTTTATTTTTTAAAACCAACTTAGGAATCAAAGAAATGGACAGCACATATTTACTAAAGCCCTGCTTCTTTGTCTATAACGCATAAATTATGTCGGATTGCTTTAGATTCATGTGCAATTTTTTTAAATTATAATTAGGCATCTGAATAGGAATTTCTACTTTGCTAAGTGAACTCGTAGCACTGCTACGATCATGGTTCTGTGACTTTGCGTAAAAACGTCATTCGCCATCTAGGCAGGTACACGTTAGTTAGGATTTTGGTACAAATTAGACTGTAATATTTGAGAAAAATCCTAAGCAGAAATCCTTAAGATAACTTTCTAATTATTCTAATCAGAAAATTGCGTTGCGTGTTTTTTTAACTGGCTTTAGACGTTGAATCTTACGACAAGTTACGCACAGTAATTGTGCTGGAGCAGCTCTAACGAGCGAAAAAATTAGCTGCATTAAAATAACCGTCCGTTTTTATAGGGTTGCTTGTAAAAATTTACGATATTATTTTTATACAAATGAGTTGTGCGGGGCGAGACATCAAAGCCGGGTGCCGAGTGAGCTAAATTGCCAAATGAATTTCATAAACTTGGGGAAGAAATGACGGGCTCAATCACGTGGTCTACATTAGGATGTACCATAGAGGGTATTTAGAGTTTAAGGTACATCAAGCTTTTGTATTTGCTTTGTGCCAATTTGTACCTTATCCCTACATATAATTAATCTGCAGAACCGACGTGTCTGTACATTACAGATATAAAGAAACAGGGTGACAAAATAACCAAGTCCAAGTCGTGGGCATGGCTAGTTTGAAATAATTTGTACCTATCTCTGTAGACTGAGACAATTAACAATTAACAGCAAGGAGCCAGTCTGACGTCAGGTTGTCTGACGATCTTTTACCTAGTTATCGTCTTTCTGAGTGGTTTTTAATTTCAAGACCTGGTAGGTTTTGGGATTCTGATGCACACGGCTCCATGCAGGAATTAGTCTGAGAGATCTTGAAATGCAATTCGGTTGTTAAACACTGATAACAACGTAAGTATATAACTTTCTAAAACTTAGAGGAAATATTTAGACACTTTAAAATGTACTCTAAGAGTGTTTTGTAAGATACACCAATAAGAAAATAAATTACTTTATTGCCAAAATGATACAAAGAAAATAATACACAAACATGTTTTAATTAAGAAATAAAACAAATAAATAAATGTGTGGAAAATGGTTCCGGCGTCAGCTTAATACTGCTAGTGACAGCTCGCATCCGAGCGACCTCACATCGCTGTTTTCCAGTCGAAATCAATTTCGTTCACTTCATCATTCAGTACTCTCACTACATTCAATTCACCCATAATTCACCACAATATTGAGACTCGAATACTATACTGTACTAGCTACATACCATAATATACTTATTGGCGTTCATGTCTTTGTGGTTTTCAGAGATATTAAGATCTATGTGCCGGGTTCAAACACTGATTTTGCACAACCTCGTCGTAGTTCGAGGGGCGAACTAAGTGAAATTTTAAAAAATCTCGTGGTTCTTGGTCCGATGGTCGAACTAAGTGGAATAAAAAAATCCAGGTAGTCTGACATGTCGGACAGCAAGGAATGAAAATTCCTCGTCGTCCGACATGTCGGAAAACGTTGTCGCACCACGTGGCCACAGGGAAAAAGCCGGTCAATAGTGCGAGTCGGACTCGCGCACGAAGGGTTCCGTACCATTATCTATAAAAACGGCAAAAAAATCACGTTTGTTCTATGGGAGACTCGTTAAATATTTATTTTATTCTGTGTTTTAGTATTTGTTGTTATAGCGGCAACAGAAATATCTGTGAAAATTTCAACTGTCTAACTATCACGGTTCATGAGATGCAGCCTGGTGACAGACGGACAGACGTACCCTTTCAGTACGGAACCTTAAAAAAGATGGCTAGTACTGAGTAAATGATCTATGACATAGATATAGTCGCCAATTTGCGTTTAGAGACATGAAAAACTATGTAAAAATCTATCGGTTGTTAGAAATTGTGCACTGCGCAGTGGTATATAAAAATTATGTAGTTACTAAAGTGACATAAACAAAACGCTTACGCTCAGCGTTATAGTTATTTCTTTTTATAGCCACGATTCCATAATAAAACAATGCGACCTAACACGATTAAGTTTTATTGGATTTGGAACCGCATCGTTATTTGCACGTGTGCTAGCCAATATTGCCTACCTACTATTACGCGTGTAAGCTAAATAGACCAATAACAACGTCTGATCTGGCGGCTCTCGCAACTTGAGGGATTCTAAAGAATCTGCTTGATCGATTCGGTGAGGCTAGGTGCTTGAATTCAATTTATGGTGAGGATAGGTAGAGCGTAATTCGTACTCTTCCAAATATACAATCTGTTACTTCATAGAGGGCATAACGATGCCTTATACATACAGATATAGATCAAACCAAAAAATCAGAGCCGGGGTTTCCGAAAGCTCAAGGCTTTCGGGAACCCCGGCTCTGATTTTTTGGTTTGACAAACGTGTCTATGGCCCGAATGCGTCACTGATGTTAAATATGATCTAAAAGGGTCATCACAAGGTAAAATACTCGTAATTTTTTTTTCTGTGCCTATGTCGGTGGCATTCGCGTTTTCTTCAAGTTCGCAAAAAGTGTATCTGATGGCCTACATGCGGATATAGTTCAAAACAATAAGTCAGGGCTTATAATTCAATTTTCTTACGAGAACAGCAGGGACAATTTTGAACATATTATGGACTAACAGGTTTTTATATTTTTATTGTACACCTTATTGTACACCTACATTGGGTACTTCTTTTTTATAAAAATTACTAAATGTCCATTACGAGTAACTGCGCTAACAAAATAGGTTGGAAGAGTCAAGCGAGCTTTATATGATGGGCTAGCCAGTGGTGTATCAAAATCGTTTTCTGTGTTTCGTTTGTATCACGATACACGAACTACCCAAGTTATTTCCGAAAAAGCTTTACTTTGCAAATTAAACCTAATTCGTATTCTATTTCCGCTTTTATTACTTTTAATCTTAGCGTAAACGATGGGTCCCGGGTTATTCGGCGAAGTTAATTTACTTTTCGGCTTATAACTTAGCCGAGGGCTATAGGAACACCGAATAACAAGATGAGCTGAGTGGTGGCCCAGTAATACGAAAATGGAATGTTTTCTCGCTGCCAAATGACCGCGTTTCCTGTGTTATTTATTACGCAGCATCAATGGTGGCAGATATTCCTCCATTGTTATTGTTCCGCCATGACGGTTTGTTTTTAAATTATTATGGTGTCTAATGGTGCGTGCGTATGGGCAGACAAGTTATTTTTTGACTAAAAAAAGCGAGTTAGGAGATATCTTGTTTTATGGAACGCTATAGAATCTGTGTGATAAAAGCTAACATGATTCAGAGTCAGGGTGATATCGCGGATTTCATAAGACTTTTCTATATAAATGTACGTACGATACGTCGATGATTTTGAAATTTTGAATTTAGATTTTTCGTGATAGCATGCGGGGGGGTTGTGCTCTCAGAAATTGACTAGTAGTGATAATATTTAAATTACCTAGTATTGGGCCAAGCCGGGAGTCACAAAGTCAAAGTGATACGTGAAGAGTAAGATATACATACACTAACTAACGTTATGTCATTCGAACTTTTTTAACCGCGTCTTTTTTTTAACTTGCATTATTATTTAGTCTAACATTATTATTCATTATACAAGCGCTTGTTTCTTTATTATTATGTTCCCTTTCGGTCGGCTGCATTATGTCTCAACGGAAATAAACCCTATGGTAATATGAAATAATTTATGTGCCTCGGTTATATTAGTGTTCTAGAAAATAAGATCAAACATCGTAAGGTCGACCAAACAAAGTGAACAGATTTTTTTTATATAACTGGATATAGAATAAATTTATGTTGATTCATATTTATGCTTTCTCCTTTTAAATAGATTTGTATTTATTTATATTTTAGCTAAAAATATTTGTCACCTGAAACTTTGTTCAAAATAATACACTTGAGACAATTCGTCGAGATGAAAATTGATTTCGCTGCGTTCAATAGTCGTTTTATTTAAATTTATTTATTTCTGCGAATGTATATTACTAATAAATGAACCTTTTCATTCCTGCATTACGAGTGAAACACCAATTTAGTTTGATTTGATATGAGGATGTGATTTTGAAATATGTTTTTATTTCAAATGAAAGTTTGTATTTTTACTATGAATACCTATACTATAAGAGAATATCTCAGTCTGTAACAGCAAAAATTTATTCCCACGGAAGAAATGTCACACTCGACTCCACTCTAAATGCGTGAAGTATACGGCCAAAATATTGTCCATGATTAAAAATTAACGCCACAATTGCTATTGGTTTTGTGTTTCCCCGCAGTCATGAACATTTTCGTAGTAAAGGTTCTCTACTTTGAAAATCTATCGACTTTGAAGTGAAGTAACTCCCAACGGCTTCTTATTTGGGTCGCCAGACTTTGATATTCGCGGAACTAATCAATTCATTTATAAATATTAAGGTTTCGAAACAGAATCAAATAGGTATTATAACAATCCCTCAGGGATGGTCTATTCGGTCTATCGCATTCGTGGTTGTTTAGACAAATTACTAGGATTTAACTCCTTTTGACGTGAAAGAGCAACACTCGAGTGCTTTTAACCGTCGTAAATTGAGTCCGCTTGGGTAATTACCCCATACAATTAAAGCGAGTAACGCCGCGTCGACAAACAAGTCGCTCTGAAAGCCTGTCCACGCGCATTATTCCGAGTGATGGGGCAAATTGCTTAAAGTCACGGAGCTATGTTGGCTGAAAGGAAACAATTCTGACTATTGCCAGTTTACTATATAGATACCGACACATATTTATATGGGGATATATGATCCGCGACACAACGCCATTTGATGCTTAACAATTATTAATAAACTAGCTGACCCGTGCGAATTTTCGCACAGTATCGTGATCAAAAACCGGATAGTAATAATAATAATATAATAAAGTGAGAATAAGTAAATGCAAGTGTTATTAGTACTCTATTTGTCTATTTACTGTCAATAGCAGATCATTTTGACAAAGATAATAATTAACAGCGTACCTGCGGGTAGTGCCATCTATTGATATTGGTCTGCATGTGCAAATAGCCAAGAAACATTTTAGTTAAACAAACTGTCAATAGATGGCAGTTGCAAATCACGTGATTTTTTATTTATTTTTTAACGAGAACGATAATTTTAATCTATTTGTGTATTTTTGTCCCAAAGCGACGAACATAAGCTTTAAAATGATGTTTAAATCATTAATTTCGGCAAAGACTTAAAAGAGTTATAGAGCGTCTTCACAAAAACACCTTTTAGAAATAATATATATAATAATAATTTTGTCCCAAAGCAACAAACATAAGCTTTAAAATTATGTTTAAATCATTAATTTTGGTAAAGAATTAACGGAGATATAGAGCGTCTTCACAAATACACCTTTTAGAAATCATCATATACATTATTTCTAAAAGGTATGTTTTTGAAGACGCTCAAGATCTCCGTTATTTCTTTACCGAAATTAATGATTTAAACGTCATTTTCAAGCTTATGTTCTCCGATTCGTCTTAAAAATACCAAAATAGATTACAATTAACGTTTTCGTTAAAAAATAAATAATAAACCACGCGATTTGCAAGCGCCATCTATTTGACAGTCTGTTTAACTACGGTGTCATGGCCACAGACTACTTAGAAGATACTACGTATGTGATGATGCTGAAAATTGTCAACAGATGGCGCTGCGCGTCGGGTAGGCTAGGTACTGGCCTACAATATTTGATATGATCTAATGACGATCAATATATTGTACAATCAGTGATTTTGCACGGTTGTATTTATTGGTCGTTAATGGATGATATCGGCCGTCGATATAGTCTACTCAGCATCGACCGGCGCGCGATCGGCGCATTCGTCAGATGTGGACGCACCATAACAGTATCAATTCCCATATCTATACCTATTTTATTAACTTTCTACTTTTTGAATCTGTCATGCATATGTTATACCTTTAAACAAGCAATTCTTATTAAATATATATAATCTGAATCACGGAAACGGCTCGGAACGATTTTCGTGAAATTTAGTATGCAGGGGGTTTTGGGGGCGATAAATCGATATAGCTAGGTTTCATTTTAAGAAAACGTTGTTTTATCCGTGTTTTCCGGTAATGAAAAACTGCTACAATATCATTTGAATACGAAGGTTAATTTCGTCACTATTCATAAAGTTGTAATAGCTCGGTTGCGAAATTGACCGGTTCCGAAGCCAGAAGACCCCAGTTCGAGTCCAGATGTGGTGGTGGATTATATTTTTCCTTTTTTAAAGATTTTTCTTTTGTGAGAAAAACTATCTTTATCCACGCATATTTTTTTCCAAAAAAACACGTTTTACCAAAAAAATGCCGAGCAAGGCTCGGTCATCCAGGTACTATTGTATAAATAGGCAATGTCTTAGTACAATTATCTCTCAAAAATAAAATATCTTTTACTAATAATACTTGCATTTACTTATTCTCACTTTATAATATTGTTATTATTACTATCCGGTGTTTGATAACGTGCGAAAATTCACACGGGTCAGCTAGTAATATATAATGATGATAATTAGGGGGCAATCTGTACACAAATCGATCTAGTCCCAAAGTAAGCTGTAAAGGCTTGTGTTATGGATACTAGACGACAATAATACATACTTAACACCGTGACTTTGTCTTAGTATACAGGAACCAATTTATCTTACTGCCTGGGCAAAATTAAATCTAACTATGCGTGTGTTAAAGTAATTTAATTAATAAATTCTTGAATTATTTAATTAATAATAAAGTAATAAAACATTATGTACACTAATTGTATGGTCACCCTACATTTCCTGAGGTGAGTAGTACTATACTATAAATCAAACTGTATCTACGAGTGTATCACTTCCAGTAAAGCAAAGTGTTGCTTCAGCTATAAAACGTTGTGGATTTACAGAAAATGGTCCGAGCTCCGTGTGAGCTTTTTGTCACGTAAATATTTCGACGCTTACGACACATTCATGTGATGTGGTCCGTGAAGGCTATTTGATTAGTTGTGAGAGGTTCTTTATAACCATACACATAGAGGCGTTTCGTATTTAGCTAGAGAAATAAACCATTTCATTTAATCGTGGGTAAAAAGTTGCGTGTAGCTTTCGCGTTTATTTTGTTGACTTTGGTTTGATTGCGTGAAAAATATCTTATAAAATCTTTATAAATAGGTAATTACAGTCAAATCGTATCACTTATTTACTAGAATTATCGATATGTTTTTCATTTCGCCGATGGCTAGATAAGCAGATTTCGACCATTCGCGAACGCTCAACATTAGGGCCCTTATTCGACAATATCTAATTGATATCGGGTATGGCAGCCATTACACGCTCAATCTAGATCGTGATCTGACCAAGGTCGCGGATCACAATTGATTTCAAAAAATCTAGATAATTTGTGATCCCATGTCGCGTTCCCTCAATCCAACACCTTACACAGTCAATCTGGATCATGATCATTCATCACGATCACGTATCGCGATCTAGATTGACCGTGTAATAGTTGCCTATGATTTTTATACGATGCGGCTGCCTTAGCCTTCAAGTTAATAAGTGCTACTATATCATAGCAAAATAATTTGCAGTATCGCCGAGGCAATATCGAATAGATTAGCCTGGTTGTTGTTATCCCTAGAACGATGTATCTTTTGTAAATAATAAAGAAAATAATTCACCCTCGGTGTTTCACTTTTACAAATCTAGATAAACCTCGAAACATCAGAACTCGTTATCTTCTCCGATATAGCATCTAATCTTGCCGCGGCGGAAGCACCATTCCGGCTTAATTAAACTAGGTAATGCCTTATGCAAATAAATTAAGCAATTCTGTTTCATAATTACTTGAAGGAATAATGTACGTTAAATGTTGCCTTTAGGTGTGTTTTCATTAACTACAGGTACAATTGTAAGAATTTAGAGTAAATTTGAATCTTAACATTGCTATATCGTTGACAATGGGTCAAATTCGAAACGGTGACTTAAATTAAAATTCCCTAAACTTAAAATAAGAAACGTAAAGCTCGATTTTGTATAGGACCAAGCTGTCAAAATCGGGTGTGACGTTTCTTATTTCAAGTTTAGCGACTTTTAAATTTAGAGAAGACACTTACGAATCGGTCCCAATAAATACATAACGTCGCTGCGCGTGCAATACCGCAGAAGAGCACTTTGTAAATACCGCGTAACAGCAGCACGGCATAAAATTGAGATATGTAATGAATGATATGTAGTTAAATGACTGAGATATTCAGTTTTTTCTTGTTCCTAAAAATCGCAAAAAACGCAGATACGCGGTTTTTACAAAGTGCTCTTCCGCGGTATTGCACGCGCAGCGAGGACAACGTAACACTTAATCTAGACTTAACACGGAAGAGCGTGATGGTGTCCGTGTGTTGCCGGCTAAGAATAGCATACCCCATTTCTTACCGTGGGTGTCGTAAAAGGCGACAGAGGGACCAATCGAAGGATGGGCAGCAGCGTCCTTAGAATACTATCATAACCAACTGTGGTCGCAAATCGACCATCGACATGGCGAGTATGGTGAATACCTTCATTTTTGAGGGAGGCCTATGTCCTGTAGTAGACGCCGCATTTTACGGCAGATGATGATGATGGTGAACGCGTGCCGGCTGTACACACTCATCGATAGCATCTCGCCGAGAGTCTCGTGCGAGAGGTTCTCGGCGAGAGCACAGCCTGTACAGATGTAGTGCATAATTAGTTTCCATCGTGTTTTATCGGAAAAGTTCGTATTTATCGTGCTGTCTCAATTAGCTTCAGCAGGCCCCCGATTCTCGGTGCATTCGAGATAATCTCACAATCGAGATTAAACGTCAGTGCATGTTGTGTCAAAGGACTGTCCTTTGACACAACTGTATGAATCTGACGTTTAATCTTGCAATCGACATTATCTTGAAAACATCGAGAATTGGGGGCTAGTAGCCATCATACTATGCTGTCATTTTTCATTTTGACATTAGACAGTAAATAATAAATTTTCATATTAATGAATATGTACGTGTCACTCATTTAATACAATAATTAATTGACACTTCGGGTCCCGTCGCCTTCCGATTGAGATCCGAGTTTTACCGATGGAAACATATTATTCACAATATCTGTACACACTTGTTGCGTCATTTGAACCGCGGTTACCCACCACGATGGACTGCTGCTGCTGTTTGTCTTTGAGCTTTAAGCTACGCTTACGCATATATCATTAGAAAAAGAATACTACTTAAACCATGGCGAAGAAGAAAGGTGGTGGATTGTTACTATGCACCGCAAAAGAACCCAGTAAATAATTAAATTTTTGATAAGTACATGCTCGGTCTCCTTTCATCACGAGAGCAACGAGATATGGTGAGACGAGACGAGAAAGAGCGAGACAAGACGAGAGCACTCTGTACACACTCACACTCGGCCTGTCTCGGGGTGTCTCAACGAGTCTGTACAGCCGCTCTTATGGCAGCTTATAACAATCACACCCTTGCACAATTATATTTGACTCTAGTAGGTATGAATCGCCTCGACTTGGTTTAGCCCCTCGTTTTCAACATACTCGTCTGACTCGTCCAAAAATACAAGTAGGCGATAAAACTCACATGTTTATTCACACTCCTACTTAGTATGATAAAGATACCTTTCAAAATTCATCTCCAACAAATGTACAGACTACGCAAAATCTCAACGGACTCGGGAAAAGTAAAACGGCACATAACATAGGTGCGAGGCTCCCATCCACCGTAATGTGGTCAATATATCATCGTCGAGTCCCTGAGGACAGCTCCTCTGTTCGTCGGAGCAGAGTTTTTGTTCGCATAAATTCAGACCGAACCCACGGAATGTGGAATAAATGCTTAAGCGATTTACGCAACCCCGTTCGGAGTTAATCCACCGGAGGCTAACGTATTTTGTTGATGGGTGTGATAAGCTAAGTACTCCAGTTCTCAGACCGTTGTCAAATGCCTAAAGTTTTCCTAGTCCTGACCATGCTTCTAAAGACTGTACGAGACGCAGGATGTAGTCTATCTCTTGGATTTCCAAATTCATACTCGTAATGTTATCAAAAGAGATTATCTAAAACTATCGGCCCCAAAGCTTCGCCCGTGGTATTTTGCGCACAATTTTCGTAAAATCCTTTCTTACTGGAAGACTAAGAGGAACCCTCAAACGAAACTTGCTGCCAAATTTCAAGTTTGTGGGTTGTTTCGTGAGTCAGTTTAGTGAGTGAGTGCGTAGTAGTTCGCTTTTATGTACACTCGATGTCGAAAAATCGTTACTTCTACGAAAATCTGTTTCAAAGTAATATAGCCCTGATTTTTTGATCCATTTCACAGTTCAATCTTTATTAAGATAAATAAAATGTATTCTTCTTTCTAAAGATATCCAAAGCTTTACATACCCTTACCATATAAACAGTGGGACTTAACTTGAAGTCAAACTTCCGAGAGGTCCGTATCTGATGTAGACATAAAATGGGAGTCAAATTTAAACAGATATGTTTGAAATTACCAACCCCATTGCTTTACAAACAATTCAAAGTCGACTTGTAAGATTTTGCCTTAACACAACTTACGTGGAGCAATAAAAATCTATTAAAAGAACTAAAACCTATTAAAATTCCTTTTTAAATTTGGCCATTTTCACGTTTAACTACCATTCCAGCAGAAAAAGATAATTTTCGGATCACGTTAAGCTAATAAAATTGCAGAAACAACAAACTTTATTCGTCGTCCGTGTCTCGATTTGGTATTTCCTTACGAAGCTAGTGGAAGCAATGAGGAAATATCGTAGCGGCGCCGGCATTGTGCCATCAGATAGCGCGCCAGAGTGGAGCTATTTTATTGAGTAAAATAAAATCTGATCTCGTTAGTCAAGTATGAAATGTTAGCGTAATGAAGTGGGTGATGTAAGTAATAAGCTTAATTCTAGACATTGTTAACACTCGGCAAGATTAAGCAAAATAAGCCGATGTTGTTATTATATCACGTGTATAATATGGTCCGGACGGCTCATGCTCGCAAGGACCTTTTAAAATTGTTACCTTTTAATTTATTCGTTTGTGCGTTATCGGATCCTGACTAGAGAGACTTCATAGTGTTCTCTATACTATATTCTATAGTGTTTCATATTCGGTATTTGAATTATTAGGACATGAAATAATTTTATTTCAAATTATATTTGATATTTGGAGACCTTACATCTCCTTTTTATACTTGACCGTGGATACTGTCTACATCTCCATTTAACCTAGATTAGGTAGTAAATTTAGATGTTTCTGTTAAGTATTGTATAGGTACATTTAGATTCTATAATTTTTGTTATCTGTGAGCTCTTTGGTTCTGTCAAACTATTGCAATGTAATTTCGTGTATGGCTCTGAAATTAAATAAAAATGCTTTATTCTAATTATATTCTTTCTACTCCAAACTCCAGTTATTATTAACATGGTAGCAGAGCGTGGTTAAGACGTTTACGCGAAGATTAAGAAAATAAATTATGATTACGAAGAAAACTTAAAATTGAAATACAAAGGAAGAAACTGAAAATAAAAGAAAAGAGAAAATGGCGTTCGTTAAGAATAGTGATATTATAATTCCAATATTCGACGGTTCGGATTACAGCAATTGGAAAATAAGACTACTAAAATTTTTGGAGTTTAAAAAGTGTAAAGAAGTTACAATGCGAAAAATAAAGCATGAAGATAAAAAGGAAGATTGGGAAGAGAAGGATGTCCAGGCAACAAACTACATCTATAGTGCCATTAACAACAAGCAACTCGAATATATTACCAATCTGGACTCTGCATACAGTATTATTCGTAAATTTGACGAAATGTATTTAAAAAAGTCCACATCACTACAAATAGTTTGTAGAAATAATTTAGAATGTATAAAGTTGAAGAATTACTCTGATGTGAGTCAATATTTTGATGATTTCGAAAGGTCAGTCAACGAGTTGAAGCATGCTGGCGCTCAAGTAACTGAGCAAGAAAAATTAAACTACATGTTGAAATCTTTACCCTCCAGCTACAGTCACATTGGTGATTTAATTGATGTTTTACCAGAGCATGACAGAACTGTTGACTATTTGAAGAGCAAAATTAAAATGAAAAGTTTGGAAGAAAGAAAATCTGCGACAGAAGAAGTGTCTAATGACAAATCAAATGTCTTTAGAGTGGATACTATGGCTTCATCTTCATCTCAAGAGAGCAACATATGTTTTAACTGTGGAAAGCCCGGTCATCGAAAGAATGTTTGTTGGTATTTAAATGTGAACCAAAGTCGTGGCCGTGGTCAAGGATTCTCAAACTTTAGAGGACAAGGATTCTCAAACTTTAGAGGACGTGGTTTCTCAAATCGTCGTGGTCGTGGTTTCTCAAATCATCGTGGTCGTGGAACATTTAATAATTTCCGAGGTAGTCGAGGAAACCATCATCAGATGTCAAATAATTACCAAGGAGGAAGCAGTTTTCACACTATTATAGAAAGTAATATTTCAACAACAAATGAAAGTGACATGGTAAATAAAGGTCAAATTAACTGGTTGCTTGACAGTGGATGTACTGATCATATAATAAATACCGATAAATATTTTGATCATCACGAAATACTCGAGAAACCCATAAAAGTTAAAGTTGGTGATGGGAGATTACTAGAAGCAACTAAAGTTGGAAATATGACCGTTTATTTCCCAGTTAATGGACAGAAATCAAAGGTGATTTTAAAGAATGTATTTTACGTTAAAGAAATGAAAGCAAATTTATTAAGTTACTCAAAGGTAACTGATAGTCATTCGATTATATCTAAGGGACATTTTACAAGAATATTTAAACTCGAAGGGGAATTAATAGCCATAGCTAAAAAGGAAAGAGGATTGTATAAAATGGTGAGTCATATTTATGATGATACCATACAAGTGAATAATGTGACTCCAAAAGTACTAACCAAAGAAAAACTTCACCGAATTCTTGGTCATGTTAACTTCAAACAATTAGATATTATATGTAAAGAGCAATTGCTTCAAGGAGTACCTAAAGAATTAGAACCAGATTATTTGAAATGTGCTATATGTATTGAAAACAAAATGCACAACTTACCATTTAATAATAATAGACGGAGAGCTGAAAACATACTGGATATAGTACACACCGATCTAAATGGTCCTCATAGAACTACAGGATGTCATGGAGAAAAATATTTTCTCAGTTTCATTGATGATTATAGTAAATTGATAAAAGTCTTTTGCATCCAGTCAAAAGATCAAGTTTTTGATTGTTTCATGGAATATGTGAATGAAGTTCACAACTTGACAGGAAGTATGATAAAAGAATTAAGGTGTGACAACGGCAAAGAGTATATGAATGCAAAAATGTTTGGATTTGCAAGAGATAAAGGAATAACTATTAAATCATGCCCAGCATATGTTCATGAATTGAATGGCACAGCTGAGAGATACAATAGGACTATTATGGACATGGCAAGATGTCTCTTGGCAGAAGCAAGAGTTGACAGGCGCTATTCGCCAGAAGTGATAAAAGCAGCGGCGTATTTAAAGAATAGAACACTAGCAAACACTATAGAGAAAAAGACACCTTATGAGATATTTTTCAAAAGAAAGCCATCCATAGAAAATTTGACAATGTATGGCAGCAGAGTGTTTGTAAGAATACCTGAAGAAAAACGAAAATCTAAGTGGGATAAGAAAGCTGAATTAGGAGTTTTACTTGGCTTCACAGAAGTAGGATATAGAGT
This sequence comes from Tortricodes alternella, assembly GCA_947859335.1. Lineage (NCBI taxonomy): Eukaryota > Metazoa > Arthropoda > Insecta > Lepidoptera > Tortricidae > Tortricodes > Tortricodes alternella. Next base: position 14,561,051 of record OX401973.1, on the reverse strand, counting down.
TTTAATTAACAATAAAATTATTGTTGCTCGACATGTTGACATTATTGAACATGATATGAAATGTATTGGATTTGGAGAAGAACAGGACGTCGATATGATTAATGATACAGAAGAAAAGTGGCATTCTGCAGAAGAAATGATAAATGAGTCCAGTGAGGAGATAAAGACAAGTGAGGACAGAATTGAGAATAATCAATCTAATGAAATGAGACCAAAGAGGCAGGTGAAAGCTCCAGTGAGATATGACGAAGAATTTGGCTATTATTGTATAACTGTTAATTATTGTGATGCAATGACTCCCGATAGTTTTCAGGAGGCAACAACATGTGATGAGTCCGAAAAATGGACTGAAGCTATGAACCGAGAAATGAACAGTCTTGCTAAGAACAATACATGGACACTGGTAAACAAGCCTGACAATAAGGAAGTATTAGATGTGAAATGGGTGTACAAGAAAAAAGAAAATGGTGTATATAAGGCAAGGTTAGTTGTAAGAGGTTTCCAACAATCCAATAATATAGATGATATATATTCACCCGTTGCTAAAATGCCAACATTAAAATTACTACTCTCTTATTGCTGTCAAAACCGAATGCATATTCATCAGATGGATGTTGAAACAGCCTTTTTAAATGGCAGAGTTATATCGGAAGTATATGTAAATCAGCCTTTAGGCTACCAAGATGATTCTAACAGAGTCTATAAATTAATTAAAGCCCTTTATGGTCTTAAAGAAAGTCCACGTGCTTGGTATGAATGTATCAATGATTTTGTTGAAACTCTAGGTTTTTGTAGAAGTAAATATGATTATTGTCTCTATGTGAAGAGGTATAACATTAGCAGTATCTTTATTTTAATATTCGTTGATGACCTTTTAATATGTTCTGAAGATATGAGAATGATTATTGAAACAAAAAAACAGTTGTGTAACAAATTTAAAATGAAGGATTTAGGTAAAGTTAATAAGTATATTGGAATTGATATAGACTATGATTTGAAAAGTTCTAATACTATGACATTAAGTCAAATAACATACATAGAGTCGTTGGCAAAGAAATATAATATTGAAAACTCAAAATTGTACAGAACTCCAATGGAGATTAATCTGAAATTAAAACAATCTGATACTAATGAAGATATGAAATATAGAAACCTAATAGGCGCACTTATGTATATTAGCTCTGGAACTAGACCAGACATATCTTTCAGTGTCAATTACTTAAGTAGATTTCAAAATTGCTATGATGAGACACATTTTAGGTATGCTATGCGCATTTTGAAATATTTGTATTTAACTAAAGATCTTAAACTAACTTACAAACAAAATATGAATAATGATGATATGGATTGTTTTGTGGATGCTGATTGGGCAGGAGACAATGTGGATAGAAAGTCTACAACAGGATTTGTAATAAGACTGTTTGGGAATGCAATTCTTTGGAAATCAAAGAAACAACCCACTGTAACAAAGTCTTCTACTTTTGCAGAATATGTAGCATTATCCGATGCTGTTACAGAAGTAATGTTTTTGTTGAATGTAATTATTGAAACGTTTTTTAAGATTAAGATTCCAATTAAAATGTATGAAGATAATTCAGGAGCTCTATTAATTGCTAAATATGGTAATTTCACTAAAAATTCCAAACATATTGAAGTACATTATCATTTTGTGCATGAAAATTATCAAAATGGACTTATTGATATTGTTAAAATTAGCTCCGACGAAAATGTTGCCGATATATTCACCAAATCTTTAGGTGCATTAAAGTTTGTTAAATTCAGAGAGTTGTTAAATTTAATTTAATTTTACTTTATATCTTTGAATAGATCTAAATGTAAGGAGGCGTGTTAAGTATTGTATAGGTACATTTAGATTCTATAATTTTTGTTATCTGTGAGCTCTTTGGTTCTGTCAAACTATTGCAATGTAATTTCGTGTATGGCTCTGAAATTAAATAAAAATGCTTTATTCTAATTATATTCTTTCTACTCCAAACTCCAGTTCTTATTAACAGTTTCATTAATCTTTTATTTTAATTATTATTATTATGACCCTTAGAGGCTTTATACATCTCTAAGGCACTTAACTTGTCCAGACGCAGAGACTATACATCTCCCTTATTAGTTATTTATTATAATTAATTTTTACCCATAAGGATTGTTTGCTGCCCTTTTCAAGTGTTAGTTTTAGTTAAAACTCTAATGTAAAAGTTGAGAAAAAAAAGACTTACTGCTGAGTTTCTTGCGGCGTTTCTTCGCAGCAGATGTCGTCACCTTTCGAAGCGCCGGTAGCTTCAGACATGTAAAAGAGCCCATGTGGCCTTCTTGCAAAATAAATATTTTCATTTTCATTTTCAATAGTTTATACACATTTATGATTAAGCTTCTTCAGCCCGTATTCGCCGTAATGTATTTTTATTATTTGTAGAGTATTTTTAATTTTGATTTTGGAATATTTTTGGTATGTTTTATATTATATTCGTTTGTTATGTTAATGTAATAAAACTTGATAGGTAAATATAACATTTATAATAGAGCTTCTTCAGACTGTATTCGCCGCAATGTATTTTTATTATTTGTAGAGTAGGTAGTTTTAGTTTTAATTTTAATTTTAGATTTATTTTTGATATGTATTATGTTATATTCGTTTTTATGTTGATTTAATAAAACTTGATAGGTATAACATTTATAATTGAGCTTCTTCATCCTGTATTCGCTGTAATGTATTTTTATTATTTGTGGAGTAGTTTTAGTTTTAATTTTAGATTTATTTTTGATATGTTTTATGTTGTATTCGTTTGTTATGTTGATTTAATAAAACTTGATAGTCATGTAATGAATTAATTAGTTTAGGTCAAGTCTTAATTAAGTTTTCAATAAAATACTTTTTTAAGAAGCCAAAAACATGCTTATTTTTTTTCTTTTTCCCTATAGTTGGCTCTCTCGATAATCTTTGTTAGTCCTTTTGAACTTCCGTTGTCCCTTTCTAGACTTGTATTCGTACACTTCGCCCCCAGTGTACCGCTCATTTTTACAAGTGGTCCACTTGACTAATGAAGCTTAAGAACTTACAATTTGCAGTCTCTCTCCGTGATGTTTCACCATTCTAGACTGATTACGAAAATAACGCTCTGAACGCTTTGTAACGAAGGTCAATCAAAAGTCGCGGCAAGTTACTAGTCTGTAGACAAGACAAATAAAAATGTCGTTGAACACATAATTCGCTAACTAGACAACTTTCCCCATTGTCTGGCGGACTTTTTGAAACTACAAGCGACGAGAACTTGTTGGTGGTACGGCAGCTAACAGGCTGCGCTTGGCTTGCTTGTTTAATGAGTATGTACTATGGATTTTTATTTTTATAAAATCAGGTTTTATATCTTTGATGTATTCGTATGACGACCTATGGCAGTAACCTAAACAGAACAACACTAGTCGTCTCCGAATATGATTACATCGATTGATTCGCGTTTCCTATCGCTAGAAGTCGGACTAAAAACTGTGTCTTCAATCAAATGGGTATTACAATAATAACTTCTGACGACGCATTTAGCCTAGTTGGTAGTGACCCTGCCTCCGAAGCTAGCGTCCTGGGTTCGATCCCCGGTAAGGGCAAATATTTGTGTGATAAGCACGAATGTTTGTTCCTGAGTCTTGGATGTTTCCTATGTATTTTAAATATTTATTTCTCTATATAGGTATGTATATCGTCGTCTAGTACCCATAACACAAGCCTTTAGAGCTTTCTTTGGGACTAGATCGATTTGTGTAAATGAAAATGAAAATCGAAAATCGTAGTTCAGTTGGGGTTTGGATATTCTTAGCCGAATCGTATTGAAACTTTGCAAGGATATAGATATAAGGCAAATCGAGGTATGTACTTTGCGTGATTCAGAAAAAACACATAGCTTCGTAAAAAAATGATTTTGTGAGAAAGGATGGAACCTGATTTCTAAACTTAAATATTTCATTTGACTCAAACCAAGGAACAACAGTGCATAAAGAAACTGCAAGAATCCAAAAGAAACCGCTCGGGTGCAATGAAAACACCATTTATCATCATAAATTCCCGAGGATGCAGCTCTAAAGCAAAACTTAAGTCTAGGCGCGGAAGTAACATTCCTTTCACATCAAAACCAGCGACACTGGCAACTTTTCATCTCCTGAATCGCAAGATTTACTCATAAGTTATATCTAGACTGGCAGGTCTCCTAACACTCACCGCAAATTCGCCTCGGGAGCTATAATTCATCCTGAGACTAGGTTCTACTTTGCAAGGACGTTCACTTTGTTATCTGCTTCGTAATATATGTAATGTTCTTTTATTGTTATCAGTTGGGCAATAGTCGGAGAGGAAATCGGAGGCGGCAAAAAATATATTGCTCATTCGTTTTACTTGCTAGAAAGTGTTTTTATCTATCCTAATAGGAAGCCTAGCGGCCTTTGAGTTTTATTTTGTGGAAATATTTTCACAGGTGCCACCATACAATAGGTATCTATCTATTCTATAACCCCAGTCCATAACAAAGGACCAGTATGAAGCAAAGGTCACATTAAGCGGACTGTGAACCAACGGCAAAAATCACCATTTTCATACAAAAGGCGATAACGATTTCCACCCATTAAATGTTAACCGATTTTAACTAGCTTTTGATAGGTTATCAGCCAGAACAAAATCTAGGCCTATACATTTTTTGAATATTGATTAACGATCAACAAAGTCAAATTATCACCGAAATCAGTTATGTATGAGAATATTGAAACAACAATAAAACTGAATTTATTGATTATAGTGAAAACACCAAAACGCATATAGACCTAAATTTATTGCGACTCACTTCCTATCAAAAACTGGTCAACATCGGTTAAAATTTAAGGGGTGGAAATGGTTATCGCCTTTCGTATGGGAAGCCGTAGGTTCACACTCCTCTTAAAAAACGATCGGGAACAAGTACATACAGAGCTTCCCAAACTTTTAAGTAGGTATATAGGTGCCATGTTGTCCCTAAAATGTGGCATAGTCGATGATAATTTCTCGTATAGACGTATTACTTGTCAACAAGGTTGAAGTTTGTGTGCAAGATATTTTAATTTGACAGAAATGTTATGAAAACTGTCAAACAAGTCAATAACTACGACGATTTTGCATGTTAAATCAACGCTGCAATGAAATCGAACATCATTTAGTTGCGCACTTTAGTTGTTTAGCACGGTACTGCAACACAGTTTTTTTTTTTCAAATAAAGTGTGTGTGTGTGTGTGTTTATGTATTTTACCACTCAACTCCGTACCGGCTTCATGTCAATGGTTTCATTTCATGTAAAGCAATAAGCAAAATATGAATTTATTAAAGTTTGAAAAATCAATAATATACATCAACAATAAACAACATTTATGCGGATATTCCGAAAAGTTTATTTGACAGAGACAGGCACTTTACTATGAAATCTCATTATGAAAATGACCACTCTTTGCGGTCAACAATTAATATTTTTGTAGCATACCTTTTTAGTTTTTAACTCAGGTGCAATCTAAAAACATGCCCCAGTGCGCTCGCTTCTTTTATTGTTAAAGTGAGGTACTACGTGGTACTACAATAACATAGTTTTTAGGGTTCCGTACCTCAAAAGGAAAAAAGGAACCCTTATAGGATCACTCGTGTGTCTGTCTGTCTGTCTGTCTGTCTGTCTGTCTGTCCGTCTGTCACAGCCAATTTGCTCCGAAACTACTGGACCGATTGAGTTGAAATTTGGTATTCATATGTAAGTTGGTGACCGCAACACGGACGCGTGACGTAAGTATATGAATTTTAAACATAGGGGCCACTTTTTGGGGGTAAACTAGAAAAAAAAAAAAAAAGTTATGCCACCTATATCGTGTGACATATCAAATGAAAGGGCTTATTGTGAAGATCTTAAATATATTTTATTTTGAATTTTAAGTAAAATAGTTTAGAAGTTATTCAGGAAAATAGGCGAAAAATGACCATTCCCCCCCCTTATTTCCGAAACTACTAGTGCTAAAATTTTGAAAAAAATACAGGAAATAGATCTTTGCCTATAGATTACAGGAAAACCTATAAGAAGTCTATGGTATTTAGAGTAACGTAGTAAATTTCAGATAATCATGTAAGGAACGGAAACCCTCTCCACGCGAGTTTAACTCGCACTTGTCCGGTTTTTTATTTTAGATGCAATCTAGGCAGACACTTTGTTAAAAAATAATGTGAATAGGACTGCACGCTCCAGTGCTTGCGTTGGCATTGGAGCCTATTTATAACTTCATTTAAATATTGAACCGAATCTGATTGAAAGCATAATCCGTTTTCATTCAGACAGTTCTAAAAATATGTAATCTAAATACCTACTAATAACAGTTGTCAAAAAACTAAACTAATTTAGTTTCCGGTGCAGGTAAGAATTGATAACAAAAATGCAAATAGAGTCGTTTTGCATTTTATTTATCAATTTACTTAACTAACTTAATTTAACTTTCAGAAAACGAATCGGGGGTATTTCACTTTAAAGTTTTTCGTAAAGCAAAAATGTGCAGCGAATATTCGTAAACGCATTGTGAATATTAATGAATTTATTACTTATTCAGTTAAGACCGGTTTGCCTTTGTAAGTCTTTCTTTTATGCCTTTTTCTTGTTTTTTTGTTTAGTATTCCATAAAGAGTATCAGATCAAAACATAAATGTAAAAAAGAGCCAAGTTCGATACAAAAACGTCAAAGATCAGAGTGGGTGCCAAGTTCCTTAGAGCTTTCTTAAATTATACCTTTAAAAAAGTACGACAACGTTTTCAAATTAATCCACAAAAAATTTGTTATTTTCACTGATATTTAATTAATAACTTGGCAAGTTTTATATTCATCCAAACTTGTAAATTTTACTTATTAATAATAAGTACTTTATGCCATAAAAGGCTTTCGAAGCATTCGAAGTCAGATTAAAACTTTTTTAAGGGGCCGGAAAATTTATCAACGGCAAGTTCGTGCGTGCCTGATGAGAGCGGGAATGTAAATGTCACATGAAAATTCGTTACATGTTAAAGATACAGTAACGTACTATACAAGATATGCACAAGTCTGGTTTTCCTCTGTCGTATTAATATTTAAAAACATCGATTTCCCGAAGCATGTAAACCCGACTCGCGAGCGAGCGGCGCTGACAAGTTGCGGAATGGAATAAATAGAAAGAACCACAAGAGTAACTGGGACGCGCGCAGAGGGTTCCGTTGTGATAAATAATAAATAAATAAATACAGTTTGTTTGTACGCATGACCTTTTAACACGATTGTTTGTTTAGGAATTTTGGATGGCGAGAAATGGACATAGGCTACTTTTATAAGCAGAGTTCCTGAACGAATGGCGTTAAAAAAATACTAATACGCGGACAAAGTCGTGGGCAAGCTGCTAGCAATAAGAGAAGAAAAATATGCAAAATTAATTTAACATCTTGAAGGTCAGCAAGTCAACTTTTACAAAAATATATGCTTATCCGATTATGTGATTTTAAAAGCCTAAAAAGACATGTGGACAGTGATCTCCGTTTTTCTCACTGTATATTTTTTCATAAGGAAAAAAGACTGTTCTAGTTACTTTGAAAGTGACTTAATATTTATGAATACGACTCAAACGCTGATCCGTTCTAATTTGATGACAACATACAAATATACAATCGTGATCTTTTTATTTGCAACGAACGAAACCAGCGTGGCAAAAATTCAAAAAAATATATTTTGTTTTCGATTTAGCTTCCTAGGTAAGGAACCCTAAACACATGGGGCGTATTGTCATCAATTTGTTTCATATCGCTATACGTTTCAATAACTTTGATAAAGCGCTGCAGAACGCTTTTCATACATATAGAGTGGGAGTAATTTTGTTATATATTATTGTATGTTTTTGTCTCTTTCCTCAGTGAACCAACTGTTTTAATTATGATGTTGACATTTATTTACCCTAGGCCGGGTGTTATATGTATGTCAGACCAAATGTCAGATCAAATTTTAGTAAATCAGTAAGCCTTTATACTTAACCTCGAAACAATTGACCGAACCACGTTACCTCGAAATATCGTAACCGCGAATCACGTATTACCAAATTACACATTACCTACTACGATAAGGTTAGGTTTAGGCTAACTAGGTAAATAGGTTAGGTTATGTAATTATTGCTTCAGGGCTGAGGGACAAACTAGTTAGGAATAAGAAGCAGCTCCGTCGACCCTGTCGCAATGAAACGAAGTAACATATGATTTGGTCATTCCTGATACGTGATCTGTGGTACAGATATTCGCGGTTACGATATTTTGAGCTTACGTGATTCGCGGCGGTCAGTTGTGTTTCAAGTATGAGAGCCAAATCAGTAAAATTTTGACACTCGAGACTGAAATTTGATCGAACGCATCTTGATTAAACCCAGCCTAAAAGTATTATTTAAATTTTAACAAAAGTTTCCTAAATCACTCTTTTACGAGCTTTACACACAAAATCATTTAAAAGTAATTATAGTAAAAACTAAAAAACACACGCTTTTAATAATAATAATAAAATAAAAAACATTTATTCAACACAGATTTGACACAAACAGATAGCAAGGCCAGCAACAAGTCTCATAGTAGGTTAGCAAACGCCAGCGCCATGGCTTATCCACACCCTATTGCTGAAGTGTTCGTTCTTACGGCATACATATAAAAGTCTAATATTGCTTGATTCACACGCTATCATATCATTGTGGGCGGTGTGGTCGGTGGTGCGGTCTCACAGGTTGTAGAATTTTACTACATACTTAATTATAATAGTGTCACTTAAACGGGTGTTGAAAACCGTGGTTGCCATGCGACTGAACGTGCGATGGTGTCAGATTCGCGTTCTGACACCTCAAAAGTAAGCATCACGAGAATTGCTTTGAGCAGTTCCTTACTAGATATTTCAATGAGGGCAGAATATTTGGCGTGCTTTAGCTTCGCAGCATTTTCGGCCGCGGAGCCAGCACACCTCAAAATCTTAAATGGGTTGCAGCAAAAGTGCTAACATGTTGCATAATACAATATTATAATACAGTACAATATATGGCTGATGACCTACGAAATATCCAGAATACGGAGGCGTAACGACCTCAAAGTACCCTTTACGCGGCTCGCCAAAGTAACAAATTGCTTACACGTAATTGGCCGAAAAATTTGTAACAAAATACCAAGTGAAAATATAAAGGACAGTCCCAGTTTTTTTTCCTTTGTTAGAAAATTAAAAGCAAAATTGATTTCAATGGCACTCTATTATATGCGCGAATTCCTGGAACATTAATGTGATATCAACATAATAAAAATAACTGAACTAATTTAATTTAGTCTGTAACTTGATTAAGAAAAGAAAATGTACCTATATTATAATTGAAATCTGAACTTGACATGTAAAATTCTATTTTATTAATATTATGAAATAAATAAACAAATATATAATATAATGTTGTTGTTGTTTTGAATATTTCGTGACAAGTTAGTATTTTGTGTTGATTTACTGACAGCTCGAATTACACAAAATATTTTATCTAGAAACACTGGGATTCGTCCTGACCACAGACCCGATAATTTGTGTCAGACAGATGGTAGTGGGTTGGCGGGTGCATGCGGCGTGGTAATCTGCGCCGGGCGCAGTGCAGCAAAACTGACGCGTTATCCGTCACTACACGAGTAGTGTCATGTATCCCCATGTCGGTTGCCGTATTCTGAATGGTAATTGAAATCAAAATCACAATTTCGTTTATTATTTATTTTGTTTTATTTTATGCCACTAAAAGCACCAGTCGTGCTGGTAAATTTGTAAACAATTTTTGTCCAACATTGCGTCTCGTAGGGAAAGCCATTAAATACAACGTCATACTGCAAGCGCGTTAGCGACATTGCCGTTCCGCTCGCCGCAGGTACGCAACCTGGGTGTCAATTCGGGAACGTCTAAGTGATATTGTAGCGAGTCGAGAGCGAGATTCGCATTCCGCTCTTACGCATTACGCATCGTGCAAGAGTGAGATGCGAATCTCGCTCGCGAGTCGCTACAATAATTATATCACTTAGACGTTCCCGAATAGAGGTGCTGGGCCTGTATTCGGGACTGCTAAGTGATTTAAAGCAAAAAAAGAAAAAATTAAAATTTATTATTTATAATTTAGTTACATACATTTTTGTTGTCTAATCCTCCTTTTAAGTTTACACCTGTGTTAGGAGGTATTCGCTCTTTCTTACAATGTTGTGACAATTATAAATAAGTGCTTATACAATGCAAGATATAAAACATGTATACGTATAAGTACCATCTTAGGTTTATAGTTTGACTCATGCCTTTGGGTAGTGAGTGTTATGATATAAAAAGGGGTGTGCAAGGTTTGTATATTCAATATTGTTAGTACAAAAGTTGTTCTGTTTCATTATAGTGCCTTTCTTTTAACCAAGATATCGTCACTATAATATCAAAACCGTATATGTTGTTCTGTACGTGTTTGACGTTCACATTCGCGGTTTCGTCATTTTAATGGCGTTCCTCTTACATGCCCGCACGTCTTGCAAGCGGTTTGTCCTGTCTCCTAGAATTTCATACAATTACAGCTGAGCGGAAAGTGCACGCATACATGTACGGATACGCGTATACATCCAGTGTGGCCAGGCTTCAAGTGCGACCGTAAAACAAGTTAATGACGAGACAGACTTGTATTTGTAGTGAAAAGACTGATGTTAGTGAGTGTGCTTTCGAGAATCATAGCTCAGAATACGGCTGCGACAGGTTGCATAATTCCATGTGTATAGTGAGTGCTTGCACGTACAGCTGTCGTATAAATCTCGTATAGGAGACCGATGAGCGAGTTCGCTTTCCCGTTCCTAACGCGATGCGGCTTCTATTAGAGGACTGGACATCCATTGTGTTTGAAAAAATATTTTAGTTATAAAATCTTAATCTGCGATTAGGTAATATTTTCTTTGAAATATTTATGTCTTGAAAGATGTTTGTAACTCGCGTGGCTAGGTTGCTATGCTCCTAGCCGAAAAATAAAATATCACGTATCCTAACATATATTTGTGAAATTATAAAATACCATATTACGTACGGGGCAGAAATTAGGAAGTTTCATTACTGTTAAAGTTTTAAGACTGAAAATTGGCCTTCGACACAGTTGTGCAATGCGTAGAACTTGTAAAGTTCTAGTTCGTACAAACTCGCTCTATGCTCTACGTCGTAGTAAGCGTACCCAATGCGACGGTGCTACGAAACCAGTTTCATGCGCCCTCGGCCATCTTCAACAATACAAACAAAGAGCTCTATTTTCACGCCGGTAAGGTCTAAAACCAAAGTTCAGTGCTTGTTTAGTAATAAGTGACCAATCATTCAGATAACTTATTGTGTCTATTAATGTTATCATCTAGTTATATAATTTGAAAAAAAAAACTCATTGCTGATAATACAGTTACCTTCTGCTAATCACTTTTATCAATTTAGTTCAGTAGAATCTATAACAATGCAGTTGTAGCCTTAGTGGTCTAACGCGCGGCCTCTCATACAGAGGGTTGCGTGTTCAATTCCCGGCTCGAACCTTTGAAATTTTTAAATCTCAAGTCTCCAATCCACACTGCGCCTGCGTGGGGACGACTGCCCAGTCTCAGTCCAGTAGATCTGTGCCCAGCAGTGGGATGAATATAGGCTGATGATCACGATAATATAATTCGAAAAGCAAAATGTGTTTACAGATTTTGGTACGGATTGGCACCGATAATCGAACCAAAACGCAGCGTCCAAACTGTGAGCTGTGAATCATTGACACTTAGAATGAGATATAACCAAGACTTTCAATAGCGATCTATCTCATACTAACCATTTAGCTCGCAATAAATCGGCTCCAATAACCTACAAACTACAGGGCCCGGTGAAATTCGAACTAAGTCTGCTATCCCTCTTGCTCCCGAACTGTGTCATATTCGCGAAAAAGAGACGGGGCACCGAGTATCCGTGGAGGGTCCTCGATAAGGTCGTCGGCTTTGCGCAGCCATTCCTCTTGAGATGAAGTGGACCCAAGATGGCTTGCAGAGATTGGGCACGCGCATTCCTGACCTATTGCTGCCTTGAATGTTTTGAAGCTTTTCATCATCACTAAAATGCCAAATACGCGAATGTGTCGTTGTTCTTTACGGGTTTGTCGTTCACATTCGCGGTTTTGTCATTTTAGTAGCGATATAGGAAATCACTTAGCAGTCCTGAATAGAAACCCAGTATCAGTGTATCGCAAAACAATCGAAGTCCATTTTGAAAACATTTTTGTTTTTTTACTTTGATGTCGTAATAACATTTTTGGAAATATTGTAAAATAGGCCATTCTTCTTTTTTACCGACAATGTTTTGACTCGAATTATGAATGAATCATGTTACAATTACTTATAAACAAATATAGTTAATATTATTACGATATTTCTAATTTACAGTATAAAATGAACATTGCATTTTTATATCATACGTGCGTATGATATAAAATTTGTACTGTAAATTAGAAATATCGTAATAATATTAACTATATTTGTTTATAAGTAGTTGTAACATGATATGATATGAACATTGCATTTTTATATCATACGTACTTTACTCATGTGAAATAAATAATAGAAACGTCGTATCAGAGGTGTAATTCTTACTTAGTTAGGAAACTATGGTGACAGAGGTTTATCTATTAAATCTCATATTATCTGTGCAATATCCATCTGAGAACCGGTATTCAGCAATGTTTCAGATCTGCACCTCTATTCGGGAACGCTAAGTGATTCTGCAGCGACTCGTGAGCGAGATTTATCCGCACGACGCGAAATGCGTAAGAGTGGGATGAGAAATCTCGCTCACGAGTCGCTACAGAATCACTTAGCGTTCTCGAATAGAGTCGCTGTACTCTGTTCATTTTACTAGTTATAGGCTGAATTGTAAGTTATGTTGTTACTTTCACAGAAACGGAAAAAAAGGAGAACGTCCCAAATAAATTTCGACATAAAATAATTAAAGTTATTAAAAACTTTATAACTATAATAACTATAGTAGAGTCATTATCATCTGATTCGTCGAGTAATAAACGATAATGGCGATAGCAAAGGTGAAACGCAATGTAGCTTTTTATCGATACCTAAGCTACCTCCTTATCCACGGTCGATGAGTTTTACCATAACAGAATTACTCAAATGTGACTGTTATACAAACTGTGTATACACATTATGAATTTACAGTCTAGCCAAAGTACATTTTACGACTTTTATCAAGTTCCTAAGAACTGTTACAGAAATTCCCAGACAAAATGTAAGAAATAGTGAGTACTCGTTTAAATGCAAAGTTATTTTACGAGAACCCCACACGCTTCGAAATTGGAGTCAATTCACATAATGTACTAGTATACGATCGCCTGTGTATACATAAATAGCTACCTACGTAATAAGTACTGCGACAAAAACCAGCTGTAACATGATCTCTATTTATTTTGTTCCAAAGATATACATATTTACAGATAGATAGTGGTTTTAATACCCAAAGATTTCCCATACACACCTTTCGTTAACGGTCATTGAAATAAATAGTAAGGAACTGCCCAAAGCAATTCTCGCGATGCTTACTTTTGAGGTGTCATATCGCCAATATGACACCATCGCACGTTCAGTCGCACGGTAACCCATGTCATGGACACCCGTTTAAGTGACACTCTATCTAGTACAATTCCACAACCTGTGAGACCGCAGCACCGAAGCCACCGCCTACAATTATATGATAGCGGGTGAATCAAGCAATATTAGACTTTAGCATGTATGTCGTAAGTACTAAGACATCAGCAATAGGATGCGTGGTTAAGCCATGGCGCTGGCGTTTGACAACCTTCTTTGAGACTTGTTACACGAAATTATACTGATATATTCTTCTTTTGAGATCTTTGTTAACGGTAATAAAGAAACTATATTGGACTCTCTTACTTAAAAGCGATCCGTTTATATTTTTCAACGTTGTTGTACAAAATAGTGTCGACTATTATAGTTCTTAGCTATTATTTTAACGTAGTTTTTTAATCACATTATATTATTAGCTTTTACCCGTGACTTCGTCTGTTGTATCCTCAAATCATCCAAAGCAATGCAGAAGTTTTTGAGATAATCGCGCAGCGCAGATACATGAAAATACATTGACGAGCTCTTATCAGGCACGCACAAACTTGCCATTAATTACTTTTCCAGCCCCTATTTCAACATTTTAGGGGTTGATTGTTCCAAAAAGTAGCCTATGTACTTCCCCAGGGCTCAAACTATCTCCATACCAAATTTTATCAAAATTCGTTCTGCAGGTTCCGTGAAAGCGGAACAGGCAGAGTTACTTTCGCATTTATAATTATTAATAATTAATAATGAATTTTCACCTCGAAGTTTATAGCTTTTCTAACAACAATAGTAAAAATATGAATAAAAGTAATTAGCAATTCTAACATTCAAATTTCGAATAAAGTTGAGATCAAAGTTGTATTCATCCTCTAATGACGGTAATTAGTCCCACGGCGATCGTTCTAATTATTCACGCCTGTCCCTAACTCGTTGGACAGCATCGCTCTTATGCCGTTGTCAATAGAATCCAGTTCATATTTGTGAGTAGCTGATCTATTTGGCACAAATACACACAAATCATTTTGAGTAAAGCAGGAATTATTGGACCTCCATACTATGAACATTAATTGGATTAAATATTACATGTTGACACAAATTCTGAGTAAAGCGTGATGTATGTTTCAATATAAATTACAGTACTATTAACATAAGTTCACCATTCGGCCATCCTCGGTTATTGTCGGTATCCCTCGTTTTTCACATAGAGTATATCAAATTACAGATATGACCTTATAATATATTATCCGTTATCTTATATCTTATAATATAACAGAAGGATATGAGCAACAAAACCTCCTAATAGATCTAAAGTAACACAACCTTTATATTGAAATAAGAAAAATAATTAGAGACTATTTTTTGACAGTATGACATGCATTTCAAATATCGTACGTTACCTTAGGTAAAACAGTAACTATTGATTATGATTAATCATGTATATTTTTTTATATTATAGGTACATTTATGTACATTGCGTTTACGATACTTTAAGTTGAATGCTACCTAAAAGAAATCGCAGCAATGTAAGTTGTGTCATTTTCATCTCCGGTTTTAGCCGATAATAGCCGAGAAAAGTCGAATCGTTAACTGATTTTAATCGTACTGCACATTAAAATTTTACGAATTGTAGTGAAGCTAGATAAATTGATTTCTCCAGACATGTTAAGTTTCTTTAAATGACTAGGTATTGGAGATAATCTAGGTATCGAAAATAACATGCCAGTATTAAACAGGAATATTTTTCTCACAACTAGGTTAACAATTGATTGAAACAATACCTTCCCTCGAGACGTATTGCGTTTATTGAATTATAAATGAAACTTAAGTTAATAAATCACAGTGCGAAAGTGTATTTGTTTGTTTGTTTCTCACGGAGCAATGGATTAACTAGATATGCTGTATAATGATCTTTGGAAAGCCGGAGAACGATATAGGGCTACTTATTACAAATCGTCGTCGTCCGCTATTTGCTATCCCGCCGGCTCGAACGAGGAGTCTATCACCCGCACACGCACCACTTCACCACGCATTGACACTTCTGAACGACATCTTGGACAGTGACAGCAATATTGACATCTTACACAGCTCTGAATCGAGTTTCTTGGCTTCAGCCGGCCATTATTTGGAGACCAAAGTGTCCCCCAGCTCTATTACCTAATTTTGTTTGTATAAATGTAATTTCTATTTCAATAATCTGTGATTTAATTAACAAGTAAGGCTTGACTGTAAATGTTAATTTTGTAGTAATATGTAAATAAATAAAAAAAAACACAGGATAACCGAATTCTATACGGACGAAGTCGCTGGCGAGAGCTAGTTAGTTAATAATTGAATCCAGCTTGTCCGTAAGAGGTCTTAGTTGATTCGAAGGCAAGGAATCCTTCTGGCACGTGGGGCACAGCAATATGGCGGACAATGGGTATGCGGCGTTATTAATGTGCTTAGGTGGGTAATACCTATTGTGAAGACCAATATAATGGAAAGTAATTAAGTATTGTATGCGAATTCTAAGATAGGTACAGTACAGTACGTACAATTTTGTCCTCGGAAAGCGAGTTTCTATGAAATTACTTTTATATATGATTTTCCCGTCGGAATGTGAATGGGCGGAATGGGTGGCTGGTGTGGTGTAAACTTCATGATCAACTAACCAAATCAAAAAAAATACAAAACAGTGCAATAAAGAATGAGCAAATAAGTGCTGCTTTGTGCTGAGTATTTAAGGACATAATGATGAGATCAAAGCGTAGTTTTAAGAAAAATCTATTTTATAGCAAGCAGTTTTGAGAAGTAATATTTCACGAGTTTTTATTTGATGTCCAACTGCCATGGACACGTTGTATACTGTAGTCAAGCGACGCTTCGCAGCAAGGCTTTTCCATTAGTCGAAAGTAAACTATGAATGCAATGACCTCGCCCGTCGCTTTACCGAAGGTATGCAATGGTGCAATCGGTTGGCGATAGTCCGGATATCGCTTTTAGTGGATGAACTTCAAATGTTTCAATTTACACATTCATTGTTAACCTTTTTGAAGAGCTACGGTCGTAGGGAGTAAGTTTAGTAGAAGCGTGCAACTTTGTTAGCGAAAGCTCGCTTCCAACAGCGAATGCTATCGGGTCCTTGAAAATTAAAGTAAATAAAAACGTACAGATACTTGAATTGAACTTTATGCGCCGCACTATGTGTGCGTGAGCTTGTAAATATGCAGCTTTGATTCGTGTGACGTGACGTGGCAGGCGTTCATACGAACAAGACAAGCTCACGCACACAGCGCCGCGCGCAAATATGAGTTGAAGTATCTGTACACGCTAGTAAAGGTAAGGGTATTCAATAAAGCTAAAAGTACTGACTTACTGGGAACAGTATATCATTATGGACATCAAGACTACTGTCACCAATAACCCTGATATTTTGTGATGGCATTAGTGCCAGGCGACACTCGTTGATATCACTATTCTGCATGATGCTAACTTCGTGAAGGCTGAGAAGAACAAGCTAAGCAAATAAGCTAAGTAAATATAAATTGGGCCACGAGGTTACCACAATGCTGGTTGTGGGTTAAACGATAATAGTCCCGATAGTTGTGTTGGTGAACGGACTGATAGCGAAGAGCCTCGATCAACATCTGAACAGGCTCTCGTTAGATGGTTGGATCAAGGGTCGGATACAGAAGACGGACCTCCTGGACTCTGCACGCATCACTTCGATCGGGCCCTGCGCGGTTGGTGTTCCTACGTTTTCTTTATATATTTCTATTTTATAATGACTTTTTATAGTATAAAAAAAATCAAAAAATGTTTGTAAAATAAAGAGGGATAGTAATAATAATAATAAGTCATTTATTGTAGGCGCAAGGCAATAGTTCAAACTTCACATTTCAGTATCTTCTTTAATAGTACATAACATAGGTGACTTGAAACGTGAAGTTGTTGTAAAGGATGTGTTGGACGTGTCGCCGTATTTATTTTGCTAGAGCACGTCAGCACTACCTACATTTTACATAAGATTGCTGTCACGAATTCGAGTCTGGTTCAACGCGGCTGGCTTGCCTCTTGAGGTTCAAATATACTTTAATAAACTTATGGAAAATAATGTTACGGTTGACTTAAAATGCTTCGAATTAAATGATCTTGAGATTTTTGATTGCACAATAAATAATTATTTATTTAAATTGATTACAATGAATTATGTGACATTGTTTTGATTATGTTCTTAAAATGGATTGGATCATTGATTCGTTAAATTGAAACTAGGGATAAACATATACGCTTGCTATTTTATCCAAAAGGAAAGGAAGCAGTTTTGAAAGAAATTTTATCCTAACCGCAGTATCTAAAGCTACTGAAAGTATTGAAATAGGGAAAATTCTTATTACCTGAAGCAGACAGGCGTGAAAGAAATTAGTTATGCAATTGAAAGGTGCGTGAAAAGGGTCTTGTTTGTAACAAGTTAGAACTCAACTGCAGTGAACTTTTTATTCAACAAAAACCGGTCAAGAGCATGTCGGAACATGCTCAGTGTTAGGGTTCCGTCTAATCATTATAAATCTGAAAACCATAACTCTGGCCAGTTTTCTATTCAAAGTTATTTGGTGCAATGAAGCCTATATACGTAGTCGTTATAGTTTTTTTAACTTTGTTATATAAGCTTGCATTTAGAAAAAAAAAACAGATTTAATGTATGTATAGTTTTGGCTGTAAGGGTGCGATTACGTAACTCCAACACAAATGACACCTTTAGAGCCCAATATTTCCTAAACGGTTCCCTTAATCAAAAGATCAGTTATACAGCCTAAATAGTTTCTAATGAACTATTCAACGATACCCCATTCGAGCTTATAAAATAAAAATATTCATTTACCCTTGCTTTAAATGTATGGGAGCTAGCGTAAATGAAAATTGTTTCCCCTATTTTAGTCTTTATCTTTGTCCTAGGCACACATTAGTGATCTAGCAAAATTCAGCTTTGTAACTTAAACAGTCTTCGAGAAAAAGTGGCTGTGACATACAGACAGACAGACGGGCATAGTGCAACTGTTAGAGTTCTTAGTTGGACCACGGAACCCAAAAAATTTCAAAATAGCTTAGTGTATATATATTTTTGTCTAATTTATCTAAGCGTGCTATGCTTTTTTAGCGCTCCGTGAGTTACAGACGGTGCACTATCACCGGTGTTTGAGACCACAGCATTATGCTGAACCAGAATCAAATTCACTGCCGCGAGAGTGTGTACCGGCTGTTTGTTCTTATTGTATTTAATTCATCCTCTGTGTCTTCAATTACGTTATTCTATATTATTTTTTTGGTTTTGCATAAGTATCTTCGCTAGCTACCAAATGCCTGCCTGCCGCGGCCTGCGATAAGGATCTGATAGCCTGCGAGCGAGATACCGCACTAACTAATTTTACTACATAACTTTAGTGAGGTGCATCGTTGAGGCATAAGGACGTGTCGAGTAGAAGTATCCGATACTTTTACACTGTATAAGAATAGTAGCTAGTTTATCTAAGCAAACAGTAAATACCACGATTCCAACTATTCATAAATTAAATTACGACTGACAGCTATACGACTGTCAATAGTAGGTACGAAATTGTGACTTGGCTCATTTTAAGACGTAACACTAGGCTAGATAGTGGTAACCGCTAGGGCTCGGTTTCCAAATAGAAGACAAAATAGTACGTTTTGATTGTTTTACGTTGTTAATGAGCTTAGTTAGTTTAAATAAAAAGCATTACATACCCTCCTTTTGGGCTCCGCCGTAGTCGGGTAAAATTTAACAAAGCGATAAAAGTTAGCAAAATTGTGGTTTATTAAATTGTTAAGTATTTTTTTATGTGGGCGTCCGTACCCATGTTTTCAGTAAAGGCAATTCTCATGGTAGCGGCGTAACTACAATACTTAACTAGGTGTTAAGCTCTTAAAAGGTTTTTAAATATTTGGTTTGTAAAATACCTAGTATAAATACTCGATAAACATTCCCTATCCACTTAAATGACCGCGTATCGGAAATGTGGGTAGTTCAAAGGCTGGAGGTGTCGGGAAATCATTTTTTAGGTCGCCCCTCCCTCCCGAGCTGAGAGCTTTTTATTTATTACTTAAAGGAACAAATAAAAGTCATAATTCAACTTGAGAAATGTTTCCATTGACTGATATGGACAAATGAGATTTTAACTTTTTTCCTTTTATGTTTTAGCAAATATTTTATCAATCACGCAAGAACCGTTGATGTTTTTAAATTCATTAGAACAATGCTTATTGATTGGTTTTGTAAAAAATCAAATGCCTTGACTCAGAAATATTGGTTAGTTTGACAACCGTATGAGAAATTGCCCCTCACTCCTCAAATTATCTATAAAACTAGAATATTCCCAAGACGAATGTTCCTAGAAAATCCGCGTGCGTCGCGTCCACCTCGCGTATCAAATTAAAATGTTGTTAGCAAAATTGGATTTCACATTTGAACGTGTATTCCACGGAAATTCGCGAGCTTGCTGCGAAAAATGCCGAGTAAAGAGTGAATCAACTTTTGTCACGCTTGCAAACATCACGTTGATGCAAACGAAGATCTGGTCATTATCGTTCCTCATATAATACATTTTCACCAGGTCGTTAGTCCACCGTGTGGGTGGTCTGCTGTCTTCCAGTACGTGGTCACCACTCAAGAACCTGGTAAAAATTGCAGGTCTCCGCTGGATGCGATTAACACAGAATCGGTCGTTGTGTCGATCATTGGGTGAGGCTTATGTCCAGCAGTGGACGTCTTTCGGCTAAAATGATGATGATGATATAATAAATGCGAAAATATTATTTGTTCCTTTTTTACGTCAAAACTGGACTGATTCTTTCCTTCTTACACAGTTCGCGAAGAAATTGTTATAGGTACATTACTTTGACACGGGCTAATGCGCGGGAAAATGTTGGATTACTATTAAGTTATATGTTTATGTAAAAGACACTTAATTTATAAATGAGTCAATTAGAATATACGTATACGTCTTTCTTCCAATATTTTTCATTTCGGAATACAGTTTGGTTTGAGTAAACTATTCCACGTTTTTACTAGGTATATCTTTGATAAAAACTCGTTGATTGTAGCAACCAACGTTTGTCAATTTAATAATAAAAAAACTGCATTACAGAATTCACTGCAATAACGCTGGCTTGGAACCAAAGAATAATTTCCTTCAGAGAATTATCGTCTTTCAACTTTTCTTACGGAAAATTGTTGGAAATGTTTCATTATTGGGGCCGCAGCAATTCCTGGCTGCCTGCGCTCGCACTCAGATATCTTTTCGCTGCATTTTTTGTGGGCGTTTATTTTTTTATTTGTGTTGAAAATAGGAACCTTGCCTTTGATACGGTTTACAAGGCTGATCTATTTGTCACTCGCTTACGAAAAATGACCGTATTTCAGGCTTTGCTGCTCATTGGTTGTGCCGTGATGCTTAACAAGGATGGATTGCCTTCAGATTGTGCCAAGACATAAAGACTCATACGCAAAAGACTAATCGCTCAAAGCATCTGAAAATTCCTGGATGCAACGGGACGAAGCGATATAGTTGGCCCAAAAACAAATAATAATAATGCTTGATGCAACCCCTTCTAAGTAACTCTTTTATAGAAAAAGTTTAAAACTACCAAATACTTACATCCAAATTAAAATGCTTCGATCACAAGCTGAGTGCTAAGGTTCAAATCCGGGTACGCACCTGAGTTGTGGGATTCAATTTAATATTTACCACTGGCAATTTGTTGAGGGAAAACGTGAGGGTTTCCATCTGCGTAGTAATTCAACGATGTGTTATTAACACTGAGCCCTCGTGGGGACACTGCCCAGTTTTTCTCACTATGGGAGGCGGACTGTCCCAGCAGTGAAATGTATGAAGGCCGATGAAGTTGACTGCAGTTAAGTTTCTTGCAATTTTGGCGGTTAAAAAAACGCTCCTAAAAAACCACTGCGTATATACATTTTGAGGTGCGCGCTGTTTTATCTGTTTCACAGTTGAGTTGCCGCAAATCTGGTGCAAGCGACATCGGCGACGCGTCGAACGTGACGTTAACTAATTATAGGGAGCATGCGGCAGGGGGCGCGATCGAGCAAGGGAATAATTGGGGTGAAGACTGCGGAGTGCAGCAGTTATTTCTTACGTAACAACGTTAGCAATATCGATGGTGATTTTTAAAGTACACCAAGAAATGCAGCTACTTAAAACAGATTTTGGTCACATAAACACATAATCTTTTTTTTTTTAATAAAAATAACAAATAAATAAATGTTTGGTAGCTATCATCAAACATCAAAATTGTTTAAGCTATATGCGTCTGTAATACAAGGATAATGATCTCGCTAAAACAGCTGGTTGTGTGCTGCGGTTTTCGTTTTGCTGAGGTGTTCAGAAGCTAAGGGGTTATGAAGCTAAAGTGGAACATATACGATTTAGGATCACATACCGTCCTTTTGGCTCCGCGCAGTCGGGTAAAAAAGTGTCATGTTGTTCTTAGACCCACAAGGATTAATAGAAAATGACAACACTTCATACACTTTATGAAACAAATAACAATTACACATAATAAACAATTAAATAGACACATTTACAAAGGCAAACTTATTCACTTAAGACATCTCTTCCAGTTAACCTAAGGATTTATTTAAATGTACCTGCTTAATAATCATTGAAACTAACTATTACTAGGAACTTTAACGTTATTATTCTTTTAGTAAACTCACTAGTCCACTACAAGTGACGTCACAGAACACTTTTCTCCTCGAGTCAGGAGGTTATGTTGTGTGAAGTTAGTCCTCTTGACGTGATGGATAGCGTGTCTCGGACACTTTGAGTGATGGACATATTTCTTGCACCGTGATTTCGCTTCACAAATCCTAATCACGATACGTTAAAAAAACCGCAGCTCAATTACGTAACATCAATTGCTATCGCTTTCGCAAACAGTTAACCAATTGTACCCTTATTTTCATCGAGTGATGTCTAAATTGGTTTGCATTAAAAGTCAAACCGATACCAATTGTGTAACGTAATTGTGCTGCCGGTCTATACTTTAAAACATACACAAACAAGGCAAGTTGAAAAGAAAGAAAGAACGAAAGATGTAAACGCTACGTCTCGCTACGCTCGTGGTTCGTATCTTAATGTCAATTTTAAATCTAAGATGCTTTATCATCCGCTTTGTAGAACGGAAACTATTACAAAGCGGCGTACTGTTTCTTATTTTATTCAAAATACCGCTTACTCTTTACATACCTACCTTATTACGAGTAGGTACTATGTGAATAATGCGTGAAATAGCTTTATTATTACTTAGTTAGTTCTATTATTATTAAAATACTCATTGGCGCAGTAAAATTGTTTTTAGATTGCTATAATTTGAACCCTATAAATGTTACGAAGTGAGCAAGCTAAGCTAATTATTTTTTTCTTTCAGTCTGAAAAATGGCTATTATCTTTGCGTTCGGTTTGTATAATTTTTTGACAGAAGTTATTTAGTTTTCAAGATTCTCATTAAAACATAGTAACCAAGAATATTTTCTAGAAAATGGTATGAATTCTTGGACCGTGGCCATTAAAAGCTTTAAGGGGAAATGTTTGAAGGGGTGTATAAGGGTACCTTTATTAAATGTGAAATTGCGCGCCGTTGGAAAAATGCAGTCAAACGTGCTTGAAGTTGCTTCGAATATGAAGATTTTAGAATTGAAAAGAAAATAGTTGGTGGTGAAATTGTATGACTGTGAATGTTATGTATAGCTGGTACTATTTTGATGAGGAACAAAGCATCCATCGACAGACAACATTCTCACATAGACTCAATGAAGAGTTATGCACTCGGTTTGCATTCGGTTTTTATGCTGTGAAGTCCTCAATCAAAGTAGGCCAGAGTGGGAAGTACTGCTCAGTATGCCCAGTAGTGGAACCTATATAGGCTGATGATGATGACAATAATAGATATTAATAATTAATAAGCTTAATAAAATACTTAAGATTCCCATTACTTCATTTATTTCTTGAATACTTGAGTCTAGTTTTTTAGGGTCCCTACCCAAAGGGTAAAACGGGGCCCTATTACTAAGACTCCTCCGTCCGTCCGTCTGTCCGTCTGTCCGTCTGGCCGTCTGTCACGAGGCTGTATCTCATGAACCATGATAGTTAGATGATGTATTTCTGTTGCCGCTTTAACAACAAATACTAAAACAAACGTGATTTTTTTGCTTGCTTTTGCTCGATATTGATAATGCCAACAGGTAAACGGTTGAAATATTCACATAATATTTCGTTATACACTTTAAAAATAAATAATTAAATTAAAATAAGTCAAATGTTTAAGGGGGGCTTCCATATAACAAACGTGTTTTTATACTATAGATAATGGTACGGAACCCTTCGTGCGCGAGTCCGACTCGCACTTGTTTTTGATTCCTTTTATTTTCAAAAGGTATAAGTACAATGTATATTGTACTAGTACCTACTATGAAATATATAAACCACGTCTCGTAATTACAAACAATCAGGCTTATAGTTCGAATCAAACACGGACTATTAATTACTGAGATCCGCCGGGGTAGGTACTAATAATGTCCGACCGATGTTATGGTATACGTTAACGTTATAACGCTTTGATGCTTTTCCTTATCAATTACGGAATATTCCAGCGTAAACAGTTATTTGGGTGACACAATTAATTTTAGTTTCTGGCAGTTCATTTCCTTAGCTCTATCGATGACGACAGAGTTACAATCACTGTTACGAAAACCACTGCCCTGATTAAGGGCCGGTACGACAATTTCGACGTCGGTCGTGCCATTTGCGAAATCCGTCCGTTACAGTTTTTATTAGAAGCTCTTTATGGTAATATCATAGCCAAAATCATTGAAATTAAACTCAATTAGTAAACGTTTAACTGAGCTGAAACAGCATTAGAACAGTGTTAGCAACGGCTGTAGAGCGCCCGCCACACATAAATAATGCACATGATATATGTTGCTGGTTGCCGAGACCCAATATTCGGGGTGATTCGGGTGCTCACGTCCGACGACGATACATATTTCATCCGACTGCTTCGGCACAAGCGATGAGCGGGAGAGTTTGGACTGCAAATGCTTATGGGATAATTTGGCTCTTCTTCACAATGGGCCATGATGGGCGACTAAAGGCAATCACGATAGGGTGGAGGGCATAAATGTCTGTGATCGGCCATCATCGGGTATGAACGTGCGCAATCGCCGCTGTGTCAGTACATCAAAGGAATGATGGCCCATGATTGCATGCACGTCCACACAATCGCCGATTACTCTGTACGTACGTATTTGTCTCGGGTACAGTGTAGACATATTTCTGTCAATCTACCAATAATGGTTGAGTAAATAATTAAGTAAATGATTATAAGAGCTAAGTAAAAATATTGCCGCAGCCGCGATCACCTCGATATCCATCTTCGATAGACGTCATATCATAACAGTAGACAGTCAGTAAATGAACGTTCACGATTGTGTGGAGGGTTCGGATCGGGCGATCATGGCGGCGATGATGGACGATCATTTGACGGGCCATCATGGCCCATTGTGAAGATTAGCCATAAAATTGCACAGTTCCCGAGGAAAAAGCAAAATACCGCGTAAAAACTTAGCAGCCGCGGTTTTTGGGGGGCTAAGGATCCATGCAATGGAGTTTTACTGCAGTCCAAGCGTATTGACCATGATACGGGAAGTGTTATATTTCTTAACAGTATCATTCTATACGTAATTTCAAGGTTGTATAACTATTCCGAGATAGACAACACAAGGATAGATAAAAGGCAAAATAATGCTCAATGTTTTTTACCTAGCTCATTCTTTCTTTATGCAACTAGTTCGACTAAAAATGAATATTAATACAAAAGTATATAAGCTCTTGTTAGAATATAATTAAGACGTGTAGTAGATAACAATATTCGAATGAAAAAAATATTTCCAATAATTCTTCAGAGACTTTGTTCCATTACTTTAAATAGAATAATCCCGCAAATGTTCATTTAGAAAATCGTAATTCGTTTTGGCATTAACATTTCCCATTGAACAATAGCCGTCAAGACATTTGTTTGGACCACTCGTAGACAAATTGAATTAAAGTCTGCGGGTGTCGCCCCTTAGTTCCATTCTAGCTGTTGGCAGCTCGACCCTCTTCTTCTCCTTTGATTTACCTACTGTACCTCATTTATAAAAGACCAATGTTTGTCACTCCGCGATGCCCAGGAACTTTTCTCCCTTAGGGAATATTGCTCGCCGATATATCTACCTCTTTGATGGCTCTTACGAATGCTTTTACCCATTCCGTAGTAAGACTCAAAAACTGATATCTTATTTATTCATTGGACATGTAAAACCGCTACGTTCATGGTACACGTTTTGCCAAAACGCGTTGCCGTAATGTAGGTGTTTAACCGTATACAATGTGAGTTCGTTACGTACATAATGTAAGATCCTCAGTAATATTTGAGTTTCTATGAAGATATGATCTTTTAAATTCTTCATAAGCTTTGACGAAATCAGAGGTTTATTCTGAGCTTTCTCGTACTGCCGCAAAATCTTCCAGACGACTTTAGTTACAGCTAAGTTTAGTTAGTTTCTACTAGTTCTCGGTAAAGTATAAATCGTAATCAAGTTAATAATACTTATTAACATAAAATCTCTTTACGGTGATATTATTTTGTAAACAGAACGGATTTCAATTTTGTAATTCCGTTATTCTAAATAAGTATTTATTCATTCAATTTTAGAGCTAACAATTAGGTATTAGGTTTACAAAAACAACACCGTCAGCTTTTGTTTTTCTACAGCTTTTTTTAGGAATGAATTTATTTCGTGAAAATAAATATTCAAGTCCCGTTAAATTAAACGACATTAATATACTTAACCTATATAGTAGACTATTATTCAAGAATCGAGTTTTTGTTGTCTAAATAGTGAAATATGTTTAAAGATATTAATTGAAACAACAACTTAATCAACTTATACACGTGAAATATGTTATATTTTTTTAATTTAGAACTTAGAATTGCTTGACTGCAGGTATACATTGTCCGCTCATGCTCTGCACCAAAGTCAGTGCACTAGAATATAAACTCACCGCGTGTCATAGAAGTTTAGATTGCGCGAAATTATGGTCGTCTACTAAGCCAAGTTAGTATGAAGTCTGTTAAAAAATCACTTGTTTTGTATACAATTGTCGAGCAAAATAAAATTAGATACTGGATAATCCTGAAAAAGATATTTTATAATAGATTCTGTAGAGCAAACTTCAAATAGTTATCAAAATACCAAAATGAACGAAATTACATTTAAAAATTAGCCGGTTTGGCCAAATGTAAGAAGAGCTTTTTTAAATATATAAAAACATAGGGCTAAAATACGGCCGTGCAGAGTAAGCGGGCGTAACCCATGGCGGGGCGCACGCTGTGCATGGACACGTAGTTTTGGATGATTTCACCCGATAACGCACATAGACTTAGCTTAATTTTGTATCAAAATTTAGGTGACTTCGCCCGAAGCTACGTGTCCATGCACAGCGTGCGCCGCAGTGGGTTTCAGCCTTTACCGTTTTCTAGTGCCCTATTCCAAGTTACGTATACTTTTTATCGTAATAATAATGTATCGTAAATTTATCGTAATTGTGACGTGTAATTCCAATAAACCTGGATTAATTAAAGCATGACGTAAGTAATCCCAGCAGTGTGGGACCGTCTCCAGCACTCGCAAACATAAATTATGAATTAACCAAGTACTTGCACCTACGCAAGTTCGTAACCACTTAGTCGTAGTTCGTACTTGGTTCATTAAGTTACTTGGATTTACAATTAGGTATTCGACAATTCAAGATATTCCTTTAAATTAAATAATAGACTTTTTAAAAAAATTCATGGTTTTGACCATGAAAGCATTCCATTTGAGGAATGATTTTAGGAAATTCGCTGGCAATAGTTGTAAGTATTCATTATAAGAGATTTAAAGATAACCCATAAGTATTATTTAATGTTATATTTATTTTATTTTATTTTTGTTTATTTATTCGGGGCATCAACGGCGATACATTTCACAAGGTCCGTAAAATAAGTACATTTCATTATGCCAATGACAGATGTCCACAAAAAATATTGTACATACATACATACATACAAACACATATATATGTATGTACACACATAAGTACTATCCACACACAGACATAGGTACTATTCAAATATTAAAAGAGAAAAGCGCGTATTAACTGTCTGTCTATCTGAACCAGTTTCGATACATTTTGACAAGGATCTAATTTGGGGTTTGGGGATGGACGTAACGATAACTTTCATTCAAATTTAATTCCTAAAGGAATAGCGATAAACAAATGCGGACAAACATGCTGGCAAAATGTAGTCACGACAAAAAAAATAGTGTCACTATTAGTTGAAGTGCTTAATTATTTTGATCTATTAAACTATTCTTAAAGTACTTTATAATCATGTTACTTGAACTTACGAACGGCAAGCAACATAAAGGCAAATAAAACAGTCAAAAAATGCTTGAAGCGAGCTCCTAAACGAATTATATTAATCAATACGTATGAAACAGTACCGTGACTCACTCTCTCACACTCAAAACGCACAGCCTAAACGGGTGGTCCTAAGAGGTTTGATTAGGAGGAGACATTCCTCGAGTACCCTAGAGGTGCACTAAGGAGGAAAATTGATTGAAATTCCATCCCTAAAGGGGTGAAAAGGGGTGATAAAGTTTGTATGGAAAATACCGCCGGCGAAGCTGTGGCGGGTCCACTAGTTTCATTATAAACATTAACGACACTTTATCTGTTTATCCCTACCGAGTATTTTTAGTTCCCTTTAAGCGATAATGAACTTAATGCATTCTTTTTAAGAAATCATTTGCTCAGTAAACTTTGCGAGGCTCAAACTTGCTAACTTTAAACTTTAACTCAACAAGGAGAGGCAAATAGGAAAAAAGCATCTGAGAATTTGCATAAATTTCTTATTTCCTTCCCGTTTGTTGTCGGCGTGCTATGTGCGGAGAACTTAATAATAAACTTTACGGACCTACAAGTCAAGGCTTGGACATAGTAAAATAAAAGCAGTAAGTTTGTTGTGGCTGCTAAACTGGGAAACTTTCACGATGTCTGATATTTATATCAGTTAGATTCAGTGTGATTAATGTAAAACTTTGACAGAAATAAAAAAGCGATGCAGGAAGTGGGTTTTAGTGAATTGAAATTATACACTTGAAAATTTCGGTCAAACATACTAACTACATATTGGCAATTACCATTCCCAGGCACGGGTCACTTATTGTTACTGTAACAGCTCTACCGAAGATGCGTTTATAGGTCAGTTGAAATGAATAAGTAAAATATTGCATGCATTGAAATATATAGCAAGGTACTGCTCAAAGCAATTCTTGCGATGCTTACTTTTAAGGTGTCAGAACGCAAATCTGACACCATCGCACGTTCAGTCGCATGTCAACCACGGTCCTTGACACTCATTTAAGTGACATTATTATAATTAAGTATCTAGTACAATTCCACAACATGTGAGCCTGGACTACCGACCACACCGTCCACGGTGATCCGATAGCGTGTGAATCAAGCAATATTAGACTTTTGGACGCAATCTGTCATTGTTTGGATGTATGTCGTAAGAACTAAGACATCAGCAATAGTGTATGGATACGGGGCAGGCGTTTGAAAACCTTCTATGAGGTAGATATGCATATCCTTCTTTTGAGACCTTTGATTGCATGTATAAAATATGAACGAGTTAAATGCTAAGTCCTATGATGATAAATAATACATCACACATTAAACATAATGTTATTTACCTCTTACTCGCGAAGGTGTCGCGCGTTATTTAAATTTTCTCATTTTACTGTGGTTTCACTAAACTCGGCTTTTATGCCCCACAATAATAATTATACAGCAAGACTTATATTACGTTTTATTACAACTGTAAAACAAAACGGAGTGGAGCAAACTGTCTCCATATAACTTGAGACCATCTGTGTGAAATGGGTTAATGGATAACATACTTAATAGGTACTCGTATTATATCAGGCTTGAGTATAATTCTACAGTATTAGATTTAGTTTTGCGGCTGTCAGTTATATAACGAGCCTTTGTTATGCAGATTTTCAGCACTCTTCTACGTACGTAGAAGAGTGTTACATAAAACAAGTCCTTCAATTTGAATGTTGAGGTTATGCGTTTTACTTTAGACGAAATTTAAACGTCGAAGCAGTGTGGCCATTATAAAATAGATTTACTAGTTTAGCTAGCTAGGGCAGACTCTTGGTTTAAAGCAAGTCTACTTGTTTATTTTTATTCTATGTAATGGCAACTATTCAATCTCGTCTATTCAAGGCAAGATTTTGTAAAACATTATTCATTCTCGCTGTGACTCTGAAGGAATAAGCCAACAGTTATAGATACACTGATCTTATTGTACCCAAATGTGAATCGGAATAAACGGGGTAGTTAAATGGTCTGCAAGATCTGCAAGTCTAACGCCGCTGGTATGTAAAGGAACTTATAAAAAAAAACCTATGGATGGAGTTAAAAACTGAAATTCAAATTGATATTATGAATATACATCACCACAATACACTGCAAAAGGCCACGCAAATTAAAATTCTCAAATAATAAATTTAAGTGTCCATGAAAATTAAGCTCATTTTTAACATTTCAGGTAGTGTTCCATGTGGCTTTCGCTTTTATATTTTAAAACATTTTTTATTTTGGATAAACTTTTTATCGGCCTCATTAATAAAACGAGTCGGAGCTGTTACTGGCCGCAAAGCCGCCGCCACATACTGCGCCACACGTGCTGGCCAGCTACAATTACACGTATTATATAGGCCTACCAACTTTTCTGCGGACACCATTGAACTCTTCAAGCCCTTATTGCATTGGTATAGAGTATTTTTTTGCATGGAAAGGAATTTGACAGTTCACAGAAAATTTGGTACATCCATAAAATAAGCCAAATGTTAAAGTCCAGGGCTAAAAACTAAATGCTACGTTCGAATTGCAAACCGCATTTGCATAAATAGTCGTCATTTGTTTTAGATGGACTAGTGCCATTGGATTAATTTGATTGCCACGAGGATAAAAGAAAAAAATATATGTCCTTAATTTTCTAATATTTAAAAAATGCTTCAGGTAGAGTTAGAAAGTTCTTTGCATCATATTGCTCCGAACGATTCTGCTCTATCATCAATACTGCAGCATTCAATTTGTTTTAGTTTTGGTTCAAAGTTGCGTCTTATCCTGCTTGTTCTACCTACTATTTCTCTCTCGCTCTGTTAATAATTATAGTGTATGATAGTAACAGACTATATTTAATTAAGGTTGAATTCGTTCGTATACAGACTCTTACTGAACCACTGATGTTTATATGATTACCATAATTATAAAGTTACTTTCAACAATATCCATCAAGGGTAATTATCCATAATCGAGCAAGTAATTTAATTCTAGATACCTCCCAGTAATCGCACAGGTGTACAACGAAGAAGATTACTCTTTAATTGATTCGCGCTAATTACTTATTGAATAACGTACAAACAAGAAAATGGCGCGGTATGCATTCTGCAACCCTAGCATGCCAGGCACGGGGATAAGACAAGTTAAACACTTTTCTCTGTGACTATCTCTTTCGTCGGCACTAGTGTGAGAGAGACGCACTTATAGATAAGATGGTTTAACTAATCCGCGTGTCAACCTTGCTAGGGCCGCATGGCCCTATTTCATAGAGCTATATGTTACAATATTACAGGAATAATACAGACCGGTACTGTTGGGGAAAATTGCAGTTGGAGCCTAATGTGTTACCATTACAGAGTGTTGCGGGCAGTGGCGAAGCGTCTAATATTTACTAAGGGAAACCGGAAGAATTAGAACCGTACGTGCTAGTCTGACATTTAGTTAGAGTAACATGGACTTCACTGACAGCTAGCCGTAGCTTTCTAGCTTGGTAAAGCCGTCAGGAGTCGGCTTGTAGGCAGGCTGTGCCACTGATCGGGGGTTCAAATTCTAGCCCGCGCCTCTAGGTTTTCGGATCTCATGTGCGGAATATGAATCAATAATAGCATTTCGGTGAAGGAAAACATTGTGAGAAAACTTGCATACATCTGCGAAGTAATTCAAAGACGTATGTGAAGTCCCTAATACGCACTGGGCCCGCGTGGGGACTACTGCCTTGTCCCGTAGACCATTGTAGAATTTCCGGCTGAAACAATAAAATGCAGAAATGCCAACAGTTTTAAACCAACGGTAGCAGAAATCGCATTGGCCCAACGATGGTAAGTTTATGGGCGTGATGATAATATTTTACTGCATTAGGCCGACGTTACTTAATATCTAATAAGTAGGGCGTTCATTGTATACAATGCAGAAATGTTAACCGTTTTTAAACAACGGTAGCGGTATTCACAATGGCCCAATGTTGGTAATTGGTTGGACGTAATGATAATCTTTTTGTTATATTGGTTCAATGTTAGTTTTATGTGGGCAAACTACTAAATATATTATATTCTTAAATTCCCTACTGTTGTCCAACGGAAAATGCTACTAGGGTATATGCATATGTATATACAAATTATAGGCTCATATATTAGTTCTGAACACGAAAATACGAACTAGTTTCTAACTGTTGGAGAAGCATAATTAGTGCTTGGGAGGTTTTAAACTTCGTAACAGTTACCAGCTGTATACGAGTTCTCTCAGTTCAGTGTTTGTTGATGGATGAAGTTGATACGGGTCGTGTTCACTAGACTTGAAGGCGATCCATTCCAAGTCAAAGTCAACATATGTTTATTCCATGTAGGCTTACAAGCTCTTATGAAGGTCAAGGAGTGAATCTACCATCGGTTCGAAAAAACTTCTACTGAAACAATTTAAGAATGATGTGTACAGTTTTATAGAAA
This sequence comes from Tortricodes alternella, assembly GCA_947859335.1. Lineage (NCBI taxonomy): Eukaryota > Metazoa > Arthropoda > Insecta > Lepidoptera > Tortricidae > Tortricodes > Tortricodes alternella. Next base: position 14,528,429 of record OX401973.1, on the reverse strand, counting down.
TCTAAGTAGGAGTATACCACAGTAGGTGCCCATCGAGACCTCAGTGATCAGCGGTGCTAGTGGGGTTGCCAGATGATGGATTTGGCGGGATTCTCCGGAAGTTTGAATGTGCTCCCGACTCCCGGCAAACTAAAAATTCTCCCGTAGAACAACTTCATTTTATAAAACAATCATTTTATGTTGTGAATTTTCGTCAAGCGCGGGTTCTACGTTCCGGCAAGTGGTGCGGGTAGAGCGCCCTAACATGCATGCAAGACACAAAGATAAATTAAACCCGTTTATCTCTATGACTATCTCTTTCGTCGGCACTAGTGTGAGAGAGACGCACTTAGAGATATGGCGGTTTAACTTGTCCTCTTGGCTTGCATGTTAGGGCCGCAGGTGAGATATAGGTAATAAGAAAACCATCTCCTGTTTTTTTGTTAGTATTTATTAATGTAGACATATTTTCTATCAGCAGCGGACGATGTAAAAATAATACTAAATGTTGTTGTTTTTAATTATATTTACACTAAGTGCACTAGGGAGGGATTTTTTGAAATTCTATCCCTAAAGGGGTGATAAAGTTTATATAGAAAATATCGCGGGCGAAGCTGTGGCGAGTCAACTAGCGTCGAATAAAAGTGCATACTGGTCGAACACGAATACAAAATAAACAATTTCTACGAGCACTAACAGTCGGGTCGAGTGCTGTAGTTGTCGAGTCTGCTCGCAGTTCCCACGAAGTACTTTTTGTAATTGGATTGGTCAGTGTAAGACAACTTTTAGATTTAAAAAGTTGTGATTGTGAGCGTTAATTTAACACCTAAGTGTGCTTGTAGTTGAACACATAGCTTAAGTTTTTGTTATAGAATTTAGTAACTATTTGTATGAAATGAAATCTATTAATAGAAAGAAACAAAAAACAACAGGCAAAATGGTGTATCATTGAAAGGGCTTGCTTTAAGGAAAATCTCATAAAATATAATCAATAAATCAATAATTCGCTCTGATAGCATTACATCATACTTTATTGAATATTATAAAAAATAAAACGATCTCTTTAATTCAGACAGTGTTTAGATATCGCCAAAAAGCAAAATACGAACAAATATATATTTCAAGCATTTCGAATAATAATCTTTATTGCCTTCGTTTTATATGACAAATAGATTTATTTTTGTATTCATAATAAAGTTGTATGTGTATAAAAAGTGTGGTATTGTTCTTCGAACTTTTATTTTAAGCTGATTTTAAACCGTATTATATATAAAAATGTCATACCTAATTGAGCAGAATATAAAAGGATTTCGTTTTGCAAGAGGGTTCCGCAGGTTCCGTCGAAAGGCGTAAGCCATGAGCATCCATTTATCATTTTGAAATCTACTAAAATTAATGATACTTTGCTTCCCTACCGCGATATTAATGATTTCTTTCCTGTATTATACAACTGTAGGTATGAGTTAAAACCATGCAGATCTTGAATAATTTATCGTCTTTAGTTGTTCTTAGAAATTTATAAGGTACTAACTTTTACCCGCAACTTATTCTGTGTGGATATATATCTTTAAAATATAACGAATATTCATGTTGACCGTTTAAATATAGATTTTCTCCCTCAAATAACGGGCTCCTAATTGTATTTTATTGTATTTTCCTGCTCCTATTTCACTCTTTTAAGGCTCGATATTCTATAAAAACTATAGCCTATGTCTTTCTTATTGCTTAGACTATTGCTATACCAAATCTCATCAAAATCGTTTCAGTGTTTTAGCCGTGAAAATGTATCATACAGATACTTCGAACAAGTTTTTTTTAAATACTCAAAGAACTAAATAATAGGCCATTTGTAGCTGTATCGATACAGGAATGCATAGCTATGCATCGGCCATTCGTTATGTATTAGTTAAGTAATGCAAGCCGCCAGTACCTAGTCTCTTACTGGTGGGACGTTATGTATGTCTGTACAAAATAAATAATAGTGAAGTTGTGGGTATAAGTCATCTTTCAGTAAAATCTTCCCAAATATCATTCCGAGTTTGCGGAAATAAACTCACTTTTTAAATATACATATACATACATGAAATTGGTAATTTCATTTTCATTGCTTTTGATAAGTTAAATATTTACATGTATAAATAAAGTAAAATACCTTTATGATTAGGTATAATACTTAAGCAATAACAAATAAAACATTGTTTATAACATTAAAAGGGATCATGTCATTTGTTATGTTTCAAAATGTAATGTTAATTAATTGCGTAGAGTTAATAATTTTAATCATTTTGCCCATTTGTTTTAACCTCATATCACGAAAAAACTGCGCACAAACGGAAAGGATGCATAATAATTTCGTGCTCAATAATTAACAGTTTCAGGCTACAGGGTGTTAAATTTAATTGAAGAAGCGGAGACCGACGTCGTCCCAAGTTGCGTAGTTCCTAATGAAATATTGATAAGATTTATCACCTTCTGCTAATTGGAAATGTTTTTATTTATATTAATGACCAGGGATGGTTTCTACTAAATACTTAAATTTGTTAGCCTTTATTTAGTGCTTGTATGAGATAAAAGTGTCTTTTAATACGGCTCTACTCACACATTTATTAATTGATTATGAAAGGGTTTCGAGTGGTTTTTGAAAGTTTTCCATTTCATAACTCATTAACATCAGATATATGTCTCACGCTATGAACAGGCCACTTCTCAGAATGGAAGGGACTGGTTAATAGTCCGGACGGTAGTGCGGACTGGGGACTTCACAAACATGAATGTAATAACTTTGTAGATGTGTGTGGGTTTCCTCACAATGATTTACTTTACTGTAAGTCTCTTTTTTACGCTGAAAAATGCGCTAAGAAAATTACGATCATATCAAAATGAAGTGAATGAATTAAATAGCTCTAGTGGTGGATGTTTTCAACAGCACCGCTTAGCTACCTCAGAAAACTCTGGTGGACAAGCCGTGAAGGCCGAGAAGGACAAACTCAGCAAGTACCTTGACTTGGCTCACGAGGTGACGGCCATGTGGGATATTGATTCGACGATCATTGTGCCGATAGTGCCATCGTTTTTGCGAACGGTCTGATAGCAAAGAGTCTCGACCTCAAGAGATTCTCGCTTGATTGCTGGATTAAGGGACAGACACAGAAGGCGGTACTCCTGGACACAGCGTGCATCGTCAGGACGTTCCTCTCTCTGCGGCCATAACCACCGGTAGCTTGAGCCCTGCCCTGCTGCCGGCGGCACCCTAGGTTAGGTTTTTATAATGTTTGTAGTTTTATATTGATAATTTTATTTTAATTTTTATAATAATAATCATATCAATGGCCTATATAGAAATACCTTACAGACTAACATACATATTAAAACTAGTGGCTCCGTGAGCTGTAGACCTCGCTACAAAAGACTTCAAAAAACTGAATCTAAAACAAAATCCCTTTGAAAAGTAAGAAATAATGATTGGCCTTGCGACAAACTTAACTTTGCTGTTGAAAAACTGATATATCTATACATCCACATAGGTCGATTCAGTTTATCAACACCGCCAGTAAGTTTGTAATTGCAAAAACCTCCATATCTCCGCCATTTTGAAATATTTCGAAAAACCGAATCGACAAAAAAAATTATACACTTACCGAACCTCCTCACAAAATTTTACGAGAATCAATTGAGAACTGCGAGCTGTAGACGAAAACAAATGGACATCCGCTGGACATACGGAAGCATTTTTGCCCAAGCTGAAACGGAGACGCTTCGCTCGCTTCGCTCGCTTCGCTCGCTCCGTCGATAACTATAATCATGTAGGCGACGACAAGGCGTGGCTCCTTAGCGTCGTTACTCTTGGATTCTTGTCCTGGATAGGCAAGTTGCCTCTGAAGAGCCTGAATACGACACCCTTCGGTCAGACGCAGTCTGGACACGCGATCGTTGCCGTCAGCGGCCGCGGCACGCGCATCACAGAGAAGCTGAAGTGCACGCAGCGACGCGGTCGCATCTGAGATACCCTCAAGGAGAATCCAGACTTCTTGTGGACATACTCCACCACGGCGTTGAACCTGGTGGAGTGGCACAAGCATGCAAAAATACTATTCTAGTAAAATTTTAGTCTACACAGCAATTCTGAAAATTGCAGAGGTGTGGGCCGACATTTGAACCTCAATCGAGAGGCATGCGTCCGAACACTAGGCTGCAACGGCACATAACGTGTATTATTATAGTTTCTCTGTCTAAATATAAGAAAACTTAGGCTAAAAACTATACCAAATTTATTTTCATTTTCAGACAGCTAATGTTATTATTAAACGCAAGGATATTTTACGACGAAAATAGAAATAGTAATATTTCCGCACAATCCAAGACGGTGTCATTTACAATGTCTGAAGTTACGTCATTATAACAAAGGAGCAAAGTAAACTCTTAATGGCTTTTTCATTTCCCTGACAGGCAATGGAAAAGATAATATTTACTTCCCTCATTCAAAGTACGGTATGAAAAATAAGTAGGAAAATTGCTAAAATAACGTTTAAAGATCTTTTTTGTTTTGTTGCGTGTTTCATGCTTTGATATAGAAGTAGCAAAGACCAGGCGTCTCATTCGGGAACGCTAAGTGATTCTGTAGCGACTCATAAGCCAGATTTCTCATCCCACTCTTCCGCACGACGCGTAATGCGTAAGAGCGAGATGAGAAATCTGGCTTACGAGTCGCTACAGAATCACTTAGCGTTCCTGAATGAGGCGCGAGTGTTCTGTTTATCAAAACTTTAAAGTCTACACGTTTACAAGTGACATTTTCACACAAATAGTCCGTATAAATTACATTTATAAAAATAAAACCGGTCATTTGCGATTCTGACTCCCGTACTGAGGGTCACGTACTTACCTACGAAAACCAGACGGTACCTTTGAGTTACGACTTTAACTATTTAAAACCTACCAATGAAATAAATCATGAAATAAAATTTTCCAAGCTCCTCTCTCTTCGTCGGCTCTAATACGACCTTGCAAAGATTATTCCGTTTTGTTTCGTTTCTCGAAAACCATAAATGTTTGGAACTTAGTTTTATTATTCTTGTAAAATATACCTAAGTTCCATCTTGACCCTATTGCTTGGCTTACAAGTTGACCTACTTCCTTGGCCCCCTTTTTTAGTAAAATTTAAAATATATAGTGTCATTTTTTTCCTGTTATACATGTGGCTTGCAAATTGTATAACTATTCCACAAATTTCATGTCCATAAAATTAGTATTTTCTGAGATAATCTGCTGTGAAATATAGACAGACAGACAATGAAGTATCGCTCCGTAAGGGTTCCTTTTTTATCTTGTAGGTACGGAACTCTAAAAAGTACAGGAGTTGTAAACAGCTGATTAATCATCATTATGTACTTTTCTCTGCTCGAAAGTCAGCTCATTGGGTGTAGTGAATATGTGGCATCAAATATAAATACACATTAAACTTTAGAGCATTTATTTACACAGGATTATAATTGCTAAAGTGGTTGCTCATGCTTAGTAAAATAACTCGGCTATTTTGCTTGGCACTCACTTATAACAAACTACACGCAGTCAGTAATTTATTTCCAGCATTTCATCTCGGAGCGACTGGGAACAAATTACACCAATTTTTTCTTAGTCCAATTTTTCGGAGGCAATTCGAGCTCAACATTATGCCGGCGTTACCGTATTCGACGCCCTTTGTTCTAAAACGCGATGAACAAGCGGCTGTCTTTGTTGACTAGACAATGTCAGAGAAGGATGGAAAGATCGAAAAATAAATAAATAATAAACATACATAAATCAGGGGACAACCTTTACACAAATTAATCTAGTCCCAAAGTAACCTGTAAAGTCTTGTGTTATGGGTACATACATACTTATATTGATAAGCTTAAATACGTACGATATATTCAAGACTTTGGAACAAACATTCGTGCTCATCACACAATTATTTGTTGCCCTTACCGGGAATCGAACCCGGGACCGCTAGTTCGGAGGCAGTGTCACTATTAACTACCATTTTTATAACAGGCTTTTTTGCCCGTTGCACTTTAATATTGCAATAATAAGCGTACACAAAATGTCTTGTACCTGTGCTATTGACCGTTGAAGAGTTCCTTTATCTGGAGCTAACCCTGGATGTCGATTCGGGGTTAGCTTTTGCTTCTTACAGCTTAGGTACCATAAAAATGCTTTGTCATCGGAACTGAACCAATATGTAAAAAGTCATCTTCGTAGGATAAGAGCTTGCAAGATTTGACCCGAACATACATACTTACATACATACAAACGTTGTAGGTCATTGCTAAATTAAAGCTTGTAAAAAAGGAGTCTCGATTTTGGATCAAACAGAAAGAGCAGATATTCTTTAAAACTCCCCTTCTGGTCCCTAGATGAAGTAATAATGGGGACAAATGGGCCAGTATGAAAAACACTATCCTTTTGAAAACACTAGTGGCCTCTTCAAAGCTTTGCTCTCGTTTCCAGACAAAGTTTGAACTCCTAAAATCCTTTCTCAGAGGACGTCTACACCCTAAAAGGAACCTAGCTGCCAAATTGCAAGTTAGATTAGCCAACGAGTCCAATTCGAAACGTGGTCGCCTAAATTTAAAATTTCCGAAACTTAAAATAAGAAACTTCAAACTCAAGTTGTATAGCACCCAGAGGCGGAGCGTGAGAGTAAGCCGGTGTCTTAACTCTAACATTACAATATTGTTAATTACTTCTTGTATTAACATAAAAATTGCATTTGACATAATTTTTATGTAAAAAAAATATTAAATGAATGAGTAATATTATAATGGTTTGTAGGAACGCATGGCCGTTAATTCAAACGCCACGCCAAACGCGCATCAAACAGTACGCGCCTACAACGCGTGAGACGGTTATTTTAATACAAACAATGCAAACGCATGTTGTCTCTTTTCATTCATTCGTCACGCGCTCACTCACTCACGTGCCGCGTTTGTCAGTCCGCCCGCCGCCTAAATCGTTACAAGTCACGTTTACTCTGTGACTTAAAACCTACAGTTTAATAATGAAACATAATCATATAATTTATAAAATAAAAAAAAACCGACTTCAAATAGCCTTTGAAAAGTAAGTTTTTTTTTTCACATTTTATTTATTATCCTGTGCTTTAACGACACACATTTACTACATCAAGTAACAATAGCATAATGCCAATTGCTCATCACCATTTAAAAACTGTTGCTATCCACGGTGCAAGGATGTCAACCGTTGAGGAGTTCTCCTGGTTCTTCAATTTTACTACATGAATTTTCATGAACATAAGTTGCTTCAGAACTTTATACAGCAATTTAATCACCAACCGTGAAATTTCAACATCTAGGAGTTCCGGTGATCATCTATGGTCTTCATCAACAGTTCCACTTCACCAAATAATGATTTTGGAACGTAACTGCTTGAGTTATTACAGAAAATACAAAAATTGCTATATGCTTGCCTATAATATTTGAAGAGTTCTATCGATTCCTCATAGATCCTTTCATCATAACTCAACTTTGACGACAATGGGACCAAACTGGAGGTATACCTACCGATTAAAAAAATATTTTTCAAAATCGGTTTATAAAATTAAATGACAGAGTTCTGAAGTAACAAACATAAAAAAAAAAAAAAAAAATACAACCGAATTGAGAACATCCTCCTTTTTTTTGAAGTCGGTTAAAATAGAAATGATGCACCGGCGTAACCTCTCGCTCCGCCACTGACAGCACCATTGAAGTAGTACGTTACACTAGAACAGACATCTCAGACAAATGACAGCGAGCACTTGATGACGGAGCGGGCATGCGCACCGTGTCCGGCGGTCGTCGTTTTATTATAGGGGTTAGTGCCATTTGGCCTCAACAGGCTTTACAAAAAATCAAGTTGAGGCGTCTATTCTATTATACATAATTGCTCAAAGTATAGCATCAAGCTGTCAAAACGAGTTTAACGTTTCTTATTTCAAATTTAGCGATCTCATTTTCGAATTGGTCCCAATGAGTTAGTAATATTTCACTAATATTTATATAGATTAAAGATTGCTTAAACTGTAAAAGAAGCTTATAAAGTTCGTAAGTTCATTTATGTCTCGCATTTTTTTAGTTAAGTAAAAATAATCACCGTCGTTTTGTTTGTGTAATGAAACACTCCAGGGTGGAGAACGTGTAGGTATTTCGTAACATTGTACATAGTAAAGTAGTCATTATGTGATACCCGTGCGTATGTTATGGATATGTATGTTCTTAAAAAGACGTATACTTATATGCTACTTATGTTACTTGCGGCCGAAAATATACTTATACATGTCAGTGTGTGTACTTAGTTTTGTCACTAGCTAATATCATCTCTTCCTAATTAGTTAGTTACTTATTACACTACACGTAATATCGCTTTATATTTGAATTGGTAAGTGCGTTTTATGATCTGTCAGTAGTTAACACGATTAACGATTGAAATCATATTATTATTTATCTCATGGTATATTGCAGTGGCGAAGCGTCAAATATTTCCTATGGGAAGCCGGAAGAATTAGAACCGTACGTGCGAGTTTTGACATTTAGTTAGAGTAACATGGACATCACTGACAACTAGCCGTAGCATTCTAGCTTGGTAAAGCCGTCAGGAATCGGGTCGTAGGCAGGCTGCGCCACTGGTATATTGCCTGGGCACACTCTGCCCACCAGGCAAGATAACTGCTTAGACCATTTTATGCTGGAAATAGAATCCCATACAGCCACTGCATATGCGGCTGTTCTAAATACCTCTGTAACCGACCACCTAACATTACTTTTAACACTAACGTTCAACAAACCCAAGGACCAAACCATTCGTAAAATTGTAACTGTTAATTACGATAACGCTTTAACAAAATTATTGGAAAAAAATATAGAACTTCTCCTCTTGTCTAATGACCCATACTTTATCACCATACAGCTTATAAACAAAATAAAACAAGCCTTAGAACAAAGCAAAACCACTAAACCAATTCCCAGAAGTCAGCGAACAATAAAGCCGTAACCTGTGGTATACTGCGATGTATCAAACAGCGTAATAAATTACAGCTAAAAGCCCGTCTAGAACCTCATAATGAAATTCTTAAAATAACATTCAAAAGATACCGCAACTTTTTGCAACAACCTAATAAAAAAACTTAGGCCTAAATATGAACGAGATCAGCTGGCTAACGCTTCTAAAAACTCTAAAGTGCTCTGGAAAACGATAAAAAGAATAACCCATTACAAATCTGATAAATCTAACAACATCGAATTGCTAAACACAAATTCATGTCGTTCTGTATCTGTGGATTATGTTAACAATTTTTTCGCCTGTATCGGTAAAACACTAGCTGAGGATATACTTGATGGCTCAATTGATGATCCAGAAACTCTCGAATACGGTAATAATTTGCCTGACTGGGCAACCACATCACTGGTTCTACTGGACACTGACCCCTAGGAGGTATATGGCATTGTCATGGGTCTGAGATCCGATAGCGCCCCTGGGTGGGATAACATACCTACTAAGTTCCTCAAACTCGCCTGCACCACTATTGCCCCTGTAATTAGTCACTTAGCAAACCTGTGCTTTGCGAGAAGAGCTTTCCCTACTCCACTTAAACAGTCGATTGTGACCCCTGTATATAAGAGTGGAGCAAAAGATGATGTAAATAATTACAGACCGATCTCTGTCCTGACTGCTATTTCTAAAGTTATTGAAAAACTAATTAATAATCGACTTTTAAATTACCTAAATAAATACAAAATTCTCACCAATTTGGCTTCCGACAATTCAGATCCACCGAGGATGCAATCCTATCCCTAACTTCCTTAATTACTGACAAAGTTGACAAAGGTAAGAAGTGTCTAGCTGTATTTCTAGACCTGAAAAAGGCATTTGATACGGTCTCACACTCCACTCTTATACGAAAAATGGAGCGAGTCGGAATAAGGGGTTTACCTTTGCGCTTGCTGAGTGACTACCTACAGGGACGGAGGCAAAAAGTCAAAGTGGTGGAATGGTTGAGCAACGAAGCTGATATAGCGTTTGGTGTCCCCCAGGGGAGAGTTTTAGGGCCCACGTTGTTTCTAATACATATAAATGACTTGACGAATCTTATACTACAACGTGGGCACATCGGTTCTTATGCTGATGACACTGCCATAGTGTTTGATGGGGAATCCTGGGAGTCAGTGTTCAGGAGTGCAGAAACTGGCCTCTGTCGAGTATCTACCTGGTTAAGAAATAACCTACTCACGCTAAATGTCAATAAGACCAACTATATATGCTTTAAAAAGTACGAAAGCACGCAACCAGATAGTAACTTAAAATTAAAAATACACACTTGTAACTTAAATGACCATGCCCATCTTCAGTGCAACTGTATGGAACTTGAAAATATCAGCTCTACCAAATATTTAGATGTAATATTAGATCAACGCCTTTCATGGCACTTGCATCTTGAAAATGTGAAAGTTAGAATAAGAAAACTAAATTGGATTTTTAAAATACTTAGACATATTACTACTAAGAAATTGTTGAATCAACTATACATTACTTTAGCACAACCGATAATGAGTTACTGTATAACTGTCTGGGGCGGTGCAACAAAAACAAAATTCTTGGAAGTTGAAAGAGGGCAACGTTGCTTGCTGAAGGTGATGTACTCAAAACCATACAGGTTCCCCACAAACGAACTTTATCAAATTAGCGACCAACTATCCATGAGGAAGCTGTATGTTCTGTGTACAACACTGAAGCTTCATAAAACATTAGATTATAAGCCTACAGTTGAAACCCGTAGACGCAAATATAACGTTGCCCCCGTATCTACCAGTAAATCCATGTTTGCCAAAAGGCAATTCAAAGCGCAGTCAGCATACATATGTATAGAATAACGTCAATAATAACTGAATGGTTAAAACTGCTCAGCTACGATGAGACTGAGTCTTTACTGAACCGTTCTATATATTAAATATTATATTGAAGGTGGTAATAATTATAAGTAATTATTAACACACACACACACACACACACACACACACACACACACACACACACACACACACACATCCGCGCGCGTGCGCGCTCATAATCCTAAAATAGTTAAAACTTAAGAAATAAAGTTAATTTTAATTAAAATAAAATAAGTACCTACTTACCTTTGTATAATGTTTCCGGATGTAGACTTGTAGCTACGGAAGAGGGGTTTCCTGATACAGGTTATTATATATATCAGGGTTTACAAGCTGCCCTAAGCCCCTTTATAGACAGTCAGACAGTTTTATCTATCTATAAAGATGCGACTACATTTGTTCTAGCTGGGCCTATATACAGTCGGTTCAAATATAAACCTTTAAAACTTCATACAAAAGGAATGGCAACACCTCTCTTACTCCCTGGTAAAGGTACTCAAAGGTACGTCGTTAACTTGCATTATTTTATTCAAATTTGTGAACAAAGGTTGAAAGAAGTCTTTTTGAAATGCTAATTTCTCGGGAAAACAGAAGGGCTTTCTTTTTTTCTTCTACGCTAAATGGACATCGTTATTTTGGTGATTATTTTATTACAAATTCTAGATAAAGTTAGCTTAGTACATACTACGTATATAAATGGAAAAGTTACTTAATTATTTCTCCGCTCTCATACAGCATTTCTTTTTTAATATTAATGGGCTTTCGCTTGACCACAGTCTCACCTGATGGAAAGTGATGACGCGGCCGAAAGTGGAATGCGATTACCCAGGAAATGCCTATTTACTCTCCGCTTCAAAGTGCCCAGAGCATAAAAAGAAAGACCGAAAAAGCCGATGCAGGGAGGCCATTCCATTCCTTAGATATACGTAACAGGAAAGAAGAAGAAAACGCTTCGTATGACAAGGTGGAAAGGTTAATCATGTAGGGATGATAATGACTCCGTACGTCTAGTGGTCCAATGATGAAAAGTACACTGAAAAAAATTTAAGGGCTAGAAATAAACAAATTGCTGGTGGATGGGACAGGGCTTGCTAAAATCAAACAAGTCTAAGCAATTGCATGTCTATAATTTACAAAGCTGTTGTTTATTTTCAAATCAGTCTCTGTTGTATGAAGCACAGACAAGCTAAATTGGTACTTTGTTGGCACTTCGTTTTTTCCGTGTAGAGAAGCAGCAACTCATGCACCCCCACGGCACACTCTCCAAAAGACCAGTAGGCAAGCGAATCTATGATCTAGACTTTGAAACTTCAATTACACCAACGCGTGGTCCTTCTAGCTCGACGTTCTACCGAATTCAGAGCAGCAAGCTGCAAAGAAAATTCGGGAAGGTATTCATCCCTTTTGCGCCGAAAAGTTACCGGGTCGTCAGATTCCTCGAAATCAAGTGAAACCTCACATTTTACACTGACAAAGATACGGGTAAACGCTAGTGTAAAGATAAAAGACGCAAGAACCCGACTGAGTGTTGCTAACGGCACTCCGCTCCGTTTATTTTCGTACATTAGGCCCATTCTCCACTTGTACCATTTCTATTGTGTTTAATTGCCAGATTATACCTTTGAAAGTCGAGACTCGTCTGAGTACATCACAGGGCACTTCGCGCACAATCAAAGAAATCTCTATGTATTTTGATGATTATGTATCTAGGTTAAGTGATGTTAATTAAAAAAATCGGTCAAGTAAGAGTCTGACTCGCGGCGTAGGTCCTTGCTTACCTTTAAAACTGGACCCCTTAGGATCCCCAAAATTTAAAAATGAGTGATACCTTTCTCATCTCTTGCTAACAGTCCACATCTAGTAAATACCTGATGAGAACCAGTTGATGTCTTTGTATGTATCAAAATCTATCCGTATTTCCTTGCGATATTAAATACCGTCGTTATTGCATTAATATATTTAGTATATAAATTATAGTAAAGACGACTGTTAACATAAACTAATTGTTCAACACACACATTTCTTCCGTGTTAGTTTTAAATAAGCTGCGACTTCATACTTGTACTTAATTTGAAATTTCAATAAATAAATCAATTAAAATTCCTAATCTCTGTTATATACAAAAACAAATCGAATACTGCAGTTATTCATCAAATAATGTTGATTTGCTTAAATTCTTCTGACATTAAATACCTTGTAGGCAAGGCACATATAAAACCTGAAACGTTTTTTAATTGAAACTTTGAACTAATTTACTTTTAATATTTAAAGTTGTATATTCAATTGATAATCATGATTTATTTTATCTTACAAAACTTATCAACACATCGGAATACGTAATGCATACGATGATTCTTTCCACAAATTCACTATAAATTGAACTTTGTTGTTTAATATCCAGTAATGAGTATAATTTGCTCTCCTTTACGAAATAATTGATACATATTCGCAGAAAAGTAGAATCACTCAAAACAAAAGCCAATATTATTACTGATACTAATCGAGGCTTATTGGTCAATTATTCAAAATTGATCGGCCACTTCCGGGAATGGATATACAAATTACACCGGGCAATTATCAAAGTGCGGTTCACACTGTTCCAATTAAAATATTAACAAACAACGCCCATCGACTGAGCTGGTTTTGTCGATTAGGCAAACGATTACACCTTGTACTTTTCAGGGTTCTCTGAGATAACGAACTGTTATAATTATGATTATGTATTAGTTTAAATTTCTGAATTTTAATCGACCGAACCGTCTCCGTTTCAGCTTGGGCAAAAATGCTTTCGTATGTCTAGCGGATGTCCGTCGGCTGTTCGGCGTCTGTCCATTTGTTCTCGTCTACAGGTCGCATTTCTCAACCGATTCACGTGAAATTTTCTGAGCAGGTTCGATAACTACGAGTAGGTATATAGTTTTTATGTCGATTCAGTTTTTCGAAATTTTTCAAAATGGCGGAGTGATGGGGGTTTTTGCAATTACAAACTTATTTGCGGTGTTGGTAAACTGACCCAACCTATATCGATGTATTGGGTTTAATGTTTTCCAACGGCAAAGTTTAGTTTTTCACGAGGTCTACAGCTCACGGAGCCACTAGAACAGGAGTGTTTACAAAAATCTTAATTCTTCCTTTTTGAAAGGTCAAAATGTACAAAACTTCAGCATAAAGATAATCAAGTTCGAGGAACGGACATTTTCATTCAAATTTGATTCTATTAAGACCGTCTGTGCTATTTGATTTTGTGAATACTTGTACCCCAACACCTAATTTTGAGAAAATCCTAATTTTAACTTAAATTTTCTTAAAATTACTGACTAGTTTGCTCTGGTTTAAGGTCTTGGTAACTTTTTGTTTTGCCCTTTGTATACTTTAGAACTTCGTTCCTTTGCGGTCTGCCACTACCTTTCAGGGCCCAGCCGGTCACAGTTTTGGTCCATCGGTCTGGATGGAAAAGGAGAAGGGAGGCCCTTGTCCAGCAGTAGGACATTCATAAGTTAAAAGTTATAAGCTAAACCCCGACTGGTGAAGTTAAGGCTTTTTAACTCTAGTAGGTATGACGCATGCTTAGAATTAGTTAGTAAGGTAGTTAGTGTTTACAACAAATGTAATATGTTAATAGTCAGTGATGAAATTGCTAACTTAGATAAATTGAAAAAAAATGCGAGACCTCCACAACTTAGAACTTTATCGTACTTGCCGAAATATGCCCTGCCAAACTGTACAAATTATTATGGTAAACGTAATTGGGAGTATATGCTACCAAAAATACTAAATGACCTACCTGTAGACACTTTAGAAAAAATATGTATAAACCCGGGCCGTTGTCTTAATCTTATGAAAGCTGCCTATCTAGGTGACTGTCATAAGAATAACAACGCATAGATTCATGGTTGGACGAGGTTTAGCGAGGGAGATCCGGGCCGAAATTGATAAGTAATACCAAGTGAAAACAGCGGCAGATAAACTGTATGTAGTTTTCGCCCGCTGCTTTAGTTAAAAAAAAATAATGTAATTAACTTATAAATAAAATAATATAAAAAAAACTTATATAGCTTATAGCACTCGCATATCTTCCGCGAATCATATATCACGATACCCCATTTAAATATTAAAATCCGTCCAGTAGTTCAGGCGCTAAAGTGGTACATCCGATGTCAAGTCACATGAAATTATATAGGTACATAGACTGTTAAACTATATACCCTCTTTTTGGTAGTTTAGAAGGTGGAAAGGTTAATCCTGTAGGGATGATATGACTCCGTACGTCTAGAGGTCCCGTGATGTATAGTAGAGGGGAGCAACAACTCATGCAACCTCACGGCACACTAAAATATCTATAACTTTGTACTAATGTTTAAGTAATGCAAACGATTTTTTTTTATTTATAAAGTCAACAAATAAGGTCAAATATAACAAAAACGAGAATATTAAAACAGAATTAAAATTAACTAACCTAAAAAACCCCACCTTGCATCGTGCCTGGCCCAAATGTCCCCTTTGTGCCAGCCGCATTACCGCGCTGGATAGCATTTGACATCTGCTGAACCAGCCAAGATCCAGAGCGAGGGTCACCGCCCCTCTCCTTTAGCCGGCGCCCTAACTCCCTGATAAACCGTCGGGCCTCAACGCCCCATGGTCCCGCGACCGGGACGAAATCATACACTGGCTCCAGCGCGGAGTACGTGGAATGTTTTGATTTAGCGGCTCTTTCCGCTGCAGAACCAGCCACTCTCGCGGTGGGATGCAGCAAATGTGCTCCCACATGTTGCATCCCACGTAATACTATATATATAATCGTTTAGAAAATTTGTAATATTATTCCTATTCGTCATATACATAGAAAAGTTCGGTCTACTACAGCACGGGGTAAATTGCTAAAAGCAAACCAATTACCGCTTCCAAAGTTGAATGTATTTCAAAAAGTTTAATCAGCCATTTCGTATTTCTAAGTATAAGTTATGTAAAGCCTACTTACTTACCACTTGTTGAGAAAGTCATTTTAGTATCTTCTTCGATGGGTTTCTTGTCGGGTATTTCTAAGATTTCCTCGAACTGTAGAGTCGGATCTTCATTATATTTTGAACTTTAGTTATTTCCTTTTACATTTATCTAAACAATGTTTACGCTCTTTAACAAACAACGCCCATCGACTGAGCTTGACTATAACATTCTATCAACAAATTTTATTGCATGACGATTTGTTTAGTTGAAAGGGTTTATGTAACTTCTGCTCAACTAACCGACCTAAAATAATTGTGACAACTCGAACTAAGTAGTCCTAAAAAAGAACGGTTTTATGATGTATTCAAATAGAAAAAAATATATAATTCTGCTCCCATAAGATTTATCTGCGATATCACAATCTCTTAAAAGTTCTATTTGATCGGTGTATTCGTTTTGCTCCAAAAACAAGAAAAGATTTATTTCTTTTAAGCCTCCCAAAATCAAAGCAGCATTCTACTGCTAATAATTTAGAAAATTACGGCTACTATGTTTCTACATTATTTGACCCTTACTTCCAAAGTCAGCCTCTGATCAAGATATGTCTTTGTAAGTATTGTCAAAACTAATCTCATCAGTCTGAATTACGTATCGTATCTAGACTCACAAATGATTTCAGAAACTTTCCTATTTCTTAGAAAATCACATACAAGACGACAACATCAAATATATATCCCCGATTCCAATATCTGGTAATCAATAAGTACGTACGTGAATTTGGAAGAAGTCCAAAACTCCGAGGAAGTGTGGGGCCTGATTTACTTTGAATGACATTAGTTGGGTCTTATGGCCTCATTTTAGTCCCATTCAAACTTGGTTAACGTTGGTTAATAATAACTTTTGGAGTTTCTTTAATAGTTGAATGTTAGATGTTTTGAATAACAAAATGGTCAGATTCCTCCAGTTGAGAAACCTTTCAGATTTTGATTGCCAGCATAATGCCCGCTACCGACGTAACTATATATCGTAGCGATTTATCTGTGCAAGCCGATTTGCGCAGATTCATCGATCGTGTGTATGTCAAATCGTTGCGATTTTTATCATACACACGATTGATAACACTACGGTTATAAGATTGGTCTGACTTCGTTACAATTTTTATGCTTATGTGTCGCAAAAAGCTGCAGTGTTTATGAAGAAAGGAAATACAAATTGAACAATTTATTACGAAAAAGACTTGACACGTCACTGTTTTCCCGGAAATGAGTGTATGAAACGTGAACCAACTCAAGTTCCTTCTCCCTTTCAAAATTTTATGAGGTGCATTTTTACCGGCAATATACAGCCATAAGGACAGGGGCTCATAAAGTTTCAGGTGCCAAGGCAAGTTTCACGGCTCGGTGCGATTTGATGAAGCCAGCTTTATGGGCTTAAATATGTCATACCTATACATATTTTACGTATCAGCATACGGGAAATGTAAACTCAATCAAACGCAACTCGGGGTGGTTACTTTCAAACAACTAACTGGAAACTTAGTTCGACTAATTGAATAATAATTGGTAACTGACAGGTATTTTTCATATTGTATATATGTATGTATGTCATAACAACTGTTTTTCAAAAACTTGAGACATTAAAAATTTATTTCTCTGTCAAATTGATTGAACATGGCCTAAATCGGATATTTTCTGCACTCAACTTCATCCGCGTGAAATTCGGTTATAGTTATTCTCCCAGGAACTTTTGATTTTTCCGGGATAAAAAGTACTCTATGTCCTATTTTAGGACTCACTTCCGTTTCAGCTGGGTAAAAGTGCTTTCGTATGTCCGGCTGTCCGGTTGTCCATTTGTTCTCCTCCATAGGTCGCATTTCTCAACCGATTCCCGTGAAATTTCGAGAGCAGGTTCGATTATTATATATATATTTTTTGTAATCGACAAAAAAAGTATATATAATTACAGTTACAGTTACAGTTACAGTTTTTCGAAATTTTTCGAAATAGTGGAGATATGGGGGGATTTTGCGATTACAAAGTTATTTGCGGTGTTGGTAAACTGAACGCGACCTTTGTCGATGTAGGTATCGGGATAACAGTTTTTCAACGTTAGCGTTAGTTTGTCGCGAGGTCTTCAGCTCACGGAGCCAATAGTATTAGGTTTTCTCAATCCGCTCAATACGTACAACATTGTGTATGCTACTGGCAGTCCTTTTGGGATACAGATACTACGTGCAATAAAGTCAATGTTCCGAGTGATTGGAAATGTTTCCCATCTGTTTTACGCCTCAGGCATTCGATACTCTGCAGATACCTACTGAAAGGTAGCCATTACCCGATAGCTCTGTTTGACCCGAATTAATTACTTTTGTTTGACATCACAATTGGTATAACATGGTTTCGGTATTACAACTGACCAATGCGTATCCCGCAACGAAGTTCCGGGAAGTCACGAACATCGACCCAACATGCGTACTTTTTGATTACAATCTGAACTGATTCATCAAGTGAAATGATTAAATTACTATAAAAGTTTTATATGAGACATTGTTTAAATGGCGTGCACTCAACAAGATATTTTTTGAGAACAGTCCCTTTTTTCCTCTGATCAATCGCTTCAAGATACTCCAGTCGTTCGCAGTTACATAAAAAAAAAAACATGGTCACCTAAAAAAATAACCTTCTAAAAACACATGAAAGCATCTTTCCACAGAAGGTCGCAAAATGGTAAGTACTATGCTTTGTTTAACGACGATGGATTGCATGCTGGCTGAAACGCGAGTCAGACTTAATTAAATATTGAGCCTTTTGAGCTTGTCCTCAAGAAGAATTGATGGGAACTGTTAAAATATAAGAGTATCAATTTTAAATAACTTTCAATAAAACATGTTTACATTTCTAAATATTAACCGATTTTGATCCATTTTTAACATGTTATCAATCTGAACAATATTTTAGGTTTAAGGTTTATTTAGTTATGAATTCAAAACTATTGATGCTTTAGTGTTTTAATACAAAAAAAATATTTATCTACACCCATATCATAAAACCTCCATTGGTTAATCAAAAACCGTATGAAATGACCACCATTTTGACAACCAATTAGGAAAAACCAGTGCTGCGATAAAGAAATAACATGACTTCTTTATCGTTTTTAGTAAAGAAATGAGATTAAATTTGGAACAGCTGTCAAAACTCAAGTGGGTCTCTATTCTAGTATCCATAGATATTAAAACAGTTATTGATACGAAACGTTAATTCATGTTATGTTTTTTTTAAAATAAACTGCACAATATTTGATCTCGAGTGACGTGAGAATAGAAACTTCATCCGTTTGTCTATGATTTAAAAAAAATGGTCTTGACGGAGAATCGAATTGCCGCCATGTTGACGTTTAGCTGAACGAAAGTAGAATTGTTGTTGAATTGAATAGACAAAGTTGTTTGTAATTTACATTTTAGTTGAAAATATGAATAGTAAGTAGTCTTTTCGGAGTGTGTGTGATGTGAAAATGCGCCGGATATCGGAAATATGCAGCCAAGATTGCAACAAATAACTTGTTGCCAGAAAATATTGTTTCTGAACCCATCATGGAGGATTTATAATATGTGTGTAGATAAAGTTATGTATGCAACTCTGCATAATTTGGCCTTAAAACACACGTGCGATCTTATTATGAAACTCGCCTATCGGCTCGTTTCATGAAAACCGCACTAGTGTTTTAAGGCCTATCATTATGCAACCGTTGCATAAACTACTATTTACTAATCATTACCTTTCGTCATATTCCGGTCTAATATTAATATTGGAAAAGCCTGAAACCTATAAACCTACATTTTGACCTACCTTGTCTTCTTTGTACTTTGTTTTTATTACATACTAGGGTTCCCCCGCGGTTCCACTCACGAAGATCGAAACTAAAACAGCTGTCTGCTAAATTCACATTCATCAAACGCGCGAACTGTCAAACGCGCCAAGTTAAAATAGTCGATACGTTTTCTGAAAACATCCAATTTTCTACGCAATTTTTTTAACTTTTCCTTCCGGTGGAACCTTCTGATACAACCCATTAGGAACCTTTAAAAAAAATGAATGAAATCGTTAAAGTCGTACTCAAGTTATGGCGTGACCAAGGGAAACAGGGATCCGTTTTTTAGGTTTCCGTACCCAAAGGGTAAAAACGGGACCCTATTACTAAGGCTCCGCTGTCCGTCTGTCCGTCTGTCTCCAGGCTGTATCTCATGAACCGTGATAGTTAGATAGTTGAAATTTTCACAGATGATGTATTTCTGTTGCCGCTATAACAAAAAATACTAAAATACATAATAAAATAAATATTTAAGGGGGTTCCCATACAAAAAACGTGTTTTTTTTGCCGTTTTTAAAGATAATGGTACGGAACCCTTCGTGCGCGAGTCCGACTCGCACTTGGCCGGTTTTATTTTTATATATAGATTATTGTTATTCTGACCCTTAGTCTTTTTTATACATCTGTAAGTGACTTAGATTAACTTATCCAGGGTTGTCATCTCATCTCAATGAGTTTTATATTAAGCTTACCAGAGATCCTATACATCTCATCTCTATTGATGATGACTTGTTCAGAGACCTTTTAGTTTAAACATTTCTACTGTAGCAGAGACTATACATCTCTCTTATTCGTTATTAATTACAATTGAATTGTGCCCATTCGTCTTTTGCACCTTTTATGTGTCAGGTTTAATTTTTAACGTATCACTGAAACTGTAATACGAGTATTAAAGTTGAAAAAACTTAATAACTGCCGAGTTTCTTGCGTCGTTTCTTCTCAGCAGATGTCACGTTTTGATGCGTTGGTAAAAACATTTTTGCCGTTTATATGAAAAGTGTAATTTATGGCTTTGGTAGAGTGTCCACTACTATCATTACATCATTATCACTATATCATTTAAAATATTTTACTCCTCTGCTGCACTGGGAGTAAAGAAATAGCATAGAATGCGTGTAGATGCTTATCATCCTGGCATGTCGTAAAAGTCGACTAAGGGACGGGTCCTCTCCAACATGGTGGACTATCTGTATGGGCGATGGGCTGATCACCTGTCACCATACGGTTCATCATACCATCTTAGGACTAATTAATCGAACGTGGCCACAAGTAGTCTTGTGGCTCTGCCCACCCCATTAGGGATTTCGGGCGTGATGCTATGTATGTATGTATGTAAAATATTTTCTAAATTTTAGGTCAATGGTTACATAATTGGGTCAGCCAATATGTTATCTTACATTAAATCGAACTAATACTACAACCATAAAAACGAAGCGCTACATCTATCAAAGAACCCGTATGTCCCACATTTCCATAATAATATAAGGGACTTATTAACTCGCAAGAGAGACTGCTAAGAGCAGTTTCAGAATGGGACCACTGCAGTGTTGACACAATAAACATAAACACGACACTCACTATGGTATTAAAGTGCTATGTAGCTAAAAGCTGGTGTTAGTACGTTTTGCTCAAGTTAATTGGTAATTCGAGAAGCCTTTCTTGATAATACATAGTGTGTACGTGTGTAAACGCGTGTTCGATATCGCATCAAGTCAATAAATCTTCTATTAAAAATATCACATGTAATACTTTTCATCTTAGTATTTTTTTACTAGGTAATATACTGAAGTTGGTGTAAAGCAGCAATTATGCTAATGATACTGCGGTGTGGAGCCAAAAATTCCGGTATAAATTTTATGATAGTAAGCATTTTAAAGTATGCATGTGGGGGATTATTAAAAATTAACTTTGGTAATTTAGACACAAGGTGGGATCGTTTTCTTCTCTTTGTTAATATTTGGTGAATACACCGGACTGATAACATTTTCTTTGCCGAAATTGAGTGGAAAAATACAAACCATTACGAGATCTTGCTTTTAAAGTGGGTTTTTTAATCGTCTACTTATATAACGATTAAAATATTTTGTACAAAAATATTATATTTCCAATCATCCTCTCCAATTACTTTATATTCAGCTCGTCAATCGCACCCACTCTGAGTTTTGCCATAAAGTAACATCTTCAAAGGTTTTTTTAGGGTTCCGTACCTCAAAAGGAAAAAACGAAACCCTTATAGGATCACTCGTGCGTCTGTCTGTCTGTCTGTCCGTCTGTCACAGCCAATTTGGTCCGAAACTACTGGACTGATTGAGTTAAAATTTGGTATACATATGTAAGTCGGTGACCGCAACACGGACGCGTGACGTAAATATATGAATTTTAAACATGAAGGCCACTTTTGGGGGGTAAATTAGAAAATTATTAAAAAAAGCTTTGCTACCTATATCGTGTGACATATCAAATGAAAGGCCTTATGGTGAGGATCATAAATATATTTTTTTTAGAATTTTAAATAAAACAGTTTGGAAGTTATTTAGGAAAATAGGCGAGAATTGACCACCCCCTTATTTCCGAAACTACTGGGGCTAAAATTTTGAAAAAAATACAGAATGTAGTTCTTCTCCTGTAAATTACAGGAAAACCTATAAGAAGTCTATGGTATTTAAAGTACGCTAGTAAATTTCAGATAATCATGTACGGAACGGAACCCTCTCCACGCGAGTTTAACTCGCACTTGTCTGGTTTCTTAATAATATATTTTTCCTAAAAGCGTTAATACTTGCGCCCACTATTCGGCGTCTGTTCGCGATTCATGTATTCTCATAAAACTTAAGTACCAACATACGAATAACATAAATAAAGAGACGGCAATAAAAAATACAACAAAATAATCCGGTAATGCATCGCATTGGCACTTTGTTGTTTGATTTGTGGCATAAAGAAATTTGAATTGACAAGTAAATACGTGGCGCTGAGAGCTAATAGGCTTACTCCATTAAAGGTAAGCTCTGTTTTTTTGTCGAAGAATAAATACGTACAAATACACAATATAAATACAGTTGGTAGGTACCTATACTGGGGTGTAACTTCAGCGTGAAGTGACGTACTTTATGCCGGAAACGGTTGAGATTTTTCTTTAAGTTTAATTTGACATTTAATTGTTTAATTTTTGATATTTCAACTATGTTATTTTTTTGTAGTTTAGTTGATATTATATTTTATTTTGAGTTATAAGTGTACATAAATCGACTATTATTATTAAGTAACTTTCTTAAGTTCGTATCAAACTTAAATAATTACACGTATTCATTGTTTCAGAGAAATAAAGAAAGAGAAACATTTCGATTTGTTTAGATTTTTTTAGCTCTGGCCTATATTCGATGCATGCACGCACGCACGCACGCACGCACGCACGCACGCACGCGCGCACGCGAGCATGCACAAACGCCCTTAAACAAACTTTCGCTTTTATGTGATATACCTACCTACCTTATTAGTTAACTTATACTTAGACGATGTATGATAATAGAGTATATCTACATTTATTCACTTTTTAAGCACATATCACTTCGAAGAATTAAATCCTATACATAGTACCCAACTACTATCATAACAAAGACCCGGTACTCTGTTCCTTGAGAATTTGCGGTACAAAGCGGAAAAAAGCTGGTACTCCATCCAAGCGTAACGCGTAGCGCTACATGGCCGTGAATGTGTTACAATAATACAGTCGGATTTCTACTGATGGGAATAATAACAGACGTAGCTTACTAAATCCAAACAGTTAAGTTAATAGCGTTGTTATATTGCAATAGAGGGTTTAACGTTCATGCAAATTAACTACAAGAGCTTCATCGTGATTGGCAGTTTGCATAATTTACAAATTATTACTAAGATAATTACCTGCTTCCAGGGCGTCAATTCTGTACTCCTAAGTGATTTAATATAACGTCGCATTTTAGTGACGATACAATAAATCATCAGGATAGTACCGACGGCGCTGCTGTACGTGTCCCGACTTCATCCACGCTAGTACGACATGTTCGTGAGTCGGTTGACGCTCAGTGCGTCACTGGCAAACTAGTCAAAGATGTACTCGTAAAAGTGCATTTACACGAGGACTTGGTCATTTCTCGCGCACCGCCCGTGAAGCGGGTGGCGGGGGCTGCGACAGTCGCAGCGATGGGCTTCTTTTTCTTCCTTTTCACTGGCTCGCTGAGGCCGCGGGCGTCGCCTTCGGCCCCCCCTGGGACGGGGAGCGTTGGCCGGCGCCATGAGTGAGGATGGCGCCGACTCCTCCACCGTTGGTGCAGGAGTCCACCGTTGGTGCAGGAGTAATTACACGAGCAACTTTTCACGGTAATTTATAGCTGGCAACTATAGCTGTCTTACTCTTAGTTCGTACGTTAGAGGAAGACATCTGTATATAGTTGCCGGCCACACAATGCCGTGAAAATTTTGCTCGTATAACTAACTGCACTTTAAGAAACGCACTGAGCGAGAAATGACTCGCGGGCAGGTCGTGCTAGCCGTCCATAAATCTACAAAGGCTGAAGACATCGTAGAGTATGTGCGGATCAAGATCGGATTAACACTGAGGGTTAACCGGTTGGAATCCCGCCACAAGGTGAACTTCACTTCCTTCGTGCTCTCACCACGATGCAAAATCTATCGATCTTCATCATGTAAGAATTTTGTCCCAAGGGTGTCATATTTCTGCGATTCGGTGGCCGGCTCGCTGAATATAAATCCGTGAAATTACGTCACACAGCGCAAAATTAATGTGTTTTACATATGTACATATGTTAGTCTTTATGGTATATTTATGTTAGGACCCTTGTTGCCTGAATTAATAGGTATTATTCTTGTTGTACCACAAGTGCCGCAAATAGTCATTCCTAAACCTATTTGTTGCACTTGCGGGCGAAACGTTTGGACCGTGGTCCAAAGTTTGTCCATGATGGGTCTAAAAAGCTAGTAGGCATCTCTGGCCATATAATTTTTGCTCATAGGGTGAGCCTAGCGGTGCAGCGGGGAAACGCCTCCAGCGTTCTAGGCACTATAATCCCAAACAGTAATAGAGGGCTTACATTATTTGTAAATGTTATATATATATTGTGTTCTTTATTGGATTTTAGTTAACTGAAATAAATCTCCAATAAGTAATTAAATTATTTTTATTATAGTGAAAATTTGCAGATGTAAGTAAATGGTATGTATTTGAAAATACCTAGTAGGGAACAAAGCTTCGCATTATTTACTAATACTACATCCACAGATTTTCAATATCCCGGACGAAATTACTGCTGAAAATCCTGGAAATAATATACCGACTGATATTTTAATAAATTTGTATTGTATTGTATTGTATCGTTTATTTGCCAGAATGTGTCATAAGTACAGGTCTTAAAGCTAAATTGGTCCATACATTCAGTCAACAGTTCGACATGCAAATTAAAATAGTAAAAATAATCATTAGTTAGAGTAACAAAATAGGTAATAAAATAATATAAATAAGTTAAATTTCAAATAATCAGAGATAAAATTAAGTCAAAAAAGGTTAAAAATTCATTAAGATCAAGTCACAGCTCATAATTATCATGATCACACCACGTGCACATGCCATAATTATTACAATTATAACATTATAGATAATAAATTAAAATATGTTAAGAGCTTATCTCAAGTCAAATAATAATCATAAATCACAGAATTACATTAAGTCTCTCCAATTTAAATTAATTAGTTTATTAAGGTGCCTATTTGTACTGAGCTTCGTAATTTAAATATTCGTTTAAGGTGTAGAAACAAGGTGTTCTATCATGCATACCTTCACTGATCGTAGGTAATTATAAAACCAGGAAAATTCTAAGTGCACTAGCGCTCGTCAAAATTTTCACAGGCAGGAGATGCGCGTATCTTATCGCTCGCTGTCATTATTTATTGTTAAAGTGTTAAGTGACAGCGATACGAAACGCGTCGCCTGCTGTAAGTGTCGCTGTGTGAAAAGACCCTTATGGCGTTAGCAAATAGGCTGTTCTTTGGATCGTGTATAATTATATGTATATACATGAGTAAAGGGTTGAACCTGTATAGCTGACAATTGGAAATTGGTGGTGGAATAAAAGCATTATTACTCGGCTGAGAGCTTTAGCATTGTGGGGTTTAATGTATTCGTGTCGTGTGTGAGAGAGCCAACGATATTATTCGAAATGTATTGTTTTCTGCCCAAGACTGGATAGGTATATGTCAGTTACTTGTTACGGTGTGGGTCCTGATATTCCCTAGTCAAAATATATTAGTTTATATGAAGTTAATAATAATTTAACAGACAGTCTGTCAACCCCATTACAGTGAAAAAAAAATTGTTTTTTTGTAACTAAATACATAGTTTTTACCAAAATCGTTTACTTAGGGACTAAAAACCAATAAGATTATACTACCGTTGTTCATTAACACAAGAAAATAACACAAATGAACAATATGGTAGAAATTTATTTAAGAGGACTGTGAACCAACGGCAAAAATCACCCTTTTCATCCAAAACGCAATAACCATTTCCACATCTTAAATGTTAAGCGATTTTCACCAATTTTTGATAGGTTATCAGTGAAAACAAAATCTAGGTCTAAATGTTTTTTGAATATTGATTAAAGAACAACAAAGTCAAATAATTGCCAAAATTAGTTTTGTATGAGAATACTGAAAACACAATAAAACTGAATTTATTGACTATTGTGAAAAATCAAAACGTATAGACCTAGATTTTGTTCTGACTGACAACCTATCAAAAATTGGTGAACATCGGTTAACATTTAAGGGGTGGAAATCGTTATCGCCTTTTGTTTGAAAAACCGTAGTAGGTTCACATTCCTCTTAAATACGCACGTACTGTAATTTATAATGATTTCTTACAGTGCATTAAAATTTATAGTACCTACCCATTTAATTCAATTTAACGTAATCATCCTCGGGTTCCTTGTCACAGTGTGGTTTCGTGTAGATACAATCAATGTCTTTTATACTTACTCTTATTCCGGCTGGTTATAAAGTTGTCCCTTGTCTAGTGTTAGTGTTAGAGCAGGACAGTATCTCACACGATACGCTGTGATGGTTGATGAAGTTTGAATAGAGCAGATATGTGGCTTTGCCATGGTATTAGGAAGTATTAAAACTTGAATATCAATTGTTCCGTTTCCTTTCCGTGGAATTAACGCTTGCTTAGGTTATAGTCGATCGAAGATGATTACTCATTAGAAAGCGCTTCACTTGACCAATCAAAACGTCACGTTCGTGTTTACTGTTGGCTGTGTTGTGATTCTTTTACGTGCGCAAAGGCTGATCAGCGGATAAACGAAATTATTAATTTACACTGTAAGAACAAAGTCATTCGGTCTAAATTTGAATGTGTCAATCATCGTTGATCAGCCGCTGCGCACGTTCGAAAGGTTGGTGATATCAGCAATGAGCTTCGTGAATGGTAAGTGTATATAAAAGTCCAACTCTAATTGAATTATAAATTGTGAAATATTAAGTAGCAAATTTCTTTCAAATATACTCGTAATTGACTGCTGATGAATTTGGTGTATTAAGTACAATATACACCATTGACTGACCATAGATCTCATTAAAATTTAATGGAAACTTAGTCTTTTCAGTCCCAAGTATATTGTTTGTCTCTAAACTTTTAAAGCTTATATTGGTTCTTCTATGACTATCTAACTCCATTTATAATGAGTAGAGAAAAATGAATAAATTTTCCAGGTTTTTATTGGCTAAAATACTTGTAATAAAATCAGCTAAATCAGTCACCTCTTCCATTTCTACACTGCGTGGGCTTAACAGGCTGTCCAGCAAGGCCGTTATGCTAATTGGGTGAAGTTTAGACAAAGGGTCGGGCCGGGAACGAACCCGTTGTTTGCGCGGGACACTACAGCCGATTAACCTTTGGTCACCTTATCGATCTGCCTCGTCACACCTCCTTTACAACACACAACTTTATGTCAATGTGTGAAATCGATATAATCTGAGAAAGGATAATTTTCTTTGCTACTAAATATTGGGTTAGCTATAATCTGATAAATTCTCAACCGGGAAGGGATTACTAAAAAAAAAATTCTACATGATTTTTAGGTTACCACTGCTCAACCCACCCACGGAACCTGACGTTCACAAGACTTTATGATACAACTCTCTAAAGCATTTTACGAGTTATCGCCCGAGAGGAAATGATGGACCAAATTTTGTACCTGGCTATACCTTTATGTCTAGCTGTTTTACACACCTTACCAAGTTCAGTGTTATTAGTTTCGGAAATTATATTGACTTCAGAATTCTAAAGCTGACTTGGAAATTACTCAGCGTAAAGTTTTAGAGTAGTGATGTGTAAGTTGAATTGCCAATGCGCGCTTATCAGAGTGCCCTTTAGCCGCTCAATGCCAGACTATGGTAATGTCACGATAACACAGTATTCACAGGTTTCAATAGAGCATCAGCGAACTGCAGCTATAATCTACCAAAGGATCGGTTATTCAGGCATCTGCTTTGAATAGTACAACGGTAATTGTAGTACGTTACAATATCCAATTTTCTCACGGGTGTTCAAAATGTACAGCTCGTATTGGTTTCATTTTTAATAAGATCAACGAACAGAATCTTGAAGTAGTTTGTAGAAAATAAGAGTGGACCAAGTGTTTAAGTAATTTTGTCTGTCCCCCGAAGCGACAAAACAAACGATGTCGCCTTTTGATAACGCTGGTGTATTTTGTATCTTAGCAAAAAGAAAAAAATGTCCAGGTGTTTTCATCCAGAGTATAATAAGGTATTTTTCTTGGAAGCTCTGATAAGCATGGCACTTAGATCGTATTTAAATGAATCCACTTTTTCAGTTTTCAGTTGCGATCACGTTACGGTTAAATAATAGCGTCGACGCCTTCGTGCGGATGACGGCGGAGATCCCGGCCCTTTCCGCCCCTTATTTGCGGAAGTGTACAAGGAAATGCGGAAAGCAAACCGGAATAATTTTAGATCAAACGCCTACACTTTATGGAGTACCGACTCGCGAAACAACAATTTTGAATATTTTATCTTTATAAAGATCACCTTATCGTTTAATTTCTCTTGGTCATCGGCAAATGTAAAGGCGGAAAAAAATATAGGGATATATAAAATCATTTATCATTGTGACTGCTTTAATGTCGTGCAAAAAACTATAAATCATTTTTGGTTCATTTGTGAGTCATTGTTTTCAGTGGTTTACAGTCGGATGATAAATAATTAATTTGGTTTCCTTACACATCAGTATTTTTGGACTTTAAATATGGCATCTGCATTCAAGTTTCTGTTTGTAACTTAAACAATTTCGTATGTTACTTAATTACAAAATCTGGCATCAAAAAGCTTATTCTGTTGGAATATTATTTTGACCAAAATGTGAGAATTGTTGAAATAGAGTTTCAACATTTCTATAGTACCTAAGCTCCAGACTAAACTTTGAACCTTCGAGTGAGCTGTCTGTTAAAAGGTTCGTGATTTACGAATACCCTTGAGCTATCCAGCCAAAATATACTCTTCAATATAATGGATCGTTATGCTAATTAATCTCCAGATGAGAACTCCTTTGCATATCACGTATCCAGTAAAGGAAACCGTTGCCGAACCTAATTAGCATGGAAGGGTTCGGTGGAGCACGATGTGATAGTAGTTTTTTGTTGGCTCGTCGCGACTTATCTCAGAAGGCCTTAGTTAAGTCGGCCAGCTAGAAGACTTCGTACTATATACTTCTTTTGTATCAGCTTATGGAGCGGCACTCCATAATGCTCCTAAGTGCGAACGAAAGGTCCAATTTAATGATTTAAGACCCCAGAATTCAGATGATAACGGCCCTACAATAACAACTTAGTACAGTCTTGGTCGGAAATAATCACAAATACTAAATTTACAGAGGGTTCAAGGTGGCAACTGATGCTTTTGATGCACGAGTGAGACAAGGATAATATCTGGCGTATATTATGTGATACTGGGCCTATTCAACGTTGTTTCATGTGATACAGTAACGGATCATATGGTAACAAAATTTCGCCGTTATGTTACTTTTCCTCTGCTGCACTTCCTCCTCTGCTGCACTGGGAGGGAAGAAATAGCATAGAATGCTTGCAGATACTTATCATCCTGGCATGTCTAAATTCGACTAAGGGACGGGTCCTCTCCAACATGGCGGACTACCTGTATGGGCGATGGGCTGATCACCTGTCACCATACGGTTCATTATACCATCTTAGGACTAATTAATCGAACGTGGCCACAAGTAGTCTTGTGGCTCTGCCCACCCCATTAGGGATTTCGGGCGTGATAATATATATGTATGTATGTTACTTCTGTTTCAACGTAAACTTCACAAAGCAAGATATATACGAAGCAAAGCGATACCTACCTACCTTAAGCGGTGATGAGTGCACGTGAAATTAATAATCTGCGTATTCAGTTTTCCTAAGAAAAGGTCTCATTACGCCGTTTTGCTCGTTTGAAGATGCAGGAGCAATTGAAAGAACAGAACACTAATAAAGCAAAAGGCGTAATATTTCATTCATAAGTTCTACTTAATAATTGGTTTGAAATTAGATTTTCATTTTCCGCCTTTTTTAAACAATTTATCGTTGCGTAAAAGAGAACGCAACAGACACTATTTCTATTGGTTCACACACACATTCATGAATATTGCTACAGATTATCGCTGTCAAGATTTAAATCTATACGTTCACATTTTTTATGAAAGAAAAAAATATACAAAGAAAGAATATTCGAAGGATATTTTAGGACAAGGATCGAATTCGTCAGTCCCACAGTTGGGAAGACTCATTTACTTACAGAAGCTCGGTAAACCAGTCACAACGTAACAAAAAGATTGAATGAACAAACTGAGTTCCGTTGAAAATGTACAGGCTGACCTTGAATGTAATGCAAAACCAATATTTCCAGCTCAGTTGAAGGCGAGCAATATAGCGCAGTAACTACAACGTTAATAAAAGAATACTTTTTGAAAAAAAAAAACTACTTCTAAACTCTACCTATATGTACAAACTTAAACTATAGTATAAGAATAATAGAATAAGTAATAAACCGACGATGACAAAGCTTTAACAGAAATGACACGGTTGCATAATCTTTCTAACAACTAGGTGGCTTTCTCTAAGAATAGGTAAGTATTAATGCATAAAAATTATGACGGCTCCTTACAAATAAATAAAACTCTGTTTGTTCTTGGACAATGTTTCTGTGATGACAGTTAAAACAGAGACTGAAAGGTGTCGTCAAAACTTTTGCTGAAGGGAACAAATCAAAAATTAATCCGTGTATATATTTTTTGTTTATGTTTATCTTTTCTAAAACCGCTGATAGTTTCGATAAAAATTATATGGGACGGAAAGTATGACCTACCAAAAAAAAACAAGAATCATCAAAATCAATTTATAATTGGAGGAGTAATCGCGTAACAAACATACAAAAAAGAAAACATACAGTCGAATTGAGAATCTCCTCCTTTTTTGGTCTGTTATAAATCGTATTTGTCATGTAGTCGTATGTATCAGGCTATGTTTAAACAATGTCATCTGTTCTGGCAATGTTATTTTTAGGGTTCCGTACCTCAAAAGTAAAAAACGGATTTCTTATAGGATCACTCGTGTGTCTGTCTGTCTGTCTGTCCGTCTGTCACAGCCAATTTGCTCCGAAACTACTGGACCGATTGAGTTTAAATTTGGTATACATATGTAAGTCGGTGACCGCAATACGGACGCGTAACGTAAATAAATGAATTTTAAACATTTGGGCCACTTATGTTATGTATGGTAAAAGAGAAAATTAAAAAAAAAAATATGCTAGTGTTCATTTGGTGTGTGTAAGGAAATGAAAGGGCTTATTATGAGGATTTTAAATATATATTTTTTGAATTTTAAAATAAATAGTTTGGTAGTTATTTAGGAAAATGGGTGAAAATTGACCATCCCACCCCCTTTAATTCCGAAACTACTGTGCCTACAATTTTGAAAAAAAAAAATATGTATCAGAGAATAGTTTACTAGATTACCTACAGGATAAGAAGCCTATGGCATTTAAAGTAAAATTTCAGATAAATCAAGTACGGAACTTGTCTGTTTTTTTTTTACATGTCGATCCAATTCAATCGTGGCGAGTGTCCATTTTTAAGAAAATAATTTAGGATAATTGTTAAATCAATATAAAGTAGATTTCTTAATTCCAGCACTGCAGCAATCATATTAAAATAGGTGAGATGTATCGATAACAATGGTTTTGTACTACGTCTTTAATCAAAGTCACCCTGTATTTGATGACCGGCACGGGGAAAATTCTTTAGAAAATTGGTATTTCCCTAAGGTGAACTGTTGATTGCGTTTCGTTTAGGGCTCACTTTAAGTGATTATTTATACAATCCAATCCTTAATCGGGGACGGAAACTAAGATGATTACCAGTTGTAGACTTGTTAGAATTATGATAAAATAAAATTCGTTCTTTTTCTCCTTTAATAAGACAGTCGCTGCTGCAGCAATCATTTGTGCAGCAATCATTTATTCCATGAATTACCTAATTAACTTGCCACCGACTTCGATATATTTAATTTATCACTTACGAAAGCCAATCATTATTTCTTACTTTTCAAAGGGGTTTTTAAGTCGGTTTTTTTATTTGTTAATTTATTATTTAATTTTTTACTTTTTAGTGCAGTGAAGCACATTTATTACATCAAACAAAAGTAGCATAATGCCAATTGCTCATCACCATTTAGAAAATGTTGCTATCCAGGGTGCAAGGACATCAATCTTTTTGGAGTTCTCCTGGTTCTTCAAACACAGTTCTATTTTACCTCATGCATTTTCATGAGCATAAATTGCTTCACAACCTTATAAAGAAATCTAATCGCCAACTGTGAAAAACTTATCATTGAAGAGTTCCGGTGGTTATAAAATAAAAATAAAATAAAATATAAAAGACATTTATTTAACACACATTAGACACAGACAAATAACAAGAAAAGCACATAACAAAGAAACAATGAACATAAAAAGCTGTGCCGAACGGTGCCAAAGAGGGTGCCACTCAGCGTTATGCCGTGGCGAGCCTCGGCGCTGATTTTCAGTGGCCCCTAGGTGACAATACGAGCGACAGAGAACAACACGTTTGTATGGCAACACTTGAGCAACTCAACCACTGAATGTTAAATTGTAACAAGCCACTGCCAAAATTAATTGATAATTTCTGATATAGGCGCATATTAATATAATTAATAAGTTTAAAGCATAATAAACAGCCGTATCTATGTTCTTTATCATCAGTTCACCAAATAATGCTTTTGGAACGCAACTGATTACACATAAAATACCAGAATTGGTACATGCGTGCAATCATTGTGCAATCAAATGCATTGGCCAAGATGAAACTTCCAAATATTTGCTATAATGTGAGTAAGATTTTATTACCGGGGATATTAAACACCCCTGCAAGACGATATTTTTAATATCATGGTAAACCCTACTCGGGTCGCTTCTTATAAATTACGATTATGAAGAATTTTATAATAGCCATGCATTTTTCATTTTCAGTGCTTCTCATGTTATGAATAAAGAATTATGGCCCACTAGCCCGCGGTGCAGCGCGATAAAATATCTGTACCGTACTTAAGTCGTGTACCTATTGAGGCAGGCAGGCCAAAGATAAATAGGTTGGCATCTATGTAAAAGTAAAAACAATTGAAAAATATTTTAAATTTAGTAAACATGGCGGCAAACAATTCACACAGCAATTCGTTAACCATTTCTTTAATTTAAATCCCCCGGGTGGTAATACTAATAAGTATATCATAAAAAGGTAAGTGGGGAGCGTGGGGTAATAGGAGCCAGCGGGTAATGAGAGCGGTGTCAAAATGGGCTTCCCCAATGCTCGTATTTGCGCAAATAGCCCTCGGGTGTCTTCATGAATGTTCGACGAAGATGACTTCTTGCGGGCGCCCCCGCAAACTCCCGCGCTCTGTTGCACGAGGCAGTTGTGTTTTTCGCTCCGCGCTTATAAAAAGTATGTCAACGTTTCAGCTAGTAAGCCATTAAATGCATAAATACTATGAATTATTTTTTTTATTTTTAACGACTTCATTAAATTAGGTGTTATTTGGTTAATGGGAGCTATTATGGCTTATTACCATCGCAGTTTATATTGGTTATTCGACATACCTTTAACAATTTCTAATGTATTCTTATGAATTTTACTTAAGTATATAACTTCTGTTATATTTGCAGATGCCACGAAAAAGAGACAACACGTCTTCAAAAGCCTCAAAGGTTATATTAGATAATGCTATCCAAACCCTCCGGAACGAAGGCAAATCGCTATTCAAAATGGCTCAGGAGACAGGAATACCCTACAGTAACTTAAAAAAGATATACTTATTAGCTAAGGCTAATAATGATACCTACAATTGTCGTCCTATCTCTGCCCCAATATTACAGGGTTCTATGTTACATTTTTTCCGCAATATGAGTTATGATTAGTACGTAATTCTATGTGTCTTTAGCTGTATTTTGCTGGAATCAGGATCTTAATCATCATCTCATAGTCCAAAAATTCCGATATTACATGGTTCTATGTTGTGTTTCTAGACCTAACAAGGGTAACAAAGTCTATGTTTGTTTGATTGCTATTATTGAATAAATGGCTATACATAATTTGATGGATTTGGTACAATAACCTTTCATCATCAAAGTGCATTGCATTGCATGTGTAAAATAATTAGTCATACTTATATCGTCATAAAATTCTCGACTCCTGGGCAGCCCTGTATTCAAGAAATTGATAATTTGTACCTACAGTTGTATTGACAGAGTCATGTCAAAGTTAAAATATTACTCGCCATTAAATGTCATTAGACTCATACAACGAGTAAATTTAATGAGAAATGAGTAAAAATTAAGTAAAAGCAGCTTCGGGACTAAAATCCGCACTGTTGCCGTTCTCTAAAGTAACACATTCGAAGTTCTCTCAATTGCAATTTGAAGTGAGCTACAAACGGTCATATACAGACGAAACATTTAAGAAAAATAATTTAATAATAATAATAATTCTTTATTTCGGACAACTAAGATCCATATCATATTATTATCAGATATCAATCAATTTACAATAAATAATTTAAAATACAGTGCAGTTTAAACATAATTCAGAGTTAAAATACAAATTTAATCAATGAACATTAATTTAATTTAAATAAAATAAAATAAAAATAAAATGTCGCATTCAATAAATACGATTAAAATTTAAGAATATTACATCTCAATAATTTAAATGTGTTTATTTTACTTTTCATACTGCACAATTACCCTTACAATTGCTGGAGTATAGGACAGTCAAATTTACCCGCAACAAGTCTAAGAATGCTGTTGCTAAGTAGGTACTCACCCTCAGCCTGCCCAACAGTGACACGATTTTCTTGCGTACTATTGCGTCAAGACCATCAGCGCGCGCCTCCGCAAACATGCCAGAGGCACTACACCATCTAGGAAGCTATTTAAAACCTCAAAGAATCCGAAGACAGAATAATGGCAATATTTGTTGTACTCCACAGATTTTGAAAAAAAACCTGTTGTAAGAAAGTCCAAAATAGACACTAAGTATTAAATCAATGTACAGGTGGATGCCACGAGCAGATGTGGAGTAATATGAAGCTCTTTTTAACCAGCGAGTCTAATACCGTGGTAATGTTTAGTGTTCCGTAGCCAAAATGGCACAA
The DNA here is from genome assembly GCA_947859335.1 of Tortricodes alternella. NCBI lineage: Eukaryota > Metazoa > Arthropoda > Insecta > Lepidoptera > Tortricidae > Tortricodes > Tortricodes alternella. The sequence goes on along the minus strand of OX401973.1, from coordinate 14,492,923 downwards.
ACGGAACCCTTATAGTTTCGTCATGTCCGTCTGTCCGTAAGTCACAAGCATTTAACTCGTAAACTATAAAGCTAATATTGATAAAATCTAAATGAGCCATCCTGTTTATCGCTCGCCTGTGGCTCGGGCTACAAACACTTGCTATCCCTTTACATTCTTTATTTTCATGATTTATGTCGCATTAAATGAATAATTTTAGTACTAAATACTACGCTACACTGTAATATTGGGGTAGCGCTATGTTGACTCTCATTTGACATATGGGACACACAATGGCTCCCATTTCCCGAAGTTTAATAATAACATTTCTTAATTTCTTAAACTTTTTAACCTAAGATTATTTAGCTATCTTATCGTTCAGTGATTTTCTGGTAGCCAGATAAGTAAGGTTTATGATCGTACATAATTAAAAATATAAATTATAAGTTTAAGTAGCAATTTTCCTTAGTAGGCTACAATTCCCCTACTTTGGACAACTATCATAATGTGTATGTAAGTATTTTTTTTTGATAAACGAAAGTTATTTTGGAACAAAATAATAGTAGTTTATGCAACGGTTGCATAATGATAGGCCTTAAAACACTAGTGCGGTTTTTATGAAACGAGCCGATAGGCGAGTTTCATAATAAGATCGCACGTGTGTTTTAAGGCCAAATTATGCAGAGTTGCATACATAACTTTATTTATACACATATTATAAATCCACCATGATGGGTTCAGAAACAATATTTTCTGGCAACAAGTTATTTGTTGCAATCTTGGCTGCATATTTCCGATATCGCTTTTTCACATCACACACACTCCGAGAAGACTACTTACTATTCATATTTTCAACTAAAATGTAAATTACAAACAACTTTTTCAATTCAATTCAACAACAATTCTACTTTCGTTCAGCAAAACACCAACATGGCGGCAATTCGATCCTCCGTCAAGACCATTTTTTTTTAAATCATAGACAAGCGAATGAAGTCTCTATTCTCATGTCACTCGAGATCAAATGTCGTTCGGTTTATATTAAAAAAACATACTGAATTAATGTTTCGTATCAATAACTGTTTAATATATATGGATACTAGAATAGAGACCCACTTGAGTTTTGACAGCTGTTCCAAATTTAATCTCATTTCTATACTAAAAACGATACGGGAATAACATTGCAGCACTGGTTTTTCCTAATTGGTTGTCAAAATGGTGGTCATTTCCTATGGTTTTTGATTAAACAATGGAGGTTTTATGATATGGGTGTAGATAAAATATAATAATACCTAATGAAAAATAACTTAAGTACTAAGCCTAAGTTATAATAAAACTGAATAATAAACAAAATAAACTAGGACTCATTTCAAACTATCTGTAAATAAAATGTCTATCAATTTGATAAACTTATTACCTACTTGACTTTAAGGCGAATAAAGCCGGATTGCCTGAAGACTGATCTACCTGTTTATTAATTTCATTTCAGTTCATTTATTTTTGATAAATTTCAATTTACAAGTCAAGTCCATATTAAATAAATAACATTTAAATTATATCTATCAATCATTATCATGTTTCGAAATAACGTTATTGAAAATTAAATTGTATTAACTGTCTCCTGAAAAGTAGACCAAAAACACAGCGATTTTGTAATTCGCACCGACGATTTGGTTATTTGGATAAAATTACACAGAATAGAATTCAATAAATCAACAAATTACTATCCTCAATACCTAGCCTATGCTACTCAAATTTGACTCATAAATGTCTTCCTTACCTCCGTTTGTAACACCAGATGCAGCATTAGCATTTGTATCATCTACTACGCTGCTAAGATGCAGAATAAATAATAATACTACGTCTTCGAACTAAGTATTCTTCGGCGATACGCTCGGTTAATTTACATTAAGAAGTGATATTTTGGTTCTGTCGGTCGTAATCAGGACAGCATTATGCAAACTGTTTATTCGTGCCTTGCCTCTAAACGGTAGATTGTTTACTCTATCAACTAAAGTGCTTGAAGAGATTTGTGTCGATGTCGAGTGCACGCTAGATTTCCACTCTATAAGATCTGGACTGGAAAAAGTCCATGTCTTTTCCTCAATTAATGGGTAGTACTTATATTGAGATATTTAACAACGGGCCTTTATTTGGCATTGGCTAATACGTAAAATCGATTTGTTTTGTCTTTATCTTACTCTGCGAAGTTTACATTGAAAGGAAAGTGACAAAGCATCATTTCGTTCGATTCTATAGTTATCAGTTTTCTGTAACTATCACTGAGACCAATTCCACACACACAATCTCACCCCAGGCCGGTATTCTCGGTGCATTCGAGATAATTTCGATTGCGAGATTAAACGTCAGATTCATACAGTTATGTCAAACGACTGTATGCACTGACGTTTAATCTCGATTGTGAGATTATCTCGAATGCACCGAGAATTGGGGGCCTGGGGTGAGATTCCCTTAAATAAAACTTCGTTCATGAACTCGTCGGCGAGCCTAACTTGAGCCGTCAGTGCGTGTGAACAACATGTTAGTGCGCGTCTTTAGACTTGGTCATATGTTGACGCAACCGGACACGAATGTAGATACCTAATCCCGCTTAATGCTTACGAGCGAGCGGGTCAATTTATGATTGTCCTTCGAAATATGGGACGAAATGAGAAACGAAATTAGTTACCATACCTGGGCTTTCCATTCGGTAATGCTAAATGATTTACAATATCGTCGCTAAAATGCCAAAATCACGAATGTGTCGTTGTTTTTTACGTTGAAGATTTTAGTGACGATATAGTAAATCACTTAGCAGAACCGAGTAGAAGCCCTGCGTCTAAAAAACCAGCAAAATCAATTAAATACATCAAATATGTCAGCAAGACACTATGACACACTTTAACCATTATATATTTTATTTTAATGTCATTGGTAAATTCTTGAAAATAACGCACCATCGATAATACATAAATACGACCCGGAAACTTCTCCTCAATGGCATACAATTATGCTGTCTATGATCTATGTTGACTTGAGTTTACCAGGATAACAGGACGCGCTAGTAGGCACTAGTCGGGTTAAATGGCCGTCTTTACGATGACGACCGATCGGATCACACTTTTATTGCTAGACCCGAATTTACGATCCTCTAGGCGGAATAGCACGGTCGATATCGCGCCAAATACTTCGGCAAAGTATTCATTCATTTTATTATTGTAAGCTAGCGATGCTTTTGTTTATCGATTTTAACTTTGTAAGATAGTTAATAATATCTGAATGTTGCTGAACAATACTTTTCTTAGATAAGCAATAGTAGTTTATGCAACGGTTGCATAATGATAGGCCTTAAAACACTAGTGCGGTTTTCATGAAACGAGCCGATAGGCGAGTTTCATAATAAGATCGCACGTGTGTTTTAAGGCCAAATTATGCAGAGTTGCATACATAACTTTATCTACACACATATTATAAATCCTCCATGATGGGTTCAGAAACAATATTTTCTGGCATCAAGTTATTTGTTGCAATCGTGGCTGCATATTTCCGATATCCGGCGCATTTTCACATCACACACACTCCGAGAAGACTACTTAATATTCATATTTTCAACTAAAATGTAAATTACAAACAACTTTTTCTATTCAATTCAACAACAATTCTACTTTCGTTCAGCAAAACGTCAACATGGCGGCAATTCGATCTTCCGTCAAGACCATTTTTTTTTTAAATCATAGACAAACGGATGAAGTCTCTATTCTCACGTCACACGAGATCAAATATTGTGCAGTTTATATTAAAAAAACATACTGAATTGACGTTTCGTATCAATAACTGTTTTAATATCTATGGATACTAGAATAGAGACCCACTTGAGTTTTGACAGCTGTTCCAAATTTAATCTCATTTCTTTACTAAAAACGATAAAGAAGTCATGTTATTTCTTTATCGTAGCACTGGTTTTTCCTAATTGGTTGTCAAAATGGTGGTCATTTCATACGGTTTTTGATTAACCAATGGAGGTTTTATGATATAGGTGTAGATAAACTGTTTTAATTTTGATTTATGAAACCAATTTAACTTAAGCTATTTTCAAAAAACATTTAAAGTAAAATATAGGAGATCTGTGGCTGCTTTATTCGCAAGGAAATAGCTGTTTTAGCCAACAAAAGTGCATTTTGTGGTTAGAAACTTGTCAACTAAATAAGACAAGATATGGATGAATCGACTGTACCTACACAATGTTTAAGTACTTACATGTAACGGTATGTGTGTGTACTGCAAAGCACTTACAAATTAATCAATTATATTGTGTGAGCCATGCACAAAAGGCCATTAATTAATCGTGCTTTCAAGAACTCGTCTCAATTATTTCTGCTCTTAACCTTAATTAAATTTAATTGTGTGCTTCGGAGGGAATGTGGTAAACCCTTATGTTTTAAATAATAAATACTGCTTCGCGTACGAGGGATAATTTTTATGCGGCAAACTCTAACGTTACTTATGTTACGATTTAGTCAGCTATATGTAGGGATCGCAAATAACCAGAGCCTCTATTCGGGAACGCTAAGTGATTCTGCAGTGACTCGTAAGCGAGATTTCTCATCCCACTCTTCCGCACGACGCGTAATGCGTAAGAGCGAGATGAGAAATCTCGCTCGCGAATCGCTACAGAATCACTTAGCGTTCCCGAATAGAGGCGCAGATCTTGTTAGTGGCCTAGAGTATCTTAAATCTTAATACTTTTAAGATTGCTCTAAAACTGCAAATGTACTTTGATAGTAAACTTGAATTCTGGGCTCTATTTTAGTAAGCTACAAGTTGCAATTGTGGTCTCATCATCACCAAATTATATAAGCTGTAAGCAATAGATATGTAGTTATAAATAAATAAATAAATAAATAAATAAATAAATAAATAAATAAATAAATAAATAAATAAATAAATAAATAAATAAATAAATAAATAAATAAATAAATAAATAAATAAATAAATAAATAAATAAATAAATAAATAAATAAATAAATAAATAAATAAATAAATAAATAAATAAATAAATAAATAAATAAATAAATAAATAAATAAATAAATAAATAAATAAATAAATAAATAAATAAATAAATAAATAAATACATAAATAAATAAATAAATAAATAAATAAATAAATAAATAAATAAATAAATAAATGTCCCACTACTGGGAAAAGACCCCTTCTCATAGTGAGAGGCACTTGCTTGCCTATAACCAACCCTGCTGCTTATGTTTTGATGCCTCTAATATTGGCAGCGGGGCTCGCAAGCCCATGCGGAGTGTATAGGATTTAGGGTTTACGTTTCAACCTATAAACGCTTCATTAATTGGAAATAAATTTGAGTTGCTTTGTGAATACGGCCCTCGGTGATACAGAATTTGGTTGTTACTATGGCAACGAAATATCGTTGGTTTTGTCATTTTCTTTTGAATGTAAACTTTGAAAAATATGATAAGGACAGAGCGAAGTGATATGATAAACCATATTACTTAGCTAATGAGGAAGAGAGACCACGTGGACGGTTTTTGGCTGAATCCTACTAATATTTATTAGAAATGCGAAAGTTTCGATGGATGTTTGTTACTCAATCACGCCAGAACGGCTGAACGGATCTGGATTAAATTTGGCACAGAGATAGATTGTAGTCTGGAACAGCACATAGCACTTCATATCCCGAAAAATTTAAACGTTCCCGAGGGAATAATTATAACCGAATTCCACGCGAAGTCCCGGGCATAAGCTAGTTAGTAATAATGATGAAATTTCTGAAACTATTCGCGACTGTTTGAATACAGCGATTTGCATTGCGTCTTCAAAGTCACCCTGTATAGAACATTGTCTTCCAGATTAGTTATTATGGCATTTCGGATTCTCAAACATGACATTGTCCACTGCGACACAATTTACAGCTTCTCGGGAAGTAAATAGTGTTTTTGGAAAGAAAGCGCAGTCGTGTCTCAACGTGACTGGCGTACCTGATGAAATCCGGCACAAGAACAGGCGCCTCATTCGGGAACGCTAAGTGATTCTGTAGCGACTCGTAAGCCAGATCTGTCATCTCGCTCTTACGCATTTCGCGTCGTGCGGAAGAGTGGAATGAGAAATCTGGTTTACGAGTCGCTACAGAATCACTTAGCGTTCCCGAATGAGGCGCCAGTATTCCAAAACACAAAATCGCATTGTGTTCATTTTACTCGAAGCGGTCTTTAATATTGTGTAGTTAGGTGTAGAAAAATTGCGAATAGCGGGCGAATATCAAATTACCCCAAACAGGTTTTACAAGCTGCAACTTAGAACTACAAAAACAAAATTTTACCGATTTTGTATTTTGGTGAATGTTTGAAATGTGGACCTGAACAATTCTGGGGTCCTTGTGAAAAAGGGGTTAAGTCGAAAAAGTGGGATGCTTAGTTATAAAGCTGGTTCTGATTTCAATAAGATATATAACTAAAAATCACAACTTTTCGACTTAACCTCCTTTTCGCTAGGACCCCAGAATTATGGTATAGTTATATGCTATTGATTTTTTTAAACCAAACATGTAATAATGATTTTAAAGCGTTTAAAACTAGAAAAGAATTGAATAAGTACCAAACAATAAATATCTCTTTATTTCTAAAATAAATGTTTTATGATACTTAAAATGATTGAATATTATAACTAGTTAGTATATAACTTTTATTCAGATAAATGTGAGATAAACTAAAAACATATTATAAAGTGTTTACTTTAAATATTTAGACCCAATATCTCTCTGACGACGTGGCAAGCCTCTGGGAAATTCTGTAGATACGTATCACTGATATTATTATAACAGTCTTGTTCAATCTTCGTCTTTTATAATATTATGACTTGTCACAAGATGTACTTGATTTAAAAAAGTAAATCACTGACTGTGAGAAATTTTCCTTACCGTAACATAATGTCAAAACCGGCCAAGTACGGGTCGGACTCGCGCACGAAGGGTTCCGTACCATTATCAATAAAAACGGCAAAAAAATCACGTATCGGAGCCCCTTAAATATTTATTTTATTTTGCTTTTTAGTATTTTCTGTTATAGCCGCAACAGACATACATCATCTGTGAAAATGTCAACTGTCTAACTATCACGGTTAACGAGATACAGCCTGGTGACAAACAAACGGACGGACAGCGGAGTCCTATTAATAGGGTCCCGTTTTACCCGTTGGGTACGGAACCATAACAAACTCACTAAATAAAAATTATAACAACCACTCAAAGATTATTGAATACTGAGTACTCATCGTGCCGAATAAACTTGATATTAAAACCGGAGAAAATAACCATCGTCATAATAACAGTAGGATGTTCGACGAGGCCTAATGAAAAAGGGACGACATTGTCCACACCGGCCGTCCATTCGGTTGCGAAGGGAAAATATTTGTCCCGCCGTCTCCTGTTATTAGTTATAGGGCATTACGTACCGGGGAAGTGAGCGACCACGTCGTAAACGAAAAGATATCACGCACGCACACTCTCTTGAGGATTTTTCTTTCTTTTTTGGTAGAATACGAGCCTGTTTTTATTGATGAAAGACGCTCTTGGATAATCCGTTTTGTTTTAAAACAAAGTTATAAGATCAGCATTTTAAAGGCAAGAGTTATTTTCTTTAGGTAATCAGTCTCAATTGTCGACCGTCTCCAGAGCCTTTTGTGAAATAAACTTATGTTAAAATAAAAAATAAAAATTATACTCAGAATTATAAACAATGAAGAAGATTAGATTTTTCATGGACCTTGATAGTTTTCAAGCGTTTTAATGATAATAAATACAATTAATAAATTACTAAAAATGTTTCGTTTATTTAATCATAACACGAGAGAATGCTATGAAAATTAACTCTGTTCAGGTATTTTAACTGCAATATCTACTAGGTACTTATTTAAAATTTGATGTTGCACCTATATGTTACAGTTAGAAGCCAAACTACGAATTTGTAATTGATCACGCTGTCCTATTTCGTACTCTTAATCCTAATCTGTAGTATTACCCGAATGACCTCTTCAATACCTTAAATACCTCTTCATTAAAGTTTATTGTGCCATTTGTCAGTCTGCAAGTTTATAGGAAGTTACAAAGCTTAGTCGCGGGAAACTGTTACACACGGTCAAAAGTTGTACCATAACGCAATTTGTGTTTACTAACTCAATTAAAAGTTATACTAACGATACCCGATGCGATTTGGACGAATGAGGGTCAAGCTAGCATCGAGCTTGCTCGCAATTTGTTTAAATTTTGTTCTAAAGTTAAAACGTTGACCGTTGATGACTGGGTTAATATTTCAAAAGGACAGTGCAAAAAGTCCATACACATATCAAAAATAAAAATAAACCGGACAAGTGCGAGTTAAACTGAAATTTACTAGGTTACTTTAAATACCATAGACTTCTTATTGGTTTTTCTGTAATCTATAGGTAAAAAATTATTTTCTGTATTTATTTCAAAATTGTAGGCCCAGTAGTTTAGTAGGGCGGGGGAGGGGAGAGGTTTAAATTTTCGCCTCTTTTCCTAAATAACTTCCAAACTATAAATTAAAAAATTGCAATAAATATATATTTCACAATAAGTCCTTTCATTTGATATTTCACACACACTTTTTTATTTTCGAATTTACCCCCAAAAGTGGCCCCCATGTTGCGGTCACTGACTTACATATGTATACCAAATTTCAACTTAATCGGTCCAGTAGTTTCAGAGCAAATTGACTGTGACAGACAGACGGACGGACGGACGGACGGACGGACGGACGGACGGACGGACGGACGGACGGACGGACGGACGGACGGACGGACGGACGGACAGACGGACAGACGGACAGACGGACAGACGGACAGACGGACAGACGGACAGACGGACAGACGGACAGACGGACAGACGGACAGACGGACAGACAGACAGACCCTTAGCCCGGGTGCAGTGAGCTGCGCGGCGGGCAGTGCACGGGTAGCTTTGACCGCAACTGCACTTAACCCCTGAAGAAGAACTCCAACCTATCAGGCCATATCTTATAATAAATCGTAAGTGTTTATTTCAAGTGATTATGATAGTTCACTATTGTTCTGAAATAATGCTATGAGTAATATAAATACAGGAAGAATTTAGTTAGTGATCCTCTGCTGCACAGGGAGTGAAGAAATAGCATAGAATGCGTGCAGATGCTTATCATCCTGGCATGTCGTAAAAGTCGACTAAGGGACGGGTCCTCTCCAACATGGTGGACTATCTGTATGGGCGATGGGCTGATCACCTGTCACTATACGGTTCATCATACCATCTTAGGACTAATTCATCGAACGTGGCCACAAGTAGTCTTGTGGCTCTGCCCACCCCATTAGGGATTTCGGGCGTGATGCTATGTATGTATGTATGTAAGAATTTAGTTAAATCTGATAATCTTTTTCCCGAAAACACACCGTGTTCGAATGCAGCTTACGCTCAGCATTTGACGGGGAAATGTAAATAAAACCGTGGAAATAAGATTTCTCGTGTGCGGATATAAGAACGACGAGATAAGGAAATTTTTGATGTTTTCAGCAACCTTGCAAACGAGATACAACCACAGAATACATAATATAACTGATACATCTCAACTCTCAAATCGTCGAGGTTATTATTATAGAAAATTTAAAGTAACACTAACTGTGACTGTGTGTGCTATGGCATGCGCTATAATGCTGTTTTTTTTTGGGGTCATAAACCTTCCGCGCGCACTACACCTCACTAAATTTTCACCGTAATCGGATGAATGGTATAGGAACGCATCAGCAGCCGCACAAACAAACATTTGCATTTAAAAAATATAGAGTTTAAATGTATAATATTAAGGGTTCAGAGAAATTTGTAGCTTTTCCCCTACTAACTACAACCAACTCTTTTAAATCCTTACAATTAAATTTTCAAAAATTTTCTCTAGTCTGCGTCCTGCGTCTTTAATGAATATACATAAGTAATTTCGAAAACTGCATTGAAATCCGTCCCGCATGTCGAGCACAACCAGCCCGCGAGTCATTCCCCGTCCCTTACACATTAGATTAGTTTAACAGTGACGCACTGAGCGACGACGACTTGCAGGCATTAATGTAGTTTAAAACTTTATTACGCACATACAATCAGACAAACGTTGTTGCACATTCTGAAGCATCACATAGCAAATTACATTATTATCTTCAATGTACAGAGTTTTTCCACATTACTATTTTATTATATAACTAGTGGACCCGCCATAGCTCCGCCCGCGGTATTTTCCACCCAATCTTTATCACCTCTTATCACCCCTTTAGGGATGGAATTTCAAAAAATCCCTCCTTAGTCCACCTCTAGGGTACTCGAGGAATGTCTCCTCCAAATTTCAAACGCCTAGGACCACCCGTTTAGGCTGTGCGTTGTCTGTCTATCAATGAGTCACGGTACTGTTTTATATGTATTGATTATAAATATTACAATAGATGTGGAAATTAGGGGATATCATTTTGATTGGGCGTGCACCAGGTGGAGGGGGCGTGCGCCGGCTCTGGCGGTATCATACGCTCAATGAAAAAACTTAAATCATTATTCTTATTTATATTTTACTTTAATGCCTAAATCCGTAGAGCCAATTAACAGTAAGTACTCGTAGAAGACTGTACAAGTACGTATTAAAAAGCCAATAACACTTGTTAGGAGTTCGCAGTTTGCTATTAGGGTTTACTAGAAGGTTCTGAGTATGTGCAGGTAAAGCACCCAATTATTTCACCTTCCTTCGAGTTACACCAACTCTGACAAGACTTTTAAAAGAAATATTAAAATTGCTAAGAGAACGGGGATAAGGGTAGAGAGTTTTTGAAATTTAATATATTTGAATGCGTTATTTTATCCGATTTTATTGTATTCAAATGTAAGGTAAGTAAGTAATAAATGAAACATTGCAACACTTTTCTATCAAGGCGCATGGAGTCCGTAAAAGAAGGTAACTTTTAGAAGAGAGTTGTTTTCTTTTAGTCAGTAACTCTGAAACTGGGTTTTTAACCCTTTGAACGCCACGGGTAAAGGTAAAAAAGCGTGCCATGGACGCCGACGACGGCTGTAGCCGACGCAAATGTATGGAAAACGGCATATCGCGGCGTCAGGTGCACGAAAATCTGCTACCGCTACAGCTTTACGCTTGCATTCAAAAGGTTACAGGCCCGTTAGCGAATTTATCGGTTGAAATTTGAGTGAATCGGTAAATTTTTTGAAAAAGATGGCATCTTCGATGATCGATTCGATCTTACGGATCTTTACAAAATCCAGCTGTAAACAATTGACTCTTTCAGCAGGAAAATTATTTAAAAAAATTGTATTTTATTTTCTACCAAATGAATAGGCGAAATAGAACCAAATGAATAGGAAATGAAATCCGATTGCGAGATATCACAAAAAATGTCAATCTTAGTGTCTATGGTACGAAAGTATTCGCAACGTACGTAAATATACAAAAAGCATTTGAAAACAAAAAACAAGAACTTCGTATATAAGTTCAAAGGGTCTCCACTTTTATAAACTCTCTCGCTTCATCTCTGCAATGCTCTAACTCAATTAAACTTTGTGATATGAGAACCAATATCGACAGGATCTCTTGGCGGAGGAAAAAAATCTGGAAATCCAATTATACATCTGTTGAGTGCATAAGCTTTTGTGTAAATAAAACTTTTGGGTCCGGTTCAATAGACATTGTTAATTGAAAAGTGAAACAAAAAACTTTGAAATCACGGTATATTTTAGGGTTCAATTCCATCTGCCAGAAACTTGATCTCAGAAACGGTGAGGGTTTAAGATAAATAAAGATTCCAATCGTCCTATTCCCAAACTGGCTGTGCCCGGCATACGTTCAAATGCTGTTTTTTGTTTTATTTTGGGTGATTTTATGGTTTTTAGTTTTTTTTCGCATAACCCTAATTTTTTTTAGTCACTCCTTATTTTTGACGGAACTTGCTCCGGCAGATAGCTGAACATCCGTCAAAATTCGTCCAGCCGTTTCGGAAATTAGCCGGAACAAACAGACAGGCAGACAAAAAGTCAAAAATTTAAAGAATTTTTTTTTTTTAAACAAGTACCTACCGTATATATTTTCATATGCATTTAGCTAAAAGCTGTTATTTTGACATTATAAACAGACAATTCAATTTAGTTTATTTGTAATTATTTGTATAGATATTGATTGAAGAAAAATAAACACAGGCGTTATTCGAATTATCCCGAAATGTTTGTTTCTCTTGAGGACTCATAATATAACACTCTTCGCTCCAAATGCATCGCATTATAGGATTAGCATAATGGACTTCGACTCAAATTACTCATCTTTCTAGTTAGTTATACCACAGACCTATAAATAAGATAGATGTCTTCCTAAAAACATACGGGTTTAGTATGTTTCTTTTATACGAAATGGTTACTAAGTTTAATGTCGCGTTTTCGCAAAAAAAAAACAATGTGACACCGTTCATAAATACACGCCGATACTTACTTCAGTTAATAAAGCATAGTCATGCTGACTTGAATCGTGTATTGACGAGTGCCCATTTAGTGGACAACTATGTATATTCTATGTATATGTATAGTCCTTTGTAATGACCCTTGATACTGGAGCATTGATCATTAATATAGACGGGTCTGCAGTCACGTCCGGGTTACGTGGGGTCCAACCCTTATGGTCCCTTCAACCCCCACAGTGAACGTCCAAGGATAGTTCATTCTTCCGCCTACATTACAGAATCGACTTTTATTGATATTTTGGCGCTTGTACGTGCGGGCTTTTTGACTGTACTAGATGAATATAATTATCACACGGAAAAGATGTCTCATTAGGTACAAATGGCCATATACCTACATGGTCAGATACTGTCATTAGGTACAAATGGCAAATCGTCCACTTGAAAATCCACGTCAATTATTCGTTAATTAATTAATTAACTTACAACGAAAATAAATTTGGTTATAAATACTTTTCAGCATAATTACATTTTCACTAAATTCACTTTGGATACTATTACTTTTGACCCAACTTCAGAATGGTTATTTTACGTGGACGATTTATCATTTGTACCTAATGACAGTAAACCGAAAAGATGACCAAAAAATCTGTACCTACATGCCTTTATTGTCAAGGGTGTAAAAATATTTTTGTCCACTATGCATCTAATATTAGCAATGCCAAAGTAACTGTGTCTGTCTGTGACGTTTTCACGGCTAAACCGTTTAACTGATTTTAATAAAGTATAGCATGGAGATAGCTTGAGCCCTGGCAAAGGACACGAGCTTATTTTTTTAAAACAACCAACCCCTAAAAGGGTGAAATAAGGGCTGAACTATTAATTTATGGCAAGTGGCATTAAAATTAGCAATATTTTTAAAAAACAAATCGTCGGTGATAGTTCAAAACCGCGTATGAGCAGTTTGTAAATACCGCGTAAATCCAAAAGTCGCAAAATTAAGATTTCGCTTATAGGTACCTATGTAGGTTCTACACGCTGAACTGATTTGATTTTGCTTATCACTAACTTTTTTTAAGAAATACACTTACGCGGTTTATGCAAACTGCTCATACGCTGTTTTGAACTATCGCTGACGATATCCAAACAGACGAAGTTGCGAGTAAAAACTTGTATATCCATATAGTAGGTAGGTTGGCTGTACGCAAATGGTTCAGACGCGTCTTTTAAGCAGAGATTCAGATCCAAACCATTGTTTTCTTTGGAGTAAAATAATAATGAAAGTGGATTTGAAATTCTATCAGCTTTCACGTGAATATACTCGTAGCGCGAGGAATGTTGAACACTTGTATGTACCTAACTATATTTAAACGACTCATCATGTGTATAGTGGACTGTCAATTTTAAGTTGTTTTTGAATCGATTGATTTTATGGAATTACTTAATCAAGAAAGTAGTCATTCAGTTAAAAATCACACAGCTCTTGTAGGTTATCGACATTTCTAGATTAGTACGTACGTAACCTTTACAACTATGCAAATAAAGAAGAAGAAGATTGATGTTTGAAGTTTGAAAACTTAAAATAGGTTAATAATTACAATGTACTTGAAAACTGTTTATAAGGGGATGTCCATTAATTATGTGAGCTCAAAATTGGGGGGGAGGTTCCGGCAAAATCTCACCAAATCTCATTACAGCGACCCGGGGGGCAATGAAAATCTCACGTCAGCTTTTTAATACAGAGAATATGAATTATTATTACAGATAACACTCTTATTTCACAGAAAAAATGTAATACATAAAACATAGTATTAACACTTAGGTATATAGTGGTATGAAGTAAACATTATGTATGAACATAACATTTTGATTTCAAAAAGGCTTTCGATTGCGTAGATAATTATGTACTGCTAAGTAAGCTTGATAATTTAGGCTTCTCTCCAAAGCTGCTTACTTTTTTTGCAAGTTATCTGCGCGATCGGCAGCAGTACGTTGGGCATGGATGCTTTGTGTCCGCTCCGTTTCACACGAGATCTGGCGTCGGTCAGGGTTCAATATTGGGTCCCCTCCTATTTGGTATAATGATCAATGATCTGGAGTCAGCCGTTAAGCATGCACAATGTCTCCTATATGCTGACGACCTAAAACTGGTATACGGGGTTAAACATAGAGCGGATTGCGACCTGTTACAGGAAGATATTACTTCAGTGGTCCGGTGGAGTATAGATAACAGACTCCTTTTTAACACCGCTAAGTGTAGCGTATGTACATTTAGTCGCGCTTCTGCCCCTCTACTTGCGGAATACATGCTCGGATCAGAGTGTATTGACAGAGTTTTCTCAGTGAAAGATCTCGGTGTGGTATTCGATGCTCGGTTCACCTTTCACGAGCATATTCGGACACTCGCGAACAGTTGCTTTCGGAGATTGGGTTTTGTAATCCGCAACATCAAGGACTTCCATGATCTAGGAACGATAAAGCTAGTCTTCAATGCCTTGGTGAGAAGTAAGATAGAGGCATCCTCACTTATATGGAGTCCTTACGAATCAAAATACGCCTTACTTCTGGAGAAAATCCAAAAAGCTTTTCTCAGGTTTCTATACAAGAAAACTTATGGGTATTACCCATTTCTATATCCAACAAACTTTTTACTCGGTTCTCTCGGATTTAATTCGCTCGAGGTAAGGCACAACAAAGATTTGCTAGTCACTGCATGTCGCATATTACGCGGTGGATTGGATTGTCCAGAACTTGTGGGTAGAGTCGTCAGACTGCTCGTCCCGGAAGTTCCCAGAATAAATTTAAGGCCGCGTGTGCGCCTGCTGCTGGCAGTGCCGGCGACGAGCACGGTGTCGCGCAGGAACTCGCCGATTCCCCGCGCGCTGACGCTGCTCAATGCGATCCTGGCGTCAGCACCTGAGTGTGACTTGCTTGTGTGGAGATGGGCGGCTTTATGCGATGAATGTTTAACTTTTTGTGAGATGATGGATAATAGGCAATCTACTATCTTTACATGATTTATGTTTGTTTCTTCTTTTATTAGCTTGAAGCTTAGTTTTGTTTCTCGGTGTATTGGTTAAGTTACTGTAATGCCGTGTAAATATATTTGTACTAATAAATAAAATAAATAAAAAAATAAAAAAATAACAAATAAATTTAATTCCTTTAAAAATATTGGGTAAATCTTATGTGAGGGGAAGGGGTTCTCACGATATCTTACCAAATCTCACCAAAGACACCACCCCTTTGGGTGAAACTTTTTTCAATAGCAGCTCCCTAACTTGGTAAGTTAAAGTTTGACCATAATCGGATCAAATTAAGTACGAAGCAAAAATTGTTTGTTTCAATAGTTTGCACACTAAGTCTAACTAATAGAAAGAGAACTCTGTAAAGTTTCCCAACTTAGTAATGGCCGAGGTCAACATCGACCTCGGGGTCAACGCCAAGAAACCCTAAAGAATAGATATTAAAATGAAATAACGAACCGTAAATCTGGGGTCCTAGTGAAAGGGGGGTTAAGTCGAAAAAGTGTGATGTTTAGTTATAAAGCTTGTTGAAATTAGAATAAGCTATATAACTAAACATCACACTTTTTCGACTTAACCCCCTTTTCACTAGAACCCCAGAAATATAATAATAGCATTTACTGGAAATGTAATCCCAATAATTGCCACCTCTTAGTTTTAAAATACTCTAAATACTTATAAGTATTTTCAAAAGGATACATCGATGAGTACTCGATAGAAAATGATGATATTATGCTTTCTAATAAAATCAGATAAGAAAATATCGATTTATTTAAAACTAGCGTACCCGCGACTACGTGCGCTCAAAGCGCCACCCGTCAGCACCGCCATCCTAACCTTAAAATGTATACATATTTGTATATTTATATTTTTCGTATTTACTTGATTACAATGAAACAAAGATTTGATGGTATATTGGACATTTTTAAAGCCATTTGTTAAAATCCCATCAAAATTCCTTCAGCTTTGTTATTCTCTAATAAATTTCGTCGAACATTAGTCCGTCTTTCATTTCATTCGACAATCATAAATTGACCCGCGCGCTCGTAGGCATTATGCGGAGTGACGTACCCTACCTCCGTGGCTAGCTGCGTTGAAATACGACCAATGTAGAATACACGCACGAACCTGTAGTTTATACGCACTGACGGGTCAAGTTACGCTCGCCGTGAGTTCAGAATGAAGCGTTATTTTAATGAATCACACCCCATAAGTTCTACTGTGAACTTATTGAATTATAATTATTTATTTTCCCCGTTTATTTTATTCCCGCCGATCATATATTTAATGTACAGACACGTAATTTGGATAAGTTTAATGATAGTTAAATCAAAACTTTCGTGAGTCATTATTAATGAACATTTGGAAAAAATGTGCGTGGTCTGCTCTGACCGCGGCTGCACTCAATCCCAGAAGGACTCCATACGAGTACGTAATATATCGGGCCGTTGCTGACAATAAATCGTGAATAATAGTAGTTTATGCAACGGTTGCATAATGATAGGCCTTAAAACACTGGTGCGGTTTTCATGAAACGAGCTTTAGCGAGTTTCATAATAAGATCGTACGTGTGTTTTAAGGCCAAATTATGCAGAGTTGCATACATAACTTTATCTACACACATATTATAAATGGGTGATAAAAATGTTTTTATTTCAAGTATATGATGTAGTTGTATTACTATACGAACTACAAAACACTTTCTTCCATGTGATTCTGTACGAGAACGACGAAGACTCGCCTGCCGCGTAGAAATCGGTTTGCGCCATTATGGGACGGCGTCGAGCCTTCACCCGGCAAGTTAGAGCATCCCCTCATTTATCACGCAGTACTAACTATCCCTTTGATAAGGGTTACAGGGGTGTAATCCTCTTTAGTAGTACTCAGCTCACCGAACTCACTGGCGAGCTTAATTTGACCCCTCTGTACGTATAAACTACATGTCCACGCGTGTATTAAATTTTGGTCATATTCGACGCAGCTCTGCCAAAGTCGTAGGTACCTAACTTAGTACAATGCCTAGAAGAGCACGGGTCAATCTATGATTGTCAGTCGAAATGTGAGAGACGAAATGAGCGACGAAGTTTATTGTGATAATAATATACATAGATGAACATTTTTTATGTCTAACATCTTTCCTCTCGCTTTCTTGTAATCTGTGGGAATGATTTCTTAAAAAAGGACGAAAATGTGTAACAGGAAGCCGGGGAAGTGCGCGCTATTTGATTTGACCAATGAGCGCGCGCGGTGGTAGATTTGTACCCGGGGAAGCGCGCGCTTATTTGATTTGACCAATGAGCGCGCGCGGTGATAGCGCCGTCAGATGGTACAACACAATTTCCGAGAGGTTAGGCTAGTGTGCGTGTGATGAGAAACTATACTAATACATGTATTTAAGGTTGATGATAAGTGTGTGAAAATGAGATTTTAGATGTTACACATCATATGCGACTACTGCAAGGCTCGCTTGGTCTTTTAAGTTTTTTAAGTGACATCGTTTCTTTTAAAATATTCCTAAAATATTTTTGCCCTGGGACCATCACCTCCTCACCAAATAGTATGTTACATACACCTGTGAAAACTTTATTCTGTTTCCAAATTGCATTATATTATACACCCGCGATAAGTTTGAAGGGCTTGAATTATAGAACATTGAATGCATTTAAGTCGAGACAAGGTAAACGAAGCGATTCTTCTCCAACCTATTGTTAAACGTTTCATTTGCGATGGAATGAAAAGAATGAAAAGCGTTCAAGCTACATTGTATTTGCTTTCAATCACTGAGTGATGAGTTCCCATTACAAGTATGCTCTCTGAAGAAACACTCAAGCTTTTATTCCGTTTTAGAAATCTTGTGCTTGGTTTATCTTAGGACGTGCTTACAGTACTAACTTAGTTTTTATGCACCGTATTAATAGTGAGTACCTTTATATGATATCATAATTACGAAAGAATTTTAGTGTGAGAGAATGCCTACTGGAATGTAGCGCGATGGAGTTTCAATGAAAACTATCAAAGGGAATATTTGATTTTGTACGAGACTAGTTGACCCGCCACCAATTGTGCACTGCGGCCCTAACATGAATGCCACAATGATAAATTAAACCCGTTTATCTCTATGAATATCTCTTTCGTCGGAACTAGTGTGAGAGAGACGCAGTTAGAGATAAGACGGTCTATCTTATCTTTGTGTCATTCATGTTAGGGCCGCTGATATAGTAGCGATGTTGAATCGAAACAGCGCATGTAATTGGCCAGATGTCGCGATTCAGTCGTGCGTTCACACGAAACACATGACTGAATCGCTACAAGAAGTCGTCGTTGGCGAGTCCTTATAAATCGCAGCATATTCCCAGGTGGGTAGAGAATGCTATAAAGTTTGCGATAGGCTGAACGACCTGTTAAATACGTCTTGCGCGGTCAAGGTTTATGAGCTGACGATACGTGACATTTTCGTTTGGATAAGAATATTGAATAGGGTTCTCAGAAGCTCCTATTATATTATCTGTCATATTTTACCCTAACAAAAACAAACAGTTACAGACATTACTTCAATTACAGAATTGAGTTACGTTTTAATGATGTTGATTAATCTTTTGAACGTCACAGTCGGGTTTAGCCGAGACCTGCGGCCCTAACATGCATGACACAAAGATAAGATAGACCGTCGAAAGAGATAGTCATAGAGATAAAGGGGTTTAGCTTATC
Source organism: Tortricodes alternella (assembly GCA_947859335.1). Lineage (NCBI taxonomy): Eukaryota > Metazoa > Arthropoda > Insecta > Lepidoptera > Tortricidae > Tortricodes > Tortricodes alternella. Next base: position 14,473,714 of record OX401973.1, on the reverse strand, counting down.
TTTGTGTCTTGCATGTTAGGGCCGCAGGAGGGTTACCATGATCTCTAAATGTAATTATTTTTAGGCCCTAAGCTGAACTGCGTCGCTATTTTATACCTCACCTCACCATATATTTTACATAATGTAAATGTCGTGGTACGAAATAGCGACGCAGTTCAGTTTAGGGCCTTAAGAGAATCGCATTAACCTTTTGAACGCTACGGCTAACGGCGAAAAAGCGTGCCACGAGAACTCGACGACGGCTGTAGCCGACGCAAATGTATGAAAAACGGCATATCGTGGCTTCAGGGGCACGGAAATCTGCTGTCGGCTACAGCCGAGGCTGGGGCGTTCAAAAGGTTAATAAATCGTGGTAACCCCCCAGATTTCCGTGCCCATGAAAATGAAAATGAAAATATTTATGTTGCAAGTAGGCCACCTGGGCTCTTTTACATGTCTGAATCTACCAGCGCTTCGAAATCGCTTCGTCTTCGGTGGCATCTGCTGAGAAGAAACGCCGCAAGAAACTCAGCAGTAAGTCTTTTTATCTACACCCATATCATAAAACCTCCATTGGTTAATCAAAAACCGTATGAAATGACCACCATTTTGACAACCAATTAGGAAAAACCAGTGCTGCGATAAAGAAATAACATGACTTCTTTATCGTTTTTAGTAAAGAAATGAGATTAAATTTGGAACAGCTGTCAAAACTCAAGTGGGTCTCTATTCTAGTATCCATAGATATTAAAAAGTTATTGATACGGAACGTCAATTCAGTATGTTTTTTTAATATAAACTGCACAATATTTGATCTCGAGTGACGTGAGAATAGAGACTTCATCCGATTGTCTATGATTTAAAAAAAAATTGGTCTTGACGGAAGACCGTATTTGCCGACATTTTGACGTTTTGCTGAACGAAAGTAGAATTGTTGTTGAATTGAATAGAAAAAGTTGTTTGTAATTTACATTTTAGTTGAAAATATGAATAGTAAGTAGTCTTCTCGGAGTGTGTGTGATGTGAAAATGCGCCGGATATCGGAAATATGCAGCCACGATTGCAACAAATAACTTGTTGCCAGAAAATATTGTTTCTGAACCCATCATGGAGCATTTATAATATGTGTGTAGATAAAGTTATGTATGCAACTCTGCATAATTTGGCCTTAAAAAACACGTGCGATCTTATTATGAAACTCGCCTGTCGGCTCGTTTCATGAAAACCGCACTAGTGTTTTAAGGCCTATCATTATGCAACCGTTGCATAAACTACTATTTCAACTTTGGCAGTACAGTTTTATCTAAAAACTAAAACAAAATGTGCAACATAAAAACCTAATGGGTACAAATTAATTCTAATAAATAACTAACAAGGGAGATGTATAGGCTCCGCGTCTGGAAAAGTTAAGTGACTTAGAGATGTATAAAGTCTCTAAGGGTCACAATAATAAAAATAAGAATTGAAACAAAGAAACATCTCCAAATATCAAAGAAACAATTTGAAATATAACATTTCATGTCCTAACAATACAAATATACGAATATGAAAAACTATCAACCTGTAAGATACCGGGTAAGATTATAAAACATGCTGCGGCCGAGCGAGGTTGATACGTGGATAAAAACCATCTTATCTCTCTGACTATCTCTTTCGTCGGCACTCCGTCCGTCTTATGTCTAAGTGCGTCTCTCTCACACGGCTCACAGTGTGAGTGAGACGCACTTAGACATAAGAGGGTTTAACTTATCCCTGTGTCAACCTTGCCAAGGCAACCTTGCAAATTTTTAACCATTCCAATTCTCATTTTGCCAGAATTTGTAGAAAAAGATCTCAGGGGAATGTCGTAATCGTAACTAAGTAGGTAATTTAAATTACTTACCACATTAAAATCTTAAAGTTGACGTCTACAACTTTAAGATTCAGATAAGTCAGTGGCTTATAACAAAAATAGAAAATTCGTGGCGCATCTCGTGGCTTTTAACGCGTAAATAAATAAAAATAAAAACAAGGTAGTAAAATGTACTCAATCTGAAAATTCCTACTCTCTTATCCATGTTTTTTTTATTTTTTACATGCGTTAATACCAGAGAATACAATTGTATTCAAAGACACCTGAAAGAAAAGTCCAATTTTAAGAAATGTCTTGTAATCCAAAAAAAAGCAGTGCGACGATATTTTTGCTCGCGAGTGTAGACTTGTATGTATAAAGTGCAATATAGATAGTACATAATAGTTTTTTGTAACCTTAAAAATAATATTATTTTTATACCTAACGGTGATCTGCCGCACGGTGGTGTGGAATAAAAATATACGCGAGATTTTCTCCGCTTTAGTTATGCAAATTTTAGAACCTGCGACCTTTCTGCTTCTTAACATATGAAAGAAAGAAAATGCAAAGCTTATGAAACATCCCATGCATCACTTCATGGTTGCCTTTATGAATGAAACATAGGACCCATGGAACTGGGTAAAATGTACTCTCGTAAAAAAATATAGGGTAGAATTATTTACTGTAAGTACTTGCTTCAATATCAGGCTTTAACTGTTCACTTTCGTTTATTTTCCTATTAGACTATAATATTTCAATTCATATTGAAGTTATCATAAAATTGTGAACGTACCCTTGCCGTCGGTCTAAACAGTTACGAGAGCAGTTTGACGACGCGGTTAGCCTAGTTGGTAGTGACCCTGCCTCCGAAGCTAGCGGTCCCGGGTTCGATCCCCGGTGAAGGCAAATTATTTGTGTGATGAGCACGTTTGTTACTGAGTCTTGGATGCTTCCTATGTATTTAAGTATGTATGTATATCGTCGTCTAGTGCCCATAACACAAGCCTTTAGAGCTTACTTTGGGACTAGATCGATTTGCGTAAAGATTGTCCCCTGATTATTATTATTACTAGTTACTAAGAGGCTCTTGTAAAACGTTTGCGGCAATACTATGGTACACAAAACCTTCCTCAAAAATAGAATAAGTTTTGTATTATCTTATCTGTGTAGTGGGAACTAAGCTTGACCTAAGGCTTATTTCATAGTAGATAAACGTCATTTTAAGGTCAGCGCCCCCGTGAGTCCATATTAAACAATATCGCAAATTATTTTATCTACACCCATATCATAAAACCTCCATTGGCTAATCAAAAACCGTATGAAATGACCACCATTTTGACAACCAATTAGGAAAAACCTGTGCTGCGATGAAGAAATAACATGACTTCTTTATCGTTTTTAGTAAAGAAATGAGATTAAATTTGGAACAGCTGTCAAACTCAAGTGGGTCTCTATTCTAGTATCCATAGATAATAAAACAGTTATTGATACGAAACGTCAATTCAGTATGTTTTTTTAATATAAACTGCACAATATTTGATCTCGAGTAACGTAAGAATAGAGACTTCATCCGTTTGTCTATGATTTAAAAAAAAAATGGTCTTGACGGACGGCCGCCATAATTGACGTTTTGCTGAACAAAAGTAGAGTTTTGTTGAATTGAATAGAAAAAGTTGTTTGTAATTTACATTTTAGTAGAAAATATGAATAGTAAGTAGTCTTCTCGGAGTGTGTGTGATGTGAAAATGCGCCGGATATCGGAAATATGCAGCCACGATTGCAGAAAATAACTTGTTGCCAGAAAATATTGTTTCTGAACCCATCATGGAGGATTTATAATATGTGTGTAGATAAAGTTATGTATGCAACTCTGCATAATTTGGCCTTAAAACACACGTGCGATCTTATTATGAAACTCGCTAAAAGCTCGTTTCATAAAACCGCACTAGTGTTTTAATGCCTATCATTATGCAACCGTTGCATAAACTGCTATTGCCACAATATGGTAGCTCTTATTAACTTCACAGCAAAGATGGCCGCATCGTAAAACCATCTCCTTATCTATCGCTTAGACAACGTCGAATAGAGGCCCTATAATTATGTTAGTATTTGTTGGGATTTTCATTTATGCTATAATTGGAATAACGTTTTATATACTTACATAGTAAATAAGGCCCAAAGCTCCTACAAAGTCTCGACGTCGTTGTCATACAAAATACAATGTAATCCAAGAATATGTAAAGCATCTTTTGCCACGTATTTGAGTATTGTCGAATTACGACATGAATGTCGCATACTGCCATCGGAATTCGATTATTTCTTTTTATGACGTCGTGTCGGCACCGAGTGCCTCCAATACATTGTTCGGCTTAATTTCATCTCCCCCACGTAATTATTTCCATTTTTCGGTGAAATTTCGAGTATTCTGGGGTGACATACATGAGGGGCTATTACCCAGATATAGAGAAGTTTAACTTATCTGGAAATAATTAACGTTGTAGAGACATCTATTAAGATAATTCAAATACCTTTAGTCTGTAGTTTTTATGAAAGCAAAACAATTAGAATAAAATAAGCACCTTTATTTAATAAGAAACTTTTTATTTTTAAGATAGTATGAAAATAATAATTAGATTTTTGATAAAAAACTTATTGGCCAAACACATTTTCAGACTCCCGAAAATTACCGCAAAGTTCCTTCCATTATATTCGTTTTCAAACGATACCCAGATTTTCTAAAAAAATCCGGCCATGTGTGAGTCGGACTCGCGCACGAAGGGTTCCGTACCATTATCTATAAAAACGCTAAAATTTTATTCTATTTTTTAGTATTTGTTGTTATAGCGGCGACAGAAATACATCATCTGTGAAAATTTCAATTGTCTTACTATCACGGTTCATGAGATACAGCCTGGTGACAGGCGGACGGACAGCGGAGTCTTAGTAATAGGGTCCGGTTTTACCCTTTGGGTACGGAAACCTAAAAAGTAAATTTAAAGAGTTTTTCGTCTCACCTCTCCTAAGCAATGCATTAATCCGATCTATTCAGACAAACCTTCCTAAGAAGTCATTAAACGCCGAGCAGTACAAATAAAGCCTACAATTTTACCTGGTCCTTTCTGTGCAGCAATTTAGTAGAAAATGGCTCGTCCGAACAGAACCACACTTAATCGACCTCCAGGGATGCATGTAGTCGCGCTCTTGTGACGGTTCCAGGAAATGTTGTTCGTCGCACGGGCTTCTATTACCCGATAAATTAGCTTTATCGACCCGGGGCTAGGTGCAGCTTATATCGGGGGATTTCACCTAATAATGGCGGCAGGACCGATATAATTATCGTTCATTAAAGCATGTACGAGTAACAGTGACTGCAATGGTTATGGCTTATCCGCAATCATATCCCCAAGTGTAGTGTGTTACATAAAAGGGACGCTCCGCTACCTACTCAAACAGGCTACCAGCTTCATGTATTCAGTGTTAGTGTGATATACATATTCAGTAGATTACTTATAATTCCATGATGTGGACAGCTCATCGGTTTGATATTTAATGAAGACAGACCATAGGCGCAGTAACTAGTAGGCAGCAAGATAACATTTTGTTCTGCCCTGACTGAGAAACAAATTATACAGAAAATTTAAAATATAATTGTTTTACCTGTTGCTATCACTAGCGAAGATCATTTTGATGGTATCGATAAGATTCTACTTACCTTATTTCAATTATTTAAGTTCGTTGGCAATTGTTCAAATCAAATCAAATTAAACACAGAACTTCAGTAAAATAACAAACAAACGCGCTAAAATAGGAACTCCTTTATTTACATAGCAAATATTTACATCAAGCTCAATACCGTATACAATAAGATGGCAACTTGAGCAAATTTACCTTAAGTTATAATATTATGCTTTATGGAAATATTATTATGCTATGTTTGGTCGAATTCTTAACCTCTGACGAAATACGAAGAGGTTGATTTATAAGAGTTGATCACAGCCGGAATATCGACACTACTTACCTAATTCCTAAACTAATGTACTGTATTCAAAAATCTCATAGCATTGCTGGACACTTGGAAACTTAGCAGAGATATACAAATTAATAAAACTAAATATCATTTAAACCACACAGAAGGGTCCAATTCGAAACGGCTGTCGCTAATTTAAGATTGCCTAAATTTAAAATAAGAAACGTCAAACTCAATTTTGTATAGCTCCAAGGTTCAAAATCGAGTCGAACGTTTCTTATTTCAAATTTAGCGACTTCTAAATTTAGCGAAAACACTTTCGAATTGGCCCCAGAATCAAGTTATATGGTGTTAATTACTGTGATCTTCTCTTAAGACCATTATAAAAGTATAAAAAACGGACAACTCTATCATATGCTATTTCATCTATTTACGATATTATTGAAAAGCTAACTTAATTGAATTTGCGCTGTACTGCTTAATATGTAACGATATATGATAAAAAGGACTTTATGATTTACACAAAAATTTCACCGAGGTCTCGAAAATATATTTAAGACTAGTTACTTACAAATAAAGGAAAAGAAAAATGTCGGTTAATCTCAGCAAAGAAGAAGTAATCCTTAAAGAATCTAAAATACTCGAGGACAAAGGAAATCGTCACTCACATTTATCCATGGCCTTTCTCTAATCCCCTCATCCCTCATCACGCTCGTACTCGTGTCGAAAATTACTTGTAACTAACCTTTTGAATAATGAAAATAGAAAATGTTATTTTGTGGACAAAGATAAGTTCAAATAGAATCTCTTTGGATTAATAATGTATCTAAACGCAAAAATTAGTACGAATAAGATTTGTGTTAACAGTCGAGCACAATAAGTTGTGTACAACTAAATTGTGACAATTACATGAATATCACAATGTTTGCCCTGCATCCGTATCTTTATCCGCTACAACCTCACTAACATTCAGTTGCTAGACTAATTCATAATACTCGGGGTGGAATGTTGCGAGTCGCTATAAATTCAAATTGTCATCAGACTCACTGTCACTGGAATATTTTATGGCTTGCAGGATCTCGTCTTCTATTTCTACCTCAATTTGTTGCTTTTCATCAACGGCGAGTTTGTTGTAAGCTATATTGGAGTTACGAGCTAAATTGGAGCTGTAATGATTGCCACAACAATATGCACTGCATTTCTTTATAAGACAGGCGGTAAGAAAGTATAAAGAAATGAAACTGATAATGAAGAGCACGATTGAGAGAGCGACGTTTAGCCTGTAATGCCAGTTCGCATTATCGATTTGTGGAAGAACTGTGTTTGGGTAGCAGTAGAGTCTCGGTTCAACATCGGTCATGTTGAAGAGACGAGCGTCATCCAAACAGGAGAGACATTGGCTGTTATGGGGGCCGGAGCATGTAGCGCAAGTGTAGTGGCACGGCAGGCATACGAGAGGTGACTTCGCGTTTGAGCCATCTATCGGTTCCATGTCAGCGGCTTCCAGTGCTGTCGGCTTAGCGGCATCGGGGCCTTGTCTTTTCATAACGGCTCCAGCATCCTCCGCGAAATAAGTAAGATTACGACGTCTTGAACTCCGCTCCATCAGAACCTCGCTGGCGTACGTGCCGGCCGGGCATCGTGAGAAGCACCGACCGTCGAACAAGTGCAAACCCTTCGCGCATTCTAGTGGAAGAAAGAACAGATTGATTTAATTACATAGGTCTTAGGAAGCCAGAGTCCGACACCACCCAGCACCGTTCCAGCGTCCATGCAGATTGCGTCTCTTGCAGCGGCAGGTCAATGATGCAGATGATGCACTCCACACCAGCTTCAAGTCAGACGGAAACAGATCAACGATACGAGATGGAAGATCCAGGATAGGTGAATAGAATCTTGTCACTGATCTCAAATAATTTTATCATGTGATTCAAATTGTTTAATTTCTTATGTATCATAATGCAAAATTACAAGTGACCATGCTTAAAAGAAGAGCGTGCACAAAACTAAATGAAATCAGGAAGAAACAAGTAATAAATAAAGATATTGTATAAATAATCTCTCAAATTTCAGTGAGCTGTGTTCTAGTAGTGAAACGAAAAAAATAAACATCAAACGATTAAGTGGGTAGATTTACGGCTCCATACACGAACAGTGAGATTTTTCGAACCCTAAATAGGTAAGCAACGATTTAGTGACAATTAATTTAGGTGTGCTCTGTGCTTATTTTCAATGTTTCGAAAAAGTTATTTATTATTGAGTATTTTTTTCATAAATCATCGTTCAATAATTATTATTAGTTAGTAATCAATCAAACTACGTTATTTACCTACTTTGGTGCTTGTTGTGCATTTTACTGGAAAATGTGTACTAAAGCGGGTTTCAACAGACATTAGCAAGCAGGGGAAGCCAAGCAAAACATGCAACAAAATATAAACAATACAAAAATGATACTTTATAACAAAACAACAATAGGTAATTCTTATAATCTAAGACTGTGAATTTTGAAACAGAACAATACAAAACTAGATAAAGCTAACTGCTTCTGGGAAAAACTAAATATTATTAGGATCAGAGACAAGACTCGGCTGTAGTCAAAAATGAAAATCTGTGTACGTTTTGTAATAAAAGATTGTTTTTATTATTATTTTCCGTTCACATATGATCAATATATACATATTATTTTTTAACATTTACATTAATAAATACATCGTACTGAAGCTAATTACTCCGACGTAACTAGGTGAACAATTTATACATTTCGCACAACATGTGTTATAAAAATGACCCTTCGAGTGAGTTAAGGCACCGGCAAACTCAATGAGGTAAGTAGGGCATGGGACGAAGGGGGATGCACATACATGTTTTCGCTTGATGAAATAACAAATAGGTATGCCCAAAATCATATATTATGTAGCTAACGTTACTTCCTTCAGTTTGCCGCTGCCCTTTCCTGTGTATGCTAACACTTTTATTTTAGTGACAGTCGCATATCTACCGCGAAATTAAGCAAATGTATTTACTGAAGCTATTGTTTTTACAATTACTAGCATTAATTACAGAGTAACAATAATTTAAAATTAATTTAGCTACCAGTCGATGAGAAATGATGATCTTTCAGTCATTTTCGTAACAACTATTTCAATTTACACGTGAGCAAATTTGTACAAGTCTCCAAATTGGTTATCCGACACATATACTTATTATTATGTACATTATTTATGCTTAAGTATATCATCATTATTACATTACGTCTAGATGGATTGGCAATCTCCGCTATGATCACAACCACAATATGCAATTAATTATATTTTAATACAATAAACATTAACACGATTGAATCTACTTGAGATTAGACGTTAAAGGCGTTGTTCAGCACGTCCACTTGAAACTTATTGTAAAAGATATGTATGTGTGAGTTTATCTCGTGGTACGAGTACGAGTGTTGGCGAATTCAAAAAATCGATCTGGTAATAAATTCGCATCAACCGTGAAATATTGCAAAACTACAATTCGGAACAATATTTCAGATACGAGAGATATGCATGAAAAATATGACGAATATGAATTCAAAAACAGCAATGAAGCAAAAAAATGTTCGTCAAGTACTTAGGTACTTAATTGTATGGATAGTTTTGGTGACTGGACTGAAATATTGGGGCTAATTCGAAACAGTGTCACCTAAACTGAAAATGAGAAACGTCAAATACAATTTTGTATAGCACCAAGCTGCCAAAATCGTGTTTGACATTTCTTACTTTTCGAATTGTTCTCACGGTGTCATTAAATAAAATAAGCTTAGAAGATACCTAAACCACGAAATATATTTAAATGCGCTATAATTTGGTATCACCACGTCGTGAGATTTAAGTAACACTTCATTCACATTGAATAATCCCCTAAACTAATTATTATTGTAATGAGAGGATTAACGTAAATTATAGTAATTCTAATAATTTTCTGTTTTAGTGGCTTCTTATTAACTTGGCACATGAGTATTCGCTGACGTTTCAATTTAAACAAAAACGTGTTGACAAACGGTTTAAATTATGATTTTATCTACACCCATATCATAAAACCTCCATAGTGTAATCAAAAACCGTAGGAAATGACCACCATTTTGACAACCAATTAGGTAAAACGAGCGCTGCAATGTTATTCCCGTGTCGATTTTAGTATAGAAATGAGATTAAATTTGGAACAGCTGTCAAAACTCAAGTGGGTCTCTATTCTAGTATCCATAGATATTAAAACAGTTATTGATACGAAACGTCAATTCAGTATGTTTTTTAATATAAACTGCACAACATTTGATCTCGAGTGACATGAGAATAGAGACTTCATTCGTTTGTCTATGATTTAAAAAAAAATGGTCTTGAGGGAGGATCGAATTGCCGCCATTATGTTGATGTTTTGCTGAACGAAAGTAGAATTGTTGTTGAATTGAATAGAAAAAGTTGTTTGTAATTTACATTTTAGTTGAAAATATGAATAGTAGTCTTCTCGGATTGTGTGTGATGTGAAAATGCGCCGGATATCGGAAATATGCAGCCACGATTGCAACAAATAACTTGTTGCCAGAAAATATTGTTTCTGAACCCATCATGGAGGATTTATAATATGTGTGTAGATAAAGTTATGTATGCAACTCTGCATAATTTGGCCTTAAAACACACGTGCGATCTTATTATGAAAGTCGCTAAAGCTCGTTTCATGAAAACCACACTAGTGTTTTAAGGCCTATCATTATGCAACCGTTGCATAAACTACTATTATAGATATCTGAGAAATGCAAAATTTGTTTAATTCAAAATTTTACTTTACGATTGCAAGCGGAAAGACAATAATTATGGCAGCGTTTTTTTATCTCATGGTCCAAAAATAATAATAGTGTTTATCTACACCCATATCATAAAACCTCCATTGGTTAATCAAAAACCTTAGGAAATGACCACCATTTTGACAACCAATTAGGAAAAACCAGTGCTGCGATAAAGAAATAACATGACTTTTTTATCGTTTTTAGTAAAGAAAAGAGATTAAATTTGGAACAGCTGTCAAAACTCAAGTGGTCTCTATTCTAGTATCCATAGATATTAAAACAGTTATTGATACAAAACGTCAATTCAGTATGTTTTTTTAATATAAACTGCACAATATTTGATCTCGAGTGACGTGAGAATAGAGACGTCATCCGTTTGTCTATGATTTTAAAAAAAAATGGTCTTGACGGAGGATCGCCATGATGGCGTTTTGCTGAACGAAAGTAGAATTGTTTTTGAATTGAATAGAAAAAGTTGTTTGTAATTTACATTTTAGTTGAAAATATGAATAGTAAGTAGTCTTCTCGGAGTGTGTGTGATGTGAAAATGCGCCGGATATCGGAAATATGCAGCCACGATTGCAACAAATAACTTGTTGCCAGAAAATATTGTTTCTGAACCCATCATGGAGGATTTATAATATGTGTGTAGATAAAGTTATGTATGCAACTCTGCATAAATTGGCCTTAAAACACACGTGCGATCTTATTATGAAACTCGCCTATCGGCTCGTTTCATGAAAACCGCACTAGTATTTTAAGGCCTATCATTATGCAACCGTTGCATAAACTACTATTTTATTACATGTATCTAAAACGCATTTATATTCAAATCAGCGACGTTTAATTACAATCTTTTTTTATTCGCTTTCTTAGTTTTACAATTATTTATGGTCTTTTTTTCTTAATTCTGACAGATTTTATTTATGTTTGCTGGAATAAAAATATTTATTTTACACTACTCTTAAGGATTCAATTGAAACGTTCTTGGAAGTGATTGAATATCAATAAATACTTGCGAATTAATGAATAAAGAATGTCAACACCTATTTTTCATTAAATCTATATTTTTTTTGTATATAGGTATACGAGTAATAATGTTTCTAAGAGACCTTGCGTACAAACTTTACATGATATTACTTTTGTGCGATGACACGGAATTCCAAAATCAACATCTGAAATTGAGCATATTATTGAGGCAACAGCCTTAAATGATAGTCAATGACAATTAACATTCAACCAATTTTGCAAAAAAGACCTTAACATTTTATTTAGCTGGTAACATTTTATAAATGTAAATACAAGTTAAAATCTATAGGGGCTGGTAAATGGGCTAGATTTTCAGCAATTTATTGCTGCAATTCGGGCTATCGCCAAAAAGATTACATATTACACCACTAATGTGGACAAAAAGTTTGAATGTAAACTTTTGAGGATAGCCCGAATTGCAGCAATAATTTGCCAAATAACTAGCCGGCTTACGAGAGTAAAAGGTTTTACAATTTCGTAACGATTGCCTGATGAACATGGACGAATTGGATGATCGTTATAATATCAATTCATTACTTTTATGTAATTGCACTTGTGTATAGTTCTTCATTAAGTACGAGACTCTTGACAATGGAAAGGTTATGAAATTATACAAGAGTGATAAAAAAAAGTTGCAATATTAATAGATGCCGATAGTGTGGAGAGCTGCCGTGGTTGGACATCTAACATTGCCGGCAAGCGGGCTTGGATGTTGGCATCAGCTTAATTTTTAGCTTAAGAGATAATTGGATGGAACTAACCGCCAGTATTTGGCAGTTTACAAAAACTAAGCCAATGTTTAAAAAAGATATTAAACCATGATAACGTAACATAATTAAGTATTTGATCGACAAAAAATCTATTATAATACAATGAAGGCCAAAATTCCTCATTACCTTTATTATTATTTCAAACATTAGGAAAGCGTCCATTATTGTTTCCTTACATTAAGTATGATGGCAAAATATCAAATGTAACAAATTCTTATTATAAATATATTCTCAGTGATTGGATGACAGTAAAAATAAATAATAAAATTGAAATAGACAAAATATTAAGTAAAAGTTAGGTATCCGTTAACAGCTTGTACTTATTTTTTAAAATACATTAACTATTGCCTGGATGATTTTAAGGCCAGTGTCCATTTATTAAGTTCTCTCTTAGGTAACTTTATGTATAGGCGAGAGACACCATTTATTCTCTAAAATGGACATTTACCTTTATGATCTCTTTAGTTACTTATTCGACTTCAAGTTAGCTAGCCACGTCTAAGGGAATATCACTCCTATTTTACTTTTTCATTGTTTTTCATAACCCGCATGACACGCACACCCAATTACGTTGACTAGTAAATAAGAAGGCTCGCCTCCAGAGGCGAAGCGTGAGGGTAAGCCGTTGTATCATTTCTCGTTCTAAACATTATATTATTACTCATTGAATTTTGTATTTACATAAAAAAATATGTAAAATGCAATTTTTATATTAATACAAGAAGTAATAAATAATAATAATAATGTTTGAGTTAAGAAATTATGCACCGGCTTACCCTCACGCTTCGCCTCTACTCGCCTCTTCTCGTATTGTACAGCAGTTTCCGAAATGAGTTTAATTTCAGTAGGCTATCAAATCGAATAAGTAACTCAAAAGATTCCAGACCTATGACTAATTAACTTAGTAAATTTAACTAAAATCACATGAGCCATGAGCTAGGTCACCATTACCGGGGCGGACGTCGGCGTCTGGAGCTTTAAGCAGGGCGCCCGGGGCGGGCGGGAGTTGCCTGGCTGGTTTAGGTTTAGGCTAGCAGTTAGTGCACAGTCGCGCTTAGTTTTTCTTAGTCTACAGGGCTGTCTGCCTGTGCGCAGCCGCAAGGCGTCGGCCGAGGCGAGGAGGAGGAGAAGGAGGCACAAACCTAGGCAGCGGTGCGGGGTGGCGGGCGCGCGCGCTGCGCAGCCCGAGCGCAGCGCGCCCGCGCCGTCTGCGTGTTGGCCACCCTCGGCCGAGTCGCTTGCACTGCCATCGTCGCGGATCTGCAATATTAACACATGTCACATAGGGTATTCGGTGCTTATTCAGTTGTCACTTATGATGGAAGCGACTCGACGTGAATCGTTGTTATGAACAATTTGACAGACCGAGTTGGTCTCGTGGTCTATAAATAGGATAAGTTTGATTCTGTATCATTAATATACTTGGATTTTATTTTGGGGCTCGTACAATCGCGGCTCCGTAAATTTTTGGTTGTTCTTCACAGATCCAGCAGACACAAGACTAGCTTAGGCCGTTTAGTGAGAAGTAAGCTATAGTATATATATATCTGCTTACAGCTTCACAAAGGTTCGTTCCGATTTTATTTTATTTCATAAATATAAACTAGATTAGAAAAGTCTAGATAGGTAGTTATTTATATCAATTTTATTCAGCACAAATGTATGAAACTCGCTCCAATATTATTCTTCTAGGCAGCACGTATATCAGTTTGCATATCGTGTATCAACATCAGGAATCATGCGCTGTTTTTCTTGTATTTACCGTTTACGAGTATAATCGAGTGATGTTACAAAAGATGTTGGTAATTCTACGTCATTCTACGTCAATATTATTATATTGTTGCCCGGTACATTATTTTAAAGTGTAGTTACACGAGCAACTTTTCAAGGCAATTTATAGCCGGCAACTATAGCTGTCTTACTCTAACTTCCTACGTTAGAGGAAGATACCTATAGTTGCCAGTTACAAATTACCGCGAAAATGTTGCTTGTGTAACTGCACTTTTATTATTACATTTATATTCGTAAACCTAGACTAGAATAATCAAGTCCTATGAAGTGGAGGTTAATCAGACCCAAAATTGGATATATTTTGAAAAGCTGTCTCAATTTGCTCGACAGGTAATGGAACCCAAATTTACACAGCAGGGTCCTGTTTTATTAAGGTAGCAGTTACAATTTTACGTAAAAACTGGCAACATCGATGACAGATCCCATAAGTTTATTCCCCAGAAGTATTGCCATTTTTAGCGTGTAAAATATGAATCGTCCTAGGTTAATCTCACAGCGCTAATCGTCGGTCGAAATTCGGTTCACAATGCCCGGTAAATTCTATCTGACCGCAGACGTGTGCAAGTCATTAGCGAGTAAACTGTTAACCGCTCTTGACCGCTCCTGATTATGAATATTTTAGGCGAGCATGAGGCCTTCAACTAGCAGCGAGACATTCCAGGGAAATAATTACGTATATAGAGCATCCTGGCATTGGCAATACAGTATTCGAGGCTGCTTTAAAAATGTACGAAGAATCGTAAATTAATCTATCAAAAATAAAGAAGTTAATCTCTCAGCCATTTAACAACACTAACTAGTTGTACGACCGTGCGTGTCGTCGAGAAACCAAAACATTATAATGATATTATTCGTTTAATATTGTAGGATAACGTGTAGAAATATGTAATACTGTTAGATATAAAATATTTTCTTTACTAGTTATTACTTATTTACGAATAAATAACATGGTTTAGACAATTATCACAAGTTATTTAATTAGGTATGTTAAAATATTTTATGACATAAAATTGCTACGACAAAAATATTACGCATTTAGTGACTACAACAACGTCATACCAAATTCGTTGTATCCTTTGGGTGACTTCGGCATAAACGAAATATCTAAACAAAAACGTGTCTATGTAGATAAAATTGTGAGGAAGGTTTTCAAATCGAATCAATCCTAGATTGCGTCATGGAGGTTGAGTTGATCCTTGTACACAATTCTCGTGACATGGGTTTCTTTTACACACCTACAAACACTCGGAGGCTTGAGGCTGACATATAGCATGTCAAATACGCTTGTAGTAATACGTGAGTGTCACTGAATGTAATCCGAGATATTTTTCTCGCGTCTGCTACAGCATTTATGCCGAGTATCTGTCCACTTAGATCTATTGTGACAAAAACATACAGCGGGACTTAGCGTGTAAGTTTTATTTCCTTTGCTATTCGTCCTGAAGGCCCAGCACAGTAGCTTTTATAGTACATGAAAAATAAAAATGATAATAATTTATTTTGCAAGTAGGTCACATGGGCTCTTTCACATGTCTGAATCTATCAGCGCTTCGAAAAGTGACATCTGCTGCGAAGAAACGCCGCAAGAAATTCAGCAGTAAGTCTTTTTTCAACTTTGACAGACAACTTTTTTTTTCATTTTTTTTTTCACTAACACATAAAAAATGCAACAAACAAACCTAATGGGTACAAATTAATTATAATAAATACGAGTAACTAATAATAACCAATAAGAGTATAGTCTCCGCGTCTGGACAAGTTAAGTGACTTAAAGATGTATAAAGTATATGAATTACACTTTTCAAATAACTAATTGGTGTGAATGAGACGACTGCTTTATGTGCGCGATAAACATAGATAGCGCTTGGAAGATCAAAGTAGTGATGAAAGTACAAAGGTACCACTTATCCATGTTGTGAAGCGTCGCAATCTATCGTTGTAACACATTTTGCGTAAAATGCAATGGCCGTTACAATTGACTTGAAAGAATTATAGCTGACCTTTCGAAACAAATTACTAGTCGGGAACGTAATTATTTACCCAACTCCTATCGAGGCATGAAATAAACAAGACGGGCGTTTTTAAAGAATGCTTCATTCGTTTTTTTAGGGGCCAGGACGAACGCTGATTAAAGCAATTTGTATTCAGTCAACAGATTCAGATTTAATGCGCTATTAGAACAATGCTGATTTGTTTTTTTTTTTTCAGGGTTAGCTCTCTTAAGAGTCCTTAATATTCTTATCGCAATTTCTGTAATATCTATTAATATAATAATCTACGATTTCTAAGTAATTTTTTTTCTTGTTACAATAGAATTGACTAGTCAATGGACTAATCATTTAAGTCATTTTTGCTTTCATGGTCCCTTCGATGCAATTTATAGGTACCTACTTTGTTTACTATAATATGTAAGTATTTAGTGGATTTTGTGTAGTAACAGCTCGCGTCAACGCACACATTATAATTTATAAATCTCATCCTAACCAAACCTTGAACACATTCAAAGTAGTCTTCGTATAGTAAACAGAAGCGTATTTGCTATTAAAGTTGAAACTCTAAGTTGAAATGGAAATAGATTTACTATTAAGGTTCGCTGTCCAGAGATGTGCGGTGTGCGATGAAAACTTACACCAATAAGAACCAAAGTTTATCCATGAGGATGTACACTACAGCAACTAGTATACTTACTTCCTCAACCTCGTATGTGTCTAATGAGTTATCCCGTACTTTGAACATTATTAGAACATAGTCAAGGTTGTTTTTTTCAAATTCGGGTTTAAGCCGATTTGATTTTGTGTTTCGAAATCGAAGAAAAACTTACCGTGTGTGATTCGTGCCAGACGAGTGCGAAATCATCGTCAATGGCATTATGTTGCACCTCTTCCACTGAGTTTGGGTCTTTCGGGTCCCACGCGTTGGCACCGTGCAGAGCGTTTTCTGGCGTTACGTGTAACGAATTCTCTGGCCCTCTGTGTAACTCGTCTTCTTCTTGCGGTGGTGTTTCCGTGCCATAAAAGATAAGCTCCCACTGCGTTAGCGGACCGGCTGTAGAGAAATTTGATACGTTAAAAAACATAGAGGTAAATTGAGAACGTCCTCCTTCTTTACGAGCTTTGTTATTTAATATATATTGTAATCGGAATAAGCTGAAATTTGGTACACATATGTAATTTTTATTACAATCTTATTTAATTCTCCTACATAATCTGTTTGGGCACAACCGGTTGGTACCAGTATAGGTCTCCCCGTCGAGCAGATCACCGATGAGTTCAAGAATCACAGACTAATCAAGAAGCATTGAGGATATATTCCCGAGAGCAATGACTACTTATCTAAGTTGACCAGCTACGACTCATAAATAAATCTACGCTGGTCATATTTTTGGCCATATTTCGCCGCTGATGAAGGGATATCTAATTTAATCCTCCTCTATTTCTTCTAAATTACATTTGATTATCGAGGTAAAATTATGTTGCAATGTTTTATTAGGGCGGGACCTATAATCAATAGGGGAGGTATAAAAATAAGAAAAAACAAAAGCACATTACAACTCCTACTAGGTGTATCTATATATCAGTAAAACAGTATTGCAAAAAAATACATACCAGCAAAATAAAATAAATCGCTTAAGCGCTATGTTATTATAAACAAACTCTGCAAAGCGTTATCCTACAAATAAATCAAAATCACACTGAAACGAAACTGAAAATTAACTTCCCCTACAAAATAAACTTTTAACAATACAAACACGGGACATGCAAAGAGCGGCGCACTTCAAAACAAACGTAATTGACGTGCAGGCTCAAACTAGGCGCCGGGGCTAAACAAAACGGCGAAACGAATCGGCGGACACAACATGCACGCTGTACCGTTAGCTTGCAGCGGCGCGGGGTAGATCCGCTGGATTTTAGGATATTGCTCGAACAGACTCGACATCTTGCGCCCTCGGGCGTCTGCCAAAGGATCCGTCAAATCTCCCTGCAAGTTAAGGCTGAGGTCGGGTGCCGCTGACGTCGCCACGTGCGCAGTCGTACTCTCTACCGGCGACCGCGTCGCTGGCCGTCCCTGCTTATTCTTTTGCGAATTCCTACCAGGATTCTTGGAATTCTTATTCTTTTTCCTCTTCACTAAACCGACGGTATATGTAGGCACTACGGTGAGCGGTTTCCCGCGGTTGTTTTTGCGCCCCGGCTGCACCATGACGGGGCGCGTCGCGTTGCTCTTTTTGCGTACGATTGGATTCCGGAAGGGGATTGGATCGTTTTTGGCAGCCGGCGAGGTCGTGCCGTATAATATTAATGACCAGTCTTGCAACGTCGCTCTGCCTGGGGTTGATAAATGATTTACATGACCGTGTTAATCACAAATTAAAGTGCAAGTAGTTTGGTGAGTGGAGGCTTACCCATATATCGTCCCTCGTTGGAGACCTCGAGCTGCCAGGCTCCTAGCGGACTTTCACCCCACATATGCACGGACATGAAAGGCCACGAGTTGAACCCGGCCCGCGATGAGTCGTGCGCCCTGCCGGAAAATTAATCGTCTAATTACCACGCTCCTCTACAAAAGTTAGTTCTAACCGTCTTCCCTGACTAAGCTTAATAAACCTATAAATACGGTTGTCTAAAGTCTCTCTGAAGTTTAGCTTGTGTACCGTCTCAGTTGGGTTGGCAACAATTTATACTTGTTAGACAGCTATTACTGTGGAGTTTTGTGTACGTATTTATAGAGCGGAGAGCACAAGTGTGGTCACTATACAATTGTTAAATAAAATAAAGTTACATCGAGCTGTTTCCTTTTGTGTTTAGTTTCTCTTGATCCCAAATTAAGAGATACTTCCTTCTTAGTTTGGTAACCAACAATCGTAATTAAGCTTCTTCGTAACAAAATGGAGGTAAAAACAAACAAGAAGTTGAGACCGGTCGAGAAGTACTTTCGAATTCATTCCGGGCCAGGGCAACTGTAATTGTCGGTTTTGAGACTTTTGAACTAGTTTGGCACGTTTAGACATGAGCAACTTTTCTGGATACTATTTCCTATGATCGTATTTAGATACAACAAGTCTTAAAAGGATACAAATATAAATTTAGAGTAAAAGCAACACAGAAAACCCCTTAGGCTTAAGCGAGTTAGTGTTGCATTCGCAACTTCAAGAGTTAAGCAATACCAGTGAACAAATTTAAACTACAAAGAAGTTGGGCAAACGCATTTAGAGCTGAATGCCTTTTTAAATGAATTTCAGAAAATGCCTTAATTTCAGTTTAGCAGAATGAGTTGTAGAACATTTTAGTTGCAAACAATAGTAGTTTATGCAACGGTTGCATAATGATAGGCCTTAAAACACTAGTGCGGTTTTATGAAACGAGCCGATAGGCGAGTTTCATAATAAGAACGCACGTGTGTTTTAAGGCCAAATTATGCAGAGTTGCATACATAACTTTATCTACACACATATTATAAATCCTCCATGATGGGTCCAGAAACAATATTTTCTGGCAACAAGTTATTTGTTGGAATCGTGGCTGCATATTTCCGATATCCGGCGCATTTTCACATCACACACACTCCGAGAAGACTACTTACTATTCATATTTTCAACTAAAATATAAATTACAAACAACTTTTTCTATTCAATTCAACAAAATTCTACTTTCGTTCAGCAAAACGTCAACATAATGGCAGCCGTCCGTCAAGACCATTTTTTTTTTAAATCATAGACAAACGGATGAAGTCTCTATTCTCACGTCACTCGAGATCAAATATTGTGCAGTTTATATTAAAAAAACATACTGAATTGACGTTTCGTATCAATAACTGTTTTAATATCTATAGATACTAGAATAGAGACCCACTTGAGTTTGACAGCTGTTCCAAATTTAATCTCATTTCTTTACTAAAAACGATAAAGAAGTCATGTTATTTCTTCATCGCAGCACTGGTTTTTCCTAATTGGTTGTCAAAATGGTGGTCATTTCCTACGGTTTTTGATTAACCAATGGAGGTTTTATGATATGGGTGTAGATAAACATGTTTTCGCTTTCGGTCCTAAATCATTAGCTTATAATCACATTTTGAAGCCAATACGAAACGGTGTCTTCTTAATTGAAAAGTCATGAAACATAAAATAAGAAACGTCAAACTTCAATTTGACAGCCCTGACCTATACAAAATCAAGTTTGACGTTTTTTGTTTTAAGTTTAGCAAATTTTAAATTAAGAGGACACCGTTTTGAATTGGATGTATTATGTGCACAAATCGTGAACACACATTTATAAAGCAAATATTTCGCTCGAACCCGAAGCGAAGTATAATATAGAATTGACGTTTACGAAAATAAAAAATCCCATAAAATTACCGTAGTAATAGCGAATTGAATTAACACAAATATATTTCCGTTCCATACCCTTTAAAGCTGAGTCTGTGGTAAGCCTTGAAGGGTGATACATACACTAAGGTTCAAAAAGTCTTTCCTGTTCCCAAAAGTAAAGGATTTTGAGGTCTAATTTCTTGATTATAACTATATCTGTATGTAAAACATCAGACATACTTTTGGCATACATTTTCTTAATAGAAAAAATATTTCATAAATTTGTTTAATAAAATTTCCAATAAGAAGAGACAAAATAAACCGCTTTATTCTTACCTTGGAGCTAGCAGTGTAACCTCAGTACCAGCGGGTGATGTAAGCGATATCTTGAGATCACCTCTTCGAGTAGCTGAGAGCGACACCCTGGCTTGCACGTGCTCTAGGTAGTTGACCCCAGGACATGAGTTCACATTCAGCTGAAACCATTGCAGTTTATTATGCCATGCACGAATAGGAAGAGTAGGTATATATGTAAACATAAAGCTCAATCATTAATTTAGAGTTGAAAATGCCAGTCGTGTATGTGAGATCATAATTAATCGAGTGGGGATCATTGCGATCCCTATAGCAGTCCCTATACCAATGTTTAAAATAGAGGAAACGTGATTGACACTGTTCTGAAATATTTTGCGTAACAACTTCAGAGTTCAGAGCAAACTACTTGAACCGTGACATTATGATCTTAGAACAAAAATAGTAAGGTTTTGATTTTGGAACATTATGAGATTCTTAAATTGGGAGCTGTTTATAGGGTGGCTTCTTTATGCCTAGTACGTTCTCTGTGAAGGTATGATCCTCCCCCCTCCATCTCCTTACGAACCAGAGAGGCGTCGAAAAGGCCGTAACCGAGTGGGATACTTTACACTGCAACCTAGCAGCCCCTAGAAGTTTATAAACTTTTATCGGTATTTAATACATTTCTGACAGGTGTTAAGGACAAATTTCAAGTAATTTGAATGCCAATTTTTATATAACTGGGATTAACTAATCACCGTGTCAGTCATGTCAGGCCCGCTGTGCGAAAAGGTAACAGTAACTTTTAATATTACGCTAAGACTTACTTCTAAAGTGACAGAAGATCTCGGTGGCACGGCTCGCTGCGGTTTGGAAGCCACCAGCTCGCAGGTCCTCTGTGCGGGCACGGTCCGCCAGCTCCTGGCGAGCCGCACCATGCCAGCGGCGTCCAGAAGACCGTAACCGAAGGAATGGGAGACATTGCGGCCGACGCCGTTCACGCGCCATTCGCCGCCGGTGCTAAGGCGTTCGGGGCGCGCCGTGCGGACCACTGTACGGAAATATATACTGTTATATGCAAAGTATAACAACTGTCATAAAACATGAACCTTATAAATCAAATAGTTTTCAAATGATTGACGTCCCACAAAACGCTTTTTTGAAGCCTCCGCATCCGCGTTATGATTCTTTGGAATCGCTTGTTAACTTTTTTATAGATCAGTCTTAAAAAATAACCAAAGTTATGATTAAGTGAAACAGAGTTATTTGTTCGTTATTTACTCTAGTAGACACTTAAAGACCGCATCGTGTAGACTTAAATTAAAAGGCAAAAAGAGACACATATTACTTGGAGTCCTAGAAATGGCTTCGTTTTTCTTTAAATAATAGAAACGTATAAAGATATATCTGGCGCGACAGATAAATAGAATATGAGATATATTTACGAGACAGTTTTCTTTTTCAGATCATTCCGAGAAATGGTATCGAATTGAGTATATTTTCTTATCCTATCCCTACAGAAAATCAATCTGAGATTTTTAGAGAGATTTGACCTTTAGAGAAATTTTTCAATATCATATACATATTACTATCCAATTGCAGTTAATTACAGACGGAGAAATCTAATGATATCTGTGGAGGTATCGAGAAAGCTCCTATGGTTATAAGTGTTATAACTCCACTCATGCGACGAGACATTTATACGTCGAAAGCTAAGATACCTTATAACTTTTTTAAATCTTTATACCAATGTGGAGCTCGATTTATATTATTAGTCAGGCTGACTTTGAAAAAGTTTTCTCTCTTTTATCTTATGCGTGTTCCAGTGATGTTTTTAGAAATACGAAAAGAACGTTGCCTAATAATGGTAATGGTATAAAATGTCTGAGCCTCAATAATAAAGAGTCGAAACTAGAACTCTTATTTGGTTTGAATAGATGAAAAATACGACCAGATATTTTAAAAGTGCTTACAGATTACATCAATGATAATTGAAACACCGCGTTCATGTCACCCATAGACTATTTTATCCTAAAAACATTTCTTAGCCTAACTTTTAGTAAGAAAAAAAGCTGCCAAACTTGTGGGGCGCGGAGGGTATTTTCACGCAAAGTTATGCGTGATCCTTGCCTGCCTGTAGACCCATCGTTTATACGAGTAGTTTTTTACTCCGTCCCGTTTGCACGGATGTGTATATTTTTCATTTAAAATTTCTAGGAAGAAGCTCTAAATGAAAAACTGTATCAAAATCCGTTAAGTATTAGGTAAGCAAATACACGACAGACACAGAAAAAATATTTTATTAGTATACTATTTAAAAAAGACGATCATTCGGCTACTTGATTATAGTAACAAATATCAATATACTACTGTGGAACGGTAGCTTAACGTAAATAAATGCATGTAAAAGAAACAAAAAGATAATTTTTACTGTTACTTTTTCTTTTATTAAGGGTCAAAAATAATCAAAATAAGTGAAAAATAACTATTGCTTTTTAGTTCTGAATTACTAGTTTTTGACATCCTCGTTAAATTTCTGTTTTTTTTTATATCGACAATATTGGCCTAAAACAGTGTTTTTGGAAATAATTGCAAATTTCATATATATATATCTTGTATACCTTGCCCAATGTAAAAAGAGCCCTGACGGCCATATAAAATGTATTACCGTCAGCGCTCTTTTAACATCGGTTTGATATACCTGTGACTTCATAGTTCAGGACCATTTTGTATGGAGCGTTGTGTTGTGAGTGGTATGAACGATGAGATTACAAAGCGTCGTATCTCAAAAAAAAAAACAACAATAATGTTTTGCGAACACAGTTTGATTTCTATTACTCAGTACTTTCCAATAAAAGACGAAATAAAAATCATGCAAGTTCCCTATTATTATTATCACTAAACAAAAGCCTAACTACGTTTGCAATTTATCGTTTCGTATTCATCATTTGTTTCATTTTTGCTCGTAATTCACTGGATTTAATAAAGATCCACAATGTATCGCGAAAGTTACTAAAATATGTGCAAACAAAGTTTTCTTTCCCTTGTTATAGAGAGGATGTAAATCATGAACGCGTTAAGTTCTCTTAGAAAAAGTTAACAAAAAATTTACATTAAAAATCAATAGGGATGTTTCCTGGGTAAAAAACATAGTAATTCTAATTAGTCTGTCAGTTAGATTATCAAAAAATATTGAACATGACATGTATTTTTCGCTTTATCAAATCAATCATAATTGACAAAGATAACGTGCACAAAGTTCGGGAGTGGAGACTAATGATGTCACTTAATGGTAAAAAGTGTACAAAGTCGTGACGTCCTGCGGAACTTCAACGCACTATATATTCGTAACTTTTTGTTTAATTGACAAAAAAATATATATGTGTTCAATATGTTTTCATAATGCAAATGACGGACTAATAAAAAAAAATCAGGAAACTAGACTATTAAGGGGATAATGAGCATCTCACTCGAAACTTTAAAATCATCAAGCCATTGTTCGAGACTCACCGCGACGATATTATGAGACCAAACTTGTGCCTTATTACGCCCGCAGTGCCTTCGAACTCTATATTCTCCGCGACCACATCATACGTCTTGTTCATAATATATAAACCCGCCGAACCATAATTCCGGTTGCGTAAATTGACTTAATTTGGCCCTACAACAAGCGATGCGCAGACACTGGTTGTGACCAACACCGAAGCTGCCTATTCAAATAACACTATTCCTTACCGATATGTTGCATATCTCGCCAGGTAAGGTCGCGGTTTGCTTGCAACGCCAGTGCGCAAATACCGGCTGCGAGCGGCGCCGACGCCGAAGTTCCTGTGTGTCCGGCAGTACACGAGTGGTGGAGGTCTGTCGTCACCACCTAAGAGGAAGAAAGTCAAATAAATAGAAATAACCATTGAAATATATAGTAAGGAATTGCTGAAAGCTATTTTTTCGATGCTTAGTTTTAAGGTGTCAGAACGCGAATCTGCCAACATCGCACGTTCAGTCGCATGGCAACCACCATCCGTGACACCAATTTAAGTGACACTGTTATTGAAAATATGCCCTCCCGCTACGTGCGGTGTGAGACCGCAGCACCACCGACCACACCGTCCACAATGATATGATAGCGTGTGAATCAAGCAATATTAGACTTTTGTATGTATGTATGTCGTAAGAAGTGAGACATCAGCAATAGGGTGTGGTTAAGCCATGGCGTTGTCGATTGAAAACCTTCTATGAGACTTGTTACACGAAATTGTACTGATAGACATATCCTTCTTTTGAGATCTTTAGAAATAACTGACATCATACTCAACGGCTCAAACTAGATTAAGTTGTATCTTATTTTATCTAGGTTTGTTCCATTATATGCAATGCTTGGTTTCTGCAGTAGCGTATCGTAAGATAACTTTAAGGCATTCGGTCCGTCATTTGTACTTTGCTTGTGCAATAAAGCTTAAATAAATAAATAGGTAACTTTGCTCATTCAGATAGCTGAATCTGTAACTATGGCTGAATGTGTCTAGTTCCCCTTTTACACGAGATACGCTTCGGAGGACATTAACTGCACTGTCATAATCATAAATAATTCGACTTGCAAATTCTAGTATCGTTACGAAAAACAACCAAAAGATTTTAAAGGACGATGACAATGTATCCACTTCGTTGTAAATCAAAATCAATAAACATTATTGGTATAGGAGCTGAGAGAAAGCCGAAAACAAACTAATAAGTTTCAACCTTATAGTTCCTTTATTTTATTTCCGCTTCTTGGCAAAGTGATCTGTCTAGTGTCTTTACCGTTACAGGAAAACAAAGTAGGACTTTAAACCTATTTAGATTTTCTTTGCGAGCTCAAATATATTTGTTATCTGGTAAAAGACTAAGTACTATTTGCACAAACTATCCCTTTCTTATGATATGATAATTTATATCATTTTACTAAAGAAATTTATTTATTAACTCCAGAAACTTTTACATTATTTAGCCTAAGCCAATTTGAAAGTCTAGCCGACCTTTAATTTCTATGAATATCAACAATATCAAGTGAGCCAGGCAAAGGTCACTGAGGCCATCACTAGCGGGCTTTGTCTTAATTGATTTGACTACAGCCCATGAATAACAGACATAAGAATCTTGGCAAAATTTATCATTATTCAAATTTCGAGTTACCCCAGTATCGAAACCACAGCAGCCACGATTTGAAATGCATATTGAGAAAACCGTTTTGTAGAGAAATAAGGTTTAAAATTGTTTAATTGGAATGCCTCGTCGCAACGTTGCGTGGTACTGCGCCGCTGGGTCTTTTGTGCCGGCGGAAGCGTTTCGCTGATTGCATCCTCTAGCCGTTTGTTGCGGACGGAATAACAGAAGAAATACCATACTTACATCAGCTATTCGACATTCAAAGTGAAATGAAGGTAAATGATTCTTATACCTCCACTGATATTTGCAGCGATTTTACATTTCAGTTCACAAGCTTTCTGAGTTTGAAACTGTTGATGTTCTTTCTGAAAGAAGCTTACTGGATTACGGAATCACGTTATAAAATTTCTAGATTACCTACTTCAAATAGTAAAAAAATTGGTAATATATTAGGTAATTCCATATAGCGTGGTAACCATGACCACGCTATATGGAATTACCTAATATATTACCAATTTTTTTAACATCAGTTTTTCTGCCGCGCTATTTCCATAATTGTAATTTCATATTTGTCATTACGTTCCGCAGATAATTATGTGTATTTTCAGAAATTCAGTGTTGGATACCAGAAACAGGATAAACGGCGTCCCTAGTAAAATGATTCGTGCATAACCAATTTCTGATTGCCCTACAGAGTATTATAGAGTCGTATAGGTATACTTACAGATACGGCATTTATTTGTAACTTAGTGTTGTTTGTTTCACATTGTTTATTTAACACAGACATAAAACACGCACACATTTATACTTTCCGTCTCTACTAACACATATTCGTACGCAAATGCACCCTTATCTGATTAACCAATAAGACATTTTTCATCTATAGCAGAGGACAAATAATAATTGTACTTAGTTAAAAAAACTACTGTACCCTGCTCCGCTTGTTTGACGGAAGATTGACGGAAATTTAGTATAGGGCACGCATATTCGTGTACACATTGGCGCGTGTGCAAACGTAATAGGCACATTTAACACCTGTAAAGTATATCACACACACACACACACACACACGCACGCACGCACGCACGCACGCACGCACGCACGCACGCACGCACGCACGCACGCACGCACGCACGCACGCACGCACGCACGCACGCACGCACGCACGCACGCACGCACGCACGCACGCACGCACGCACGCACGCACGCACGCACGCACGCACGCACGCACGCACGCACGCACGCACGCACGCACGCACGCACGCACGCACGCACGCACGCACGCACGCACGCACGCACGCACGCACGCACGCACGCACGCACGCACGCACGCACGCACGCACGCACGCACGCACGCACGCACGCACGCACGCACGCACGCACGCACGCACGCACGCACGCACGCACGCACGCACGCACGCACGCACGCACGCACGCACGCACGCACGCACGCACGCACGCACGCACACACACACACACACACACACACACACTATTATTATTATTATTATTACTTGTTTCTCGTTGAGCGCTCCGCTGCTGTAGGTAGCGGCGAGGGTGGAACTGCACATTTCGGAGTACCACGGCACCTCGCCCCGCTCCGTGGCCGAGGAGATGGACAGCGTCCAGATGGAGTTGGTGTAGCCATCACAGTTGCAGTTGTCGTGCTCGCGTCCACCATTGCCTGACGCCCACACGAATATTGAGCCTTTGCCGTTACGACCCTGTCAACAAAAATTGGTATATCCATGATTTAAAAATAAGACAGCAGCAATGAAAAGAGGAGCATTTAACATCAGTACTTTTCTTTAAAAAAACATGAACGGAGAGCACAATGACGCGAGCCGGCCACCGCTTTGAAGGTGGCCGAAAGCGCATTTTTTTTCAAATGATTAGGAATACAAAATTTATAGCTCATTTCACTTGAAGAACGAGTTCCAACGTTTTAAATTTCGTCTTCATCTCTGTAGCTATCAAGACGTAAAGTAAAATAAAATTAACTTTCCTTGCAATAAACTCGCGTCAGGCCTCCAGCTAGGAGCGTAACGATATCAGAAAAAAAGTAAGAGGACGGGGAGCGGTTAAACGAGGGTTTGGTGTAAACAAGGACGCTTCAACGTCGCTTAGAGTTGAACGTAGAAACAACATTATGTAAATTTTATACCCAAGAACACTTGACCATATCGCGTCGCGAGAACGCAGCACGTCTATTTCGACTTGTCCGCGAGTCATTTGTCGCTCAGTGTATCCCTTACATATTTGACTAGTGTGACAGAGACGCACTGAGCGACAAACGACGCGGGCGTCGTGCTACCCCCCAGGGGGAAATAATTACGTCATTACAGAAATTACTCTCACGACTCACTGTGCACCCTTCAAACTAACCTAGTTACAAAACCACTGTATTGACGCTGCGGTAAAATGCGCCCTAATTAGCATTTAACAAGGACTATTATCGAATGGAATTGGATACAGTGACAAATTGCTGCTGTGAATTTAACACAGCTGCCGTTGTGACTTTTCATTAAAACCTATGGCTGGAGCGTTCGCGGTGAAAAATATGAAAGCTTCAAATGTAGGTTGAAAGGACTACTTGTTCAGTTTCCAAGGACTAATTTTTTATTAATAACACCCACATAAAAGAGAACTTGAGTTGACTCGGTGCTCGTTAATGGGAATTGCGAAGTTTTTTTACTGTTAAAATTTTACGTAAATTTGTTAACGACTCCTGCGCCTATATTCGGGAACGTTAAGTGATTCTGTAGCGACTCGTGAGATTTCTCATCCCACTCTTCCGCACGACGCGTAATGCGAAAGTGTGTGATGAGAAATCTCGCTCACGAGTCGCTACAGAATCACTTAGCATTCCCGAATAGAGGCGCTGAAAAACCTATTTATGTTATGCTACTTCTGACACGGCTACGGTCAATTTTTGTTACTCAGACTTGTAATAAAATTTCACTCAATACGGAAACGTAATTAAGATCCAGTTAAATTTGTTAAGTCTGACGCAAACTCCTTTTCAATTAAGGATTCGTGAAGAGCGGAGGACAACAACCGGATTGATTTCAAAGTACGTAAAATGAATCAAACTGTGGAAGCGTATTCTAATAATAAAAACCGGACAAGTGCGAGTTAAACGCGCGCGGAGAGGGTTTCGTGGTTATATAAAATTTTATGTTATTTTAAATACCATAGACTTCGTATAGGTTTTTCTGAAATCAGGTAAAGAAGTATTTTAGGTATTATTTTGTGAAATTTTAGGCCCAGTAGTTTCCGAGGTTGGTTAACTTTCGCCTATTTTCGTAAATAACTTCCATACTATTTACCTTAAAATTCTAAAAAATAAATTACGCACGACGCGTAATGCGAAAGTGTGTGATGAGAAATCTCGCTCACGAGTCGCTACAGAATCACTTAGCATTCCCGAATAGAGGCGCTGAAAAACCTATTTATGTTATGCTACTTCTGACACGGCTACGGTCAATGTTTGTTACTCAGACTTGTAATAAAATTTCACTCAATACGGAAACGTAATTAAGATCCAGTTAAATTTGTTAAGTCTGACGCAAACTCCTTTTCAATTAAGGATTCGTGAAGAGCGGAGGACAACAACGGGATTGATTTCAAAGTACGTAAAATGAATCAAACTGTGGAAGCGTATTCTAATAATAAAAACCGGACAAGTGCGAGTTAAACTCGCGCGGAGAGGGTTTCGTGGTTATATAAAATTTTCTGTTATTTTAAATACCATAGACTTCGTATAGGTTTTTCTGAAATCAGGTAAAGAAGTATTTTCGGTATTATTTTTTGAAATTTTAGGCCCAGTAGTTTCCGAGGTTGGTTAACTTTCGCCTATTTTCGTAAATAACTTCCATACTATTTACCTTAAAATTCTAAAAAATATATGTTTCAAATTCTAACGATGAGCCATTTGATCGTAACTTTCGTCGTACGGGACGGAACCCTCTACACGCGAGGTTAACCTTTTTTGTATAGCTGAGGTCAAAAAATATGAACACGATTATATTGTCAAAGGGGTAAGAGCGCTCAGATATTTTGCCGTATATTTTACCTATTTACGACCTCTACAATACCTAGCCAAATTAAGTTCTGAAGCTCTGTACATCAATACGTCACAGCACTCCACTGTACGCTGCTGTTTCGTTTGATGTCGAATATAGACCTGATAATCATCTTAACTCAATTAGCATGAAATGCGGCAACCAACTGCGTCGCACGCTGTGCACGGATACGTAGCTTCGGGTGATGTCAGCTACGTATCGATACAAAGCGAAGCTAAGTTTATAGGCGTAAACTGATGAAATCACTCAAAACCACGTTTCCGTACACAGCGTGCGCCGCAGGCTTTCGGCTTAATGCTTGACAGATCCTGCAAACGCTCTCATGCCCGCGTCTGACGCACACTTAAATAGATTAACGCTGGGACAAAAGCTCATTGCAGATTTGATTGGCGCATGGCGTACAAACTGCCATACAAATCGATGTCATACTTGTCACTGACGGTGACAGTTTTCATTAAATGATCTAAACCGAATAAATCTATCTTTAAATTCGTTAACAGGGGATTTCATATCTTCGGTGATCTGCGTATGAGCAATTATTAAATACCGCCTAAGAGTATTTTTTTTTTTCAGGATGTAGCAATAATCAAATCAAAACAGCGCCTAGAACTTGTAGGTATTATGCAACTTTTCGAATTTACGCGGTATTTACAAACTGCTCATACTCGGGTATTACCGGCGAATTTCTTCTTTTGGGGTTGATTAGTCTGGAATTCTGGATTATACTGCTCAGTGTTTGTAATCAAATGGTCAAATTCAGAAAGGTCAAATTGATCTTTAATTAAAGTGACGACGATAGACCTTTTTGTATAGAATGACAACTAGTTGACGGACATTTAACTATTTGACCTCTAATGAAATGCTTAAGTAGGGTTTCTGAATTCAGCCAAAAGATTTAATCAGTGTTAAAATATTTTCTGCATTATCATCTCAAGCAGAACCGATATTTACTACGAACATTTTGATAAATAAAAACATCGTGAGCACTAAATTAATGCAGGTTTACGAGGTCCCCAATTCGCACTTGGCCCGCGTGGGCACTGTAGCATAGTTCTCATTATGCCCTCTCATCCCAACAATGGTCTTTCCACCGTCATTAGGACAGGTCTTTTAGCTGAAGGTTTAGGCAGAGAGTCAGCCTGTTATCAGGTTCATAGTGATCATTGTTTGTTTCATACCTTAGTGACTCCCTCGAGAAAAGCCCTTGTGGCCAGCTCTCCCGGCCCGTCCACTGTCTTTCCGTCGTCATCGGGCCCCCAGGACGCGCTGTAGATGTCCACGTGTTGCGGGTTCAGGCTCAGAGACCGAGCCTCCACCGCATCTGTGACGTCACCGTCCAGCATCCGGACACCTAAAAAAAATATACGCTGTAACATGTACATCTAAATGAAAATAAACATGATAAAATGGAAATTGTCTTAAAAACAAAAGCTTATCATCAAATACAGACAAAATTTAGCTTTATTAAAAACCAGGAGTTTATTTAACACCTAGACTCTAAAGTCTGTTTTTGACTGCTATTTTGCATCAGTCATTTAATTTTTTCTTATTGTCACCAACCATTTGTTTCAAGTTTACAAAAATTCAAACCGATCGAATTCGAAAACAGCGAATAGAAATCGTTATGAAGGTTTCTTACATAAATAAACTAAAGTATAGCTGCTTTAGTTCGGTAAAACATTTGCATAAGTGTGAGTAGATATGGAAACTAATGTGTACGTTTTTTTAAACATAGAACACTAAACGAACACACCACTACTACGGTCACAAATGCATCCCCAAAGTGACTCAGCTATTACTAGAAGCTTCCTAATACAAAATGAGTACCTACACGAGAAAAGCAACTAACAACCTACAACTGAAGATCACAAATCTATTAACACGGGCTGTGTAAAGGCACCGCAGCTCGCTACGGCAGCGTAGCGGGCGACTTCATGAATGTTCGTAGCATGTCCATTCTTGTAGACCTTTGTTGCATTTCTCTGGTATAGATATGTGTTAGCGAGACCAAGGCGTCTATTTGGGAATGTCTTTCTGATATTGCAACGACTCGCGAGCGAGATTCGCATCCCGCTCTTACGCATTACGCATCGTGCGGAAGAGTGAGATGAGAATCTCGCTCGCGAGTCGCTACAATATCTTAGGCGTTCCCAAATAGAAGCGCACGTCGCATGTGTATGGTACCGTTAGCATATAAATTTATACTTGAACGTAAATCAAATATATTTTTCATACCACGATGGTGCCATATAAGCGTAACCCTGACGGTATTATTATTAGTATTTGAGAGAATTAGGCCATGTAGGCGCCGCTTCGACTATTTCTGATCTATTGTGGCAGCCCTGTAATTAGAGTTCACTGCTTAAGCCCGTCACGTTAAAAGATACCCTTAAGGGAGTAAAATCAAAGCGTACAAAGTCATAGGCAAAAGCAAGTTCGTAAAGACTAAGGATTCAGGTAATTTAATTTTGCAAACCAGAGTTTCGAAACTAGCTCCCATTTCCTTCCATACAGAGTAGCCTTCAATTTTAAATTTGAGCCATTCACGGGACGTTGCGGTATTAGGTTTTAGTCTGGTGGCGGAAAACTTTGCAGCGTCTAAACTAGCACCTAACTTGGTTGCTTGCAACTTGCCCCATTCACTGCAACTTATAATTTCTACTGCATGTTACTTTAATTAATAGGGATGTTGTGTTTATTATACATTTTATTTTAACGTACTGTCGGCAGAATAATTATTATTCAATTATAATTACATTTAAATGGAGAAACTATCATAACAATACAATTTATTGAATTTTGAAAATCGTTTCGAGACGCGCACGGAAGGATCATAAAATCGGGTTAAAAAAAACAAGCACCTATCTCGCTACATAGGTTGATCAACGTCCACCTATCCACAATGTTTTAATTTTCTATTACTGACTGACAGCCATATAAAATGTATGGCCGTCAGCGCTCTTTTTACTGTAGACGAGGTATAATTAAGTTTCATCAACAGTTTTTACTTAAAATAAAGCCATAAAATTTACCAAGTTTTTGGTAGTAAAAAATAGAATTTTATTAAAAATTATACTAGTGTCGTCGCACTTATAGATCTCGAATTTCATGCAGGTTTAAAAAAGTCGTTTGTATTCGTTACCGACTAAAAAAAAAACTCTTAAATCTGTCTAAATGGACAAGAGGATTCTGGCAAATTTTGTAAAAGCGCAACGTAAAAAATGAATTGGTAAAGTACTGCAGCACGAGCTACTATTTCAAACTTGAATCCACGAATTTACTAAGAAATACTGCTGCAAAGAAATAAACACAAGTTCTTTTACAACATGGATGGCGTGAGATAGTAAGTAGCAAAGAGTGGCTTTAGGAAGTGGAGCGATAAGGAGGATCGCTCAGCTAGAGCCACGAACGAGTCGTTTTAGAACTATCTAGGTTTCACGTAACCTTTGATAGATGTCGATCGTTCGGTTACGATAGAGTGAACTTTCGATGTTCTTGTAAGTTTTTTGTTAAGGTCGTGTAAAGCTTAGTTATTTATTTGACGAATTATTGCTATTTGGAGATCGAACGAGACAAGTGATGCCCAATTTTTAGTACCCGAACCAGGTACTAGTCCATCGTTTCCTACCGCGCTCGTAAAATGGTTCGGAGAGTTGTATCATAAATCCACGTGAACGTCAGCTGCGGTTCCGCGGATGGGTTGAGCAGTGGTAACCTCAAGAGAAAGTATTTTTTTTTTCAATAATTCCCTTTCGGTCGATAATTTATCAGATTATAGCTAACCCAATATCTTGAAGAAAAAAATAAACGGCCGTGTATAACAATTTGAATTATTCGTCAGCTGGTCGCCAGAACATGAAAGCTGACATATAATCTACCACTTTATAGTCAGTTGACTTTTTTCTTGTAGGATATTGGGTTAGCTGTAATCTGATAAATTTTCAATCGGGAGAGAAATATTAAAAAAAAATTTTTTTTGTACCTGCGTTTGAGGTTAACACTGCTCAACCCACATATGGAATCGCAGCTGACATTAACGAGACTTCATGATACAGCTCTCTGAAGCTGGCTCGCAGACCATTCTACAATTTCCAAAAGGTTTGTATACAAGTCAAAACTACTCTGGGAGACTATTCTGGGGAGGCCTGAATAATAAAAAATGAATTTCGAAATTGTAAAGCAGTAAATTGCTCATACAGCTGGCAAATAATTATTTACTCATTTAAACAAATCTTTTCGGCCCGTGGGAAATAAAACCTATTTAAAAGGTAAATAATTCAGTTGGTTTCTATTTATATCGTATAATAGAGGCTGCGCTTCGTACTCGCGAGTATTTTGTCGCTTAGTTCGTCACTGTCACACTATTTAAATACCTAAGGCTGAGTGAGAACAACTATTACATAATCACAATGACAGTCGGATGTCTCGCACGAACGCAGATGCAGAGAGCGAGAGATCTCATTGTCGCCGTGACAAAAATCGCAATGCGCACTTAGCATAAGAGACAAACCAAACGATAAGCAAATAGCGGTCAGGTTATCCTAGACGTGCTTAGCGACGAAATGAGTCGCAGGCGCAACGTGTTAAGTGCCCTATGCTTCTCTTGTGCTAAGTTAAAGTACGTTGTGATCGATGAATATATCTATCTCGCTTCATATTTACCTCCGACGCTAGCACCGAACGCGACGCCGACAGCACAAAGCGAGTTGTTGGCGGTCGCAGCGACCTCGCCTGCGCACCGCGTTCCGTGCCGGTTCGAGTCGATCATGTCGTACCGGGGCTGCGGGTCCGGGTCGTGGGAGTTTACGTCGTACGACGCCATTGGGTCCTAAGAAGGAACATTATTAAAGATACAGAACAAATACAATCAAAATTATAAATCTTCCGTGGTAAAAAGAGCGCTGACGGCCATACGTTTTTATGACCGTCAGCGCTCTTTTTACAACGGACGAGGTGGAAAGCTGGGTACTTATAGAGAATAAGGTGACGAAAGAAATATGTAAAATAACATTAAAAATACAGTAAATAAAAGCTGTCTGGCAACCTTTGAGAGGGACCACTAAAATATACAAATTTTAGTTAGTGTCGGCTACTTTTCTTCTTACATAACCCCTGACTAAATATTTAAATATCACACTTTTATCTGATTCCTTATATAGTTTATTCATCTCAATACTGCTATCGCTGACACGAATATTGTCCTCCACGAAATAATCGCATGAAACCGGTAAACACAGAGTACACAAAGCAGCGGTTCCACTTTACCACTTCGCTTGCATAGTGCACTTAAATCTAGTCCACACTTTTACGGAACACAAAGCCCTATCGCGCTTACCGCCATATCGTGACCCAATAACATGTTTTCCGGATAGGGATTAAAACCACGCGTGGGAGATGAATCGCGTAATTTGAATCTCGCTTTGTTCACAAATGTCGTCTGTTAGAGCCCATGTGCCCTACTTTTATTCCAGTTTGTCGTAAAATATGATTTGTAGGTAAATACAAGGCGTGATTGATGAAAGTTTGAATACGGCTTTTTCGAGATGAATTTAACCCCTTTTGCGTGGATGGTTTGTGTTTAAAAAGAGCTTGGTAAGAGTGAACTAAAAAGCCCGAAGCTAAATAAAGGTTTTCAACTTGTGGTTGTTAAAATAGTTGTGTTAAGCCAAAATAAGACCAATTTCTAAGGTAATAAAACAAAAAGACACAGCTTAAAGAACAGAGGTTTTAAGTTGATGATGCTTTACATTTGCATCGCGTACAATGCGCGAATGAAAGAGTATAATGAGATTTGCACACTGAAGAAATTTCAATAGTAAGCTATACGTTCTTAAGAAGCTAGCAAAAAGATCTATTAGTGCACGAATCATGCAATCTACAAGTTACTATAGGTACTTACGTAATTAGCAACTAAGTCTGGATGGTCAGTCTCCAATCCGTCGTCTAGGATTGTGACGACGACGCCCCGGCCCGTGACGCCTTCCCGCCACGCCGGGATCACGTTCATGTCGAGACCGCCGCCTCGATTCTGGGGATAACATCTTCATATTGACATTTATAAAGCAAAGTAACCGATAGCCGGGTTTCTTGCTCCCCATTACAGTGCCACCAACAATTTACTCTAACCTGAAACGCATACGAATAAATGTCGTCGCCGCCAGCAGAAGTTAACATCTCTCTTTCACACATACTACGAGAATGTGAGAGATCGGATAATTGCGGGGACTAAAGGTGCTCCAGTGCACCCTTTGTAGTAGTACGAGACTTTCTGATAGAATACCAACGCTATAAATGTCTTGCTATTACCACTCAGCACCAACAATCGCTATGCGTGTAGCGCGTAGCACTGTTTTCCCGCTTTGTAACGAAAATGCGCTACGAACAGATTGCCCGCTAAGTGGGCTCCTGGCACTCAAAGTGTTAACATTGTGCCAGAGCCCGGCATTCTTTTTAACAATAAATAGAATAAAATGTGCGTATGTTTTATTCGTATGGTATGTTTGGTACTGCGCACCAATTGTCCTTTTGAGGCCATGTAAATTGTGGAATCTTGAGCATAGCGTTGCGAGACTTGGATCATGGCCCAGAGAGATAGGAAACGGTTGAACGCCTGTGAGATTTGGTGTTGTAGGAGGATGGAGCGTGTAAGTTGGACGTAAAGGAAAACAAATGGAGAGGTACTACATTATGGTGGGTAGAGAAAGATGTCTGAAGAAGACAAATTGAAAATCGAAGATGAAATTATGTTGAGGCACTGATACGACATGATATTTTCGTTAAACTATAATAGAAAGAAAAATCAAATGAAATAGGGAAAGGGGCAGACGAACACGAACTCAGTTTGATCGTCTAAAGGAGAATGTTAGTCATATATCGTATCAGGAACTCAATACTTTGTGGCAGAGAGAAGAGAAGAATGGTCACTCTATCGTCAAGCGCATGGCTCTGAATTCAATAAATGAATGAAATTTTGAACATGAATAAAGTACTCTAATTTTCTTATCAGGAACGCGATAAGGTGGCGTGTTGTCTTTACTAGGCGTCCACCATTTCTGTCAGGTTAATAAGAACTACAATATCCTTCCAAAATAATTTGCAATATCGCTTAGGCAATGTCGAATAGAGGCTAGGAAGAAAGAGTATGAAATGTGGGCCTTACTGTTTGGTTTGTCATAACTCATAATATTGATTGGAGTTGTCATTAATATATGTAATAGATACTTTATAATATAATGTTGAGCACGCCGATATTGGATTGGAATCACCAACCGCGATAAATATAATGAAAGCCAGTCCCGTCTCGTACAAAAAACATTAACATTTTGCTTCAAAAAACGACGCTTCAAAAAAATGTATTCCGCAATTTTAATGGAACGAAATGATAATGCCAGCCGTGCCCGCAGCGGTGCGGAGCAAAAGTTCGTATGGATTGATTGATTGTTTGATATTCGCATTTTGCTCGTACATATCCCGCAATCAGAATGAAAGGGCACAGTTTTTAAAGTTTACACAATTACGAAATTTTGTTTCAACACCTTTAGCAACAGCAATCAGGAATTCCTAGTGTTTTATCCATCTGTATGATGTCGCTCAAATTGTTCGGCAACCCGATTGGAAACATTGGCTGATTAAGTTTACTTATCTCAATTGTTCTTCAGCAGCAAGGATTTAAAATTTTCTGTTTATTTATTTTTAAAATCCTGTTCTTTATCTTTTCATTGAGTATTATTAAGTAATGTTGATTACTTACATTCATTACTACGATTGCTCTTATAATTTTTATTCACGCGTCATCAATAACTCATTTGTGACTCATAAAGTAACTTCCCGCTTCAGCTCAAAGTTACATAAACACGAGCAAAATTTTTAAGCGACAAAAATCAAGTTGGTGTTCGCGTCAATATTATAAAAACATGGACGGAAAATAAAACTTCGCTTCGAAGTCGTTTAAGAACACCAAAGGTTATAAAAGTGGTACATGGATTTACTTTCGATTTCTAAGTGCTTCATTATCATGATCAGCCTACATACGTCCCACAGGTGGGCACAGACCTCCTTTTATAATAAGGGAATGGGCAGCACTCAGTACCTACTTAACTTTTAATGTTTGTTTTGATTTCAGCGAGGCGCATATGCAAAAAAACTTTTACAGCTGCCAACATTTTAGAAACGAGATGATTCATTTCCTTCCTGACTTTTATGTTCGAGTTATTTTTGCTGGAAGCCCAGATGTTTAAGGCCAGAAGTTTTATAAGGAATACGAATTTTATTATCTTCAATTACGTAGCACTACATTGTCATTAAGTGTTCTCTGATCTTTCTTATTTAAGATGGGTGAAGGGGAAAAAGTCTGTACAATAAAGATATCAATGAAAATCTACTAGGGGGCTTCAGAATGAGCAACACCACACAATGGTTGTTGAATTTCATACCTGTCTGTCCGTTGTGCTGATTGTATGTGCACCATAAAATTTTAAACTAGATGGACAGATGGACAGATTTCAAAGCAGTTTTCGATATTATTTAAGGGTAAAACTTTAGGCAGACTAAAGGCTATAGAAACTTTTGAAAATAAAACTGGAAGGGGGTAGAAGAGAGGTTGAAGTTAGTATGGATTAAAGTAACAAATTTCCCTAAATTTGAATTTATGCATTTTAAGCCTTCATCTACCATATGAAATGTTTATTTGTTTGTTTGTTCAACCCCTATACGTTCCTATAACATTCATCCGATTATGATAAAACTTCGGTGAGTTGTCGTGCGCGCGCCAGGGAAGGTTCATGACCAAAATTAACAAAGCATTGCAACGAATGGCACAGCTAGTTAGAAATAATTATTTACTCACCAAATACCACATGTGTGGCCACTTGGGGTCGTTTAGCTGGAACTTGGAGTCGGCCGCTCTGGGCCGGCCCTTCACTCGAGTTGGGACGTCCCGCTTGACTCCCGTGTCGCGTTTCGTCGCCGTTGAAGGGGACGGAACGTACGGGGTTTCAGCTGTCGACATTTATATTATTAGGATATTTGAAGGAATTTACATGTTGGGTCAATAGGCGCTTTGAACAGGAACAAAATATTATGACACTCGATTTTATTAGTGTCGCTAATCGTCTAATATGCATCGCTGGCAGTTATTGATACCTACCTAATATTATGGTATGTGGTTATGTTTATGCAAGGCTGGCCACCAAGTGATGTACGAGAATATAAGCGACTATTCGGTGGGCAGTCCAGACGTGCGAGAAAGGGAAAGAGTTTGAAAAAAATACACCATAGCTACTGGTAAATTTTTCTATCTAACCTAGCTAACCGTTGACGAAGTAGGCATGGTCATCTTACATCATTTGGTGACCAACCTTTCCAAGGTCAACGCTTTTAAGCATAACCACATGCCTTATGTTAGGTGTCAATAAGTGTCACCGATGCATATTCAAATTAAAGGTGGATATATAATATTATTTTATATGTTCCTCATACAGTTTTTATTTTACGTCTTATTTGCTTGCTGAAGAAAGATGTGTGGCACATTTAACTAATAAAATATGATTTTTTATTCAAAGCATATTTATGCTTAAATCCTGACGTCACTTTCAGGTATACTCGTTAAATTTAAATTCTTTTATACGTTTTTTCCTTAAATCCTGGTACTTATCCAGGTGAGCTGACATACATTTAGTACAACAATGAGTTATTCACCTGTAGAAGTGCTGTTAAATTCAATAAAATCCCTTTTCTTCC
The DNA here is from genome assembly GCA_947859335.1 of Tortricodes alternella. Classification (NCBI taxonomy): domain Eukaryota; kingdom Metazoa; phylum Arthropoda; class Insecta; order Lepidoptera; family Tortricidae; genus Tortricodes; species Tortricodes alternella. The sequence goes on along the minus strand of OX401973.1, from coordinate 14,433,959 downwards.
TAGAGAGCGCCATCTGTTGCTTGGCCCAGAGCACGCGCGTGTCTCCCTCGAGGCGACCGTGGTGCGCGGGCGCCGGCGACACCGACCTCTTCGCTACCGAATTGTGGTGGAAATGGTAGTGATTATCGAATATCTGAAACAATGAGAAATAGCTTTAACACATTGGCCACTTCTAAGGTTCATTCGTCAAATAAACTTATAATGTAGCGCTTCATCATAGCAGATCATTGTCGAGAGCCGACGTTAAAATCTAGTGTTTTTTTTTTTTAAGTTTGCTTAATGTAGGCATGCTAAGGGCACAGGTTAGGTGTGTGTGTATTGTGTATAATTATTGTAAAATTTAAATGTTATTGTAAAATTCTTCTAATTATTCTTTTGACATAATATTATTATTTTATTGTAGTGTCTTATAATTTTATTATAGCTATTGAATTAATTATTGCTTTATTTGTGAATATGAGTCTCGTAGTTACTTGAAATAAATGAATTTAGTAATTTTAATTAATAATAATTATGTGTAGTATCAGAAAAAGAACCAAAAAATAATCTAAGACGAAAGGTTTTATAAATGAACAGAAAAGACGTTTAGGTTATTACCACAATTTACTCGTAAAAGTTTCAAAATAAGTATAATAACTTCAACTTAGCTTCTTTTCTGCTGATTTAGCAACTAAAACTAAGGATAATTTACACATAAACATGAGACAGACCCTTTGTTATACGTATATTAAACTACCTACTGTAGTTTAATATACGTATTCACGCGAGTGGAGACGTGGGTACATTTAGTAGTTTATAAAAAAAACTACAAGCACGCTTTTGTTAGTAACGCAAGAGATCCACCATCAGACCCTTATCACCAAGTGTAATTAATTGTAATGAACTCGTCAAAACAAACCAAATAACCTCAAACTCGAGGGGTTTACTAGTAGGCATTGAAGATTACCACTACCCACCTGCTGGCTCTATGGTCAGATCAGCTCGATGGTACCAAATTATTGTATTGTTATCCCAATTGCTTACACTTGCAAAGTTTTAAATCGACACGACAAGAAGGAGGATATCGACTTCCTAGATTTGTTTACATACTTAGTTTGTTATTTCAAATGAAGCTAAATGAAACAAAACATTCGTTGTGTTAGATGGTTCATTCCCAACAATTTTTAACAGTGTAATCAAGAAGCGAACTCTGTAACGTCTAATAAAACTCGATGAAAATGAGTTAGGGAAATGAAACACAGTAATTTACGTTGAGGTTTGGACATCGCGTGGCACTGGCAACGACTTTCATTTAAATTCAATCTTTGTACTTTAGAGAATTTAATTCACTTGATAATTAAAGGTGACGAATATTTTGTGTTAATTTTTTTGGAATCGTATTTCTCGAAAATGGAAGTAAATTTGTCAATTATAAAGTTCTGAAAATGAAAATATTTATTTTGCAAGTATATATTATCTTTCACATTTTTTTTTATTTTTTTTTATTTATTAGGTCAGCCAACAGCGGTTACAACTTTTCATTTATAATGTTAAGGTCTATAGTAACACATGCTGTAATTGCACAGCTACTTAAAGGCTAACACCACATGCATTGTATACAATATTAAAGGAAGTTAACACTAAGAGAAGGTGAGCTGGTGAGGTTCACATTGTCTGAATCTACCAGCGCTTCGAAAGGTGATAACTGCTGAGAAAAAACACCGCAAGAAACTCAGCAGTAAGTCTTTTTTCAACTTTGACATTAGAGTTTTATCTATAACTAATACCTACTTAAAAAGTGTAACAAAAAAACTTAATGTGTAAAAATTAGTTCGCTTTGCCTTGTTGGGTTTTTATTCATCACTGATGGCTTAGTACTCCTGGTTCCTGCACTTACATCATATTATCAACATGTATTTTGTGGTTAATTAAATTTCGTCTGAGATGACTTCAATGCATAGATATTATGTATACTGCAGTCATCTGTATGTGCTATATGTATAAGGTGCATATTTGGTATTATTATCTCAAATATCTAAGACAACTAAGCTTGTATTTTGATATTTTGATCTAACACTTTGGTTTCTAAGGTCACATTCCCATTCGAACAGTAATCATCTAGTGCCGATCACTGTTTTGCTCTACCAGTACAGAAGTGAGTAACTATTAGTATGAGTGAGTGAGTGAGTAAGTGAGTGAGTGCGTGAGTGAGTGGGTGAGTGAGTGCGTGCGTGCGAGCGTGTGCGTAATTTGTCTTTTTAGGTTTTCACTTCTATCGTGTGGTCTTAAACACACACATTTTTTTGTAGGTTTGTATGGTTTCGTTCTCCTGAGTGCCTGTACTGAGTAGAAGGCATTAAAAATTTACGAAATTTCGTGTATCCCAATATAAATTCAGAAGCAATCCATAACGTTACTTGCAGTCTGAATATGAAGGTATGTATGTATGTGTATCTTATCCCAGGATAAGAAGTTAATAAACTCGACAGGCACAGATTTCTTGCGAATAGTAGTTATTTCGGTCTATTATTTTGAGTTCCATTGACAGAACTAATTAGACTTTAATTGTATACAGAATTGAACTCACAATAGAGCTAGTGGGATTACATCCTTATTTCATCATTGGAAACCACCTGACCCCATATTTATTTAGCAGAAAATGTTAGACGGGCTATTCCAGACGTGTCCGCAAAAACCGCGCTAAATTAAACTGCGGTTATCATCCAACAAAACAGACGCGATTTCACGCTCATAAAACAACATGGCGCGATTTCCTTATTTTCATTTATTTTATAAAATTATTTATTATAATTTGCTGCTGCTGGCATAATGCAGCTTTAGTAATTTAAATAACTGTTTGTATTTTTCAATATCATTAAATATTATTTTGATTTTGATGAGATAAATTTAAAACGTATGAAGAAAACTTTAAGTCAATAACCTTACTAAATTATAAGTACCTATTTACAAATAAATGGGCTCTCGATTGAAGCGATATACACAGGTTTAATTTTAATATTAATTTTATATTTAAATGAGTCAGAAGCCGTTCGCCGAATTAAATTCAGATATTGGTATTTTGATTAATATTTCAGTGAAAAAATACTTGAAAGTAATTGACAGCTTCGAACTACCGTACCTCGACGAGTGCACTAGTGCGTGGTATGTTGAAAAGGCATATTCAATCATTGATGTTAACTAGTGATATGAGCACCCTTCAATTAATTTTTATAGTGAATGTAAGTCGCAAGTACATTTTACGAGTACTGTTATAAATACATAGAAATACGAAATTGCGTTTGCTAGTTTTTCCGGCTAAAGCGGCTTAATGATTTCCGTTAGTCTACCCTGATAAGTCAACCTTACCTACGCCTAGTAAGTGTGTTTTTTCTTTCTGGTTTGCCTTTCACGCTGCAACAGGACAACGAATCGACGTGATATTTTGCATAGAGATAGTTTATGGGCTGTAGGATGACATAGACTATTTTTATCCCAAAAAATGCACAGTCCCCGAGGGACTAGCGAAAATGAGTTCCACACATACGAACTTGCGGACACAAGCTGGTTTAATAATACTTCTTAAGAACTGCTTTGAAATATCAGTCGAAACATGAAAATTTTAAACATTACATCTTTCTAGCCAGTTAGAAGCCCGAATTCATAAATTTTTAACGTAAATTATATACGCGAAAGCGCACCGAATCTCCGAAGTATCTTTTTTACATAAAGTGAGCGCACATATCAACATAATGGGTCCAATTCGAAACGGTGTTCGCTAAATTTAAAATTGCCTAAATTTAAAATAAGAAACGTCAACGTCGATTTTGTATAGCTCCAAGGTTCAAAATCGAGGCTGACGGTTCTTATTTCAAATTTAGCGACTTCTAAATTTAGCGAAAACACGTTCGAATTGCCCCCAAATGTTAAACCATAGAGTCTTTATTAGCTTGAAAACAATAACAGTCTCGTAAAGAAAAGTTAATATAATTTTATGGACGCAAAACGCGTTGATATATTCGTAATCTAATGTTTACAGTTGTTTTGCTATAGAAGCTCTTTATCTCAACACATTACATAGAAATTGTACATTTCAATACAGCTTCAGTACTATTTCAAAGCACAAAATCAAACATTGTTCCACCTCATTCATTCGCTTCTATTACAATTGGAGAGCGAGAAATCAGATTAATAAAGTAACTTATTTAGTTCTAGCTTTGGTCTGCATCGGGACTATCCCCTCGGGAACTGAGCCGTTACCATGAGTTTGCGCAAATCGTTCTCGGTATCGAAATCTATCGGAAATGCTGCTTGGTGCCGATACAAGTAAAAGGGACCGAGCGATAGTTTACGCTAACGAGAGTGGTTTGCGCAACTCATGGTAATGATACTGGGGTGTGATTCTATAAAATACTCGTAACACTTAATTCATGAACTCACCAGCGAGTGTAATTTGACCCGTCAGTGCGTACAAACTACATGTTCGTGTGTGTATTCGACCTTGGTCGTATTTTGATGCAGCCTATCTACTAGCGGACTTATTATTCGACAGTCAGTTCATTTCAAAATTAGTTGATCAACTCTTTTCTCAGGCTCATGAAAACGTGAAAACGTGTCAATGCGTGAAATTTTGAACACCTGAACGTTACCTTCTTATTTCTCCCAATGTTGAGATATTAAACTTGTTCAGTTCAGTTCTGATTTGCAATGCAATGATTATTGTATTTATACCTATATGTTATTTATTTATTTATTTTATTTATATATTTATTTCTTTAAATTCATGTCCGACTTACAGTTAAGACCAACACGTCGAACAGATAAAAATAACAAATTAAATATGAAATAACAGGTACATTGCAAATAAAATAAGAGACATATATCATTAAACAAATGTAGATGAGAATAATAAATTGGAATTACATGTATGTCAATTAAGAATAAAATAAAAATAATAATAATTGCAAATCACATTAAAAATAAAAACCATTAATTAAAATATAGATCAGAATTTGAAATTGGGATACATTCATATAAATTAGCATCTTAATGCAATCGGTTGTTTAAAAATAAAATAATTTTATTAATGAGAGCGGGCCAACGGTCAGCAAATATGTCGGCGTCCTGAGCCCCAGCAATTAACTGATTTATAAGCGTTATCGCTCTACACGTAGGCGCGTTTGCGGCCTTATGTGCATAAGGTTATCGATTATGACAATAAGGCGTGAAATCATCAAAATCAAATTTAAATAAAGGGAAATAAATAAAAATAACAAAGCATAAAACAACTAAAATATGAAAACAATTAAAATATGAAAATTTAAATTATTAATTATACAAAAACAACTGCATAACCTCTAAAAATAGAGTCTACGAGTAGCCAGGGGCCCATTGCATAACTACTTGTAACTTGTAATGCAAGCGGAAGCCTATTTTCAACTTATTTTACTAGAAAGAGACTTCCGTTTGTATTACAAGTTATAAGTAGTTATGCAATGGTTTCCTGTACTAAATAAATTGATGGAATGGATAACCTATCAGACTTATATCAAAATGGTATTCATTCCTTTCCATATAAAAATACTAATACAATTTGGACCAAGATATAACAACATTTTATTATGTAAATTATTCAGCAATTCTTAATATTGTTGTCAAATGAAACAAAATTAAAAAACATAACATCTTCAGTTTTAAATTCATCCACCTGTTAATTTGCAAAACTGAAGCATACAAGACGTGAAAGCGTTCATTTTGCTCACGCGTCGTCGTCGCATAGAGCACGGATCCTTGCGCCGCGGGCGCCGTGCGACCCGCATCGCCTCTCCAATCCAAAAGAGCATATGTCCATACACAAAATACCCAATTTCCGACTTTCTGATTAAGAAATCCGCGCGGAAAAGGGATTTCATGCAACCAAGCCTTTCACAGCGTCGTATCTCTTGACCCGTCGTTCGTATGGGGACGGACGACCCGGAAAATTCTATAGGTATTTTTCGCTCGACGGTGTTTAGGGTTAAACTGGAATATCGTATTCGTGAGGGGTTGTTAAGTGCGGCATGTCTGCTTAGATGGATTTAGAAAAATCTAGTAAAGTTTCTGCGTTTTTTGAACTATAAAACTTTGCAAGTACGGCTTAAACCTGTAGAATTTATAATTTTTTAAGTATTTCATTTTTTTATATAGGAAACGAGTCAGAAGCGCACTTATCCGCTTTTCTAAATCATTCAATCTACAGGCTGTTTATTTGTTAACTAATTAAATAAAGAAAGTTTTAACCAAAGTCAAGAGCACAAAGTGGGATAATTGAAGCAAATTAGAGGGCACACGGTAAACTTGCCCGCTCTAGGGCATCTGACCTAGACATGAGTAGACATTAATCAACAGTTGAAAAAGTATGTGTTAAATATAATTATAATAATTAATAAGATAACTACGCAAACATGCTTTATTACGTTGAACTTACCAAAACACATCTACGTGAAAATTGTTTTAAAGAAACCAAGTCACTTTCATTAGGGTTTGATGCTCTAAAACATGAATAAAAGTGAAAGATTTTTGCGTAAAAAATTGGTTAGGAAGTCTGCTAATTATATTCTATTAAGTCAGTATTTTTTCGTTTCATCTTACAAATTACATTTCAGTTTTTAAAATTTGAAAAGAACAATCCGTATCATAAGCTAACTTAGCAATATTCAGAATATGGTTTAATTTAAGCCCGTTAAAAAAAAAACTTTCACAACAGTGTGAGTATGTGCTACCCAAAACTTCATTGCAAACGGAATAATAAATGTTTTGTTTTTCGTTTTCCTGAAATCAAACTGAATTACAAGAAAAGGTCAAAATATTATGTAGCTCCAATGTATTACGTGTTTTTTCCTATAATGTTTTCCGAAGCCCCAGAGATTGGTGAAAACAGCGAATTCATTGCTTTTTACTGTTTACTCGTTAACAAAATATTTTACGGGTTTTACTAATGTGTGACAGGCTTGTAGTCGAAATGTATTTTATTATTATGTAAAAGAAAAACATTTATTCACTAACACAAGACATACAGAGTAATACATGTAAATTAAGAAAACAATACAAAACAAAATGGTGGTGTGTGTGTCCTCGCGGCAGTGAATGGGACACTGACTCAACGAAATGCTGCGGCGGCCCTAGGATGCCAGACACGGAGAAAAGTTCAACCCATTTATCTCTCTGACTATCTCATTCGTCGGCACTAGTGTGAGAGAGATAAGACGATTTAACGTATCCTTGTGTCAACCTTGCTAGGGCCGCTGAAGTGTACGACACCTGCAGCGCTGATTTTCACCCAGCACCGTATGTGACTCACGGAGTGCTATACAAAAATACTACATACTAATAATAATCCATTTACTACTTCTTAAATACAATGGTCAACCATATAAGTATACTTGATATTGTGATAGTGACTTCAAAATAAATGTGTCAATTTTATATAAGTTATTATACCTACTATCCTTACTACTATTATAATGCGGTGTTTGTATTTAATCCTCTTTAACGTCAAAACGGAACGATGGATTGACTTTTTTTTTGTACAGCGATAGTTGGAAGGCCGTAGAAGGACTATGTTTTATTCCGGAATAATGCACATTTCCTGATGGAATAGTGATAAACGAATTCGACGCGGACGCATAAATTTGATCGTCCTGATATTTTACTCTTGACGATACAGTATATAGTACATATATTTTGATTGTCTGTGTAGTGATTCCGCTTGTTTTACGTAATCTGCGCCTACAGTAATGTGACTGGGCCAGAAGTGATAGAAAAAGGATTACTTAGAGATTTATACCTTTACGCTTTTACCATTAGGAGCCTACCGTGTTTCCCTTTTAGGATTACGATTTCCATTGTTCTTTAGTCAACTCCTTAATATCATTGTGGCGTTGGGTTTCAATAGAGAGTGGTAAAATCAGGCATATTTTATTATATGTCAATAAGTGTTTGCTTGACAAAGGCTTTTACCGCGCGTCACGTTATAATCGCAATTTGAAATTGAGGTACGGATTCGATTTCCTCCAGAGGCAGTTGCTTGTATCATTATAAAAAAAAAACGTATAAACAAACATCAGGTAACTGTTTGTGAACAGCTGTGGTAGTTTAAACCAGTGTCCAAACTACGGCCGCGCTCGGCTGATTCGGCCCGCGACAGATGAGCCGCGCCTCTATTCGGGAACGCTAAGTGATTCTGTAGCGACTCGTAAGCCAGATTTCTCATATCGCTCTTACGCATTACGCGTCGTGCGGAAGAGTGGGATGAGAAATCTAGCTTACGAGTCGCTACAGAATCACTTAGCGTTCCCGAATAGAGGCGCTGGACTTGCACTTGCCTAGAGTTGTCAGATTTGAAAAGCCGAAAAATTATATAAATAAAAAAACAACTTTATGGCCCCTTACGATTTTCGGGAAAATCAGTGTGGTCCTTGCAAAAAAGTTATTTACGCCCTCCTCGGGACGTAAGAGTTATGCTCTATAACTGGAAAATTAATTTACGGCAAGTTCATGCGTTCCCTATGAGAGCCCGTTATGTCTTTTTGTATCTGCGCGATTCACGGCTAAACCGCTGAACCGATTTTGATGACATTTGGGTATGAAGATAATTTGAGTGTTGGGAAAGGAGATATAGGTTACTAATAAAGCAACCAACCTCCAAAAGGGTAAAATATGGGCTGGAAAATTAATTATCGCCAAGTTTGGACATGCCCGGTGAAAACCCTTAATTTGAGGGAAAAAAAATAATTTCGTTATATTTTAATGATACACTTCCACGCAGGCAAAGTCGCTCGCGCGTAAAAGCTAGTTATGGTATACAATAAATAAAAACATTGCAGGGTTGTATCGCATTTGGCATCTGGAGGAAAAGCTCGATAGCTATCTTTCAATTCCTCGAGATGCCACGCCCGTGAGTGGCATCCCTAAAGCCTACGTTTACCGCATCAATCTGTGTCTGGAACACGCCTATCGACGCATCAATGTCACGTGGCGCATCGATCAATTGATTCTAGACCTTATGCTAACGAGATAAAACTCTCCTGGGAAACCAAAGTTATGTTGAGTCGTGACTTTCACTTTTATTCGGTGTCTCTGGCGTACGCTCGAGTACATTTCCAAAACCTAGCCAATTTTGTTTCTGATTTTGTTTTTCTTAGTCTACTCTTTATTTATTCAGTGACACTTTGAATTTCAAAGGGTTCGTTACGTCTTTCAAAGGCATTTTATTTTTGTGCCAAGCTTGATTTAAGAAGATCGTGGATAATGAATTAAAGGATTTCAGCTTTGAAAGAAAAATGTCTCGAAGCAGCCTTCGAAGATAATGTAAACGGCGGTTTTTTAGATAGCCAACGTTAAAAACGCCATGACAGATTATATTAAATCGTAGACGCTCTACGCGTGTAGCACTGCGTAGGCGATAGCGTAGCAACCTATGTTGGATTATCGGGTAATTCTAAAGTTCTTTACATTTTTTAAGTAGATAAATGATTAAAAAATTGAAATATATTTATATCTAAGTAGTTACAAATATAATCTTTACACAGATCGATCTAGTCCCAAAGTAAGTTCTAAAGGCTTGTGTTTCGGGTACTAGACGACGATATACATACTTATATAGATAAATAAATACTTACATAGGAAACATCCGCACAATAGTTACGGAAAATAAACAAGTTATATATCTACGAGGTAGAAATACTAGCAATATAAGAAATACCACTGAAACCATTAAAATATGTTATAGTTTTCACCACCTGCCTTTGTACGTCTCTCTTATGCCATCTTTTCTTCGAAGGTTATCTGGAAGATTATCGCTAAGTAAGGATACTTAGCGATAATATCACCTTTTGTCTTCCGTGTTTTTTTTATATTTTACCAAGATATTGTATGCGGTGTTCAATAAATAGTATGTGTATTATATTTATGTTTGCGCCGAAGTTTAAAAAGTAACGTATTTTTTTATGTAATACAAGCGGACAGATTGTATAAAGATATTAAATATTTAGTAAGCTACATACAGAACAGGGATTCTCATCTAAACCCCAGCAAATTTCCTCTTCACGAGAAAATTGTCACTCTCTACTTTATTAAACAACGCTTTCATTTTCCGCAGGACCTATTCAAAACTCATACAATGGGCAAGTTAAACACATATTCATGTGACAAAAGACCGTATTACAACGGCATAGAGTCTTTCGGTAGTGGCGATTATGTGGCTCACAGTATTCGACGGGGGGCGAATATTTACTGTTATGGTGCAATGGAAATCCATTCCAGGTGGGGTCGGGTTGCCAGGATTTAGATTATTTTTTGTGAATATTTACGATATTTTATTTTACGTATCGTTTATCGCAGATAGGTTTAAAAGATTTACTGTCAAATTGAAATTTACAAAAATAGCGAGACATCAACCACTTGTCCGCAGAACATACGAACAGTTTTTTATTAAACAACAACTGTAAGTTATTAACAAGATAGACACATGCTGTCAGTGACTAAGGCGTACCGCATATTACCACCTATACAAAGTGTCAATGAAAGAGTGAAAACTATTTCACCGCCGTGACGTCCAAAATGCATGAATGTATGATATTTTTACTATCAACTTTAAGTATTTATAAACATGAATTACAGTTATCAATATTAACAAATGAATGTAACAATGTTAATTTGGATACAATAGTCCCGAAGTAAGCTTTAAAGGCTGGTGTTATGGGTAATAGACGATGATATACATACTTATATAGATAAATAAATACTTAATTACATAGGAAACATTCAAGACTCAGTGACAATCATTCGTGCTCATCACATAAATATTTTCCTTTACCTGGGATCGAAACTGGGACCGCTAGCTTCGGAGGCAGGGTCACTACCATCTAGGCTGACCGCGTCGTCCAACACAACCACAGAACTATATCGAGATAGAAGGAAAAAGTTCGTTGATTTGTATGAAAACTGAGCGTGTAACATTTATGCGTGGTTATTTTGATATCACGAGTGTAATTTAGTGACGGGAAGCGTAAGTCGCGCGAAAACGACTCAAAAGCATCGATTAGCAAGCGGCAAACCGACTCTAGGCACCGCTACTTCCACCGTCCCGCGCCGCGCGACCGCCGTTGTTACACACAAAGATGATCTCACATCATCTTTTTGGCACGCGGGAACATACACTCTTTCCTTCTATCTCGATATATTTCTGTGAACACAACCGCTGTGTTGACAAAAACACTTTTGGTTTTTAATAGCGCACTAATATGATGTCTCTTTATAGAGGTAGAATATTTATTGGATACTTTTAGTGCAGCACCTGGCAGCCCCGAGCGACCCCGCCCCCCGGTCGCCATGGCAACCGACCGCGTGCCCCGGATCGTTACCCGAACTAACTTTCAGCGCAACTTTTCCTATATTTTTACTTTTTACGCGCCGCATCAAGTTTAGATTTGATAAAATAATCTACGTGCACGGATGCATTTTAGTATTTTCTACCTACATTTCAAATAAATTTTGGCAGGTTCAGTTTATTTTGGGCATAACATTAAACGCTTGACTGCCGTGTCGCATATTGTAGTTAAATAATCCTCGATGACGAATGTTCAAATAAGCCTTTAAGAAACTGCTACTAAAGTATATGTAGCACAGTATTTTCCAAGTAAGAAATCCAGGCAATAATAGCTTCTAAAATTACAAAATATTTAAGTAGAGTAAAGTAGATGGTTTAATGAAGCTCTCATTACCTAATTAGAACTGCTTTAATATTTAATAAGTATCATGAAAATGTTACCTTGGTCTCGAATCCAATAAAAAATATATAATAGCAATTGGTAGTGCTAACATAATTATTTTTCCGACCAATCAAGTGCCACTCTCGGCCCCGGCTTCAAATTTCATCAATTAGGACTAATCGTCGCGTAAAATCGTATTATCAATAAAAAAACTTAAATTTTCAAAACAAAACCTGTCTCTGACACAATTGGCATGTTTAATAACCTCCTCCATTTTTTTGAAGTCGGTTAAAAAGTAACACGAACTTCAAACTTACGAGACTTATTTAGATGTATGCCCTGACGTATTTATCGTCGTAGTTAGACGATAAGAGGTAAAAATGTGCCGTTGCCATATTCCCAAATAGCTGACAGACCTGGGATTATTCCGGGAATATTCCCACATTATCGGCAATTTTGATATATTGCCCGGCAACATTATAACCTTGATGGAATTATACCGGGAATATTATAGAAAATATTAGCATTTCGGTCAATGTTGCCGGGAACAGCACATCACTAGTCGGATGTCTCAATGGTTGAAATGATGATCATGATATGATATTGAATAAGAACTTGAGTGGTTTACATTGAATAACGTATAAGAAGAAACTTATATTATTCATGAAAATATTTATTTCCTAATCCGACCGATTTACTAATCGATTCATTTTTAATTTATTCATCTCATCTCATTGACCAATTGCGATAGTCAACTGTGTTCCAATATTGAACTATGAATCCACCAGTCAGACTACAAAAGTATAATACCGGATGTCATTTGAACTTGGTCACCACTCGCGTGTCTGACTATAGTTTACAGACCCAAGAGAGTGTTTTCATCATTGCTACTTAACTTGAAAGTAATGATCAAGACTGACATACCATTTGCACTCACACACTACGTACACCAGATATTTCGTCTCATCGAAAACGCGCAGGTATTCCAATATAGTATCGACTTGTACCAATGCAAGCGAAAACCAAAATTCATTGAAAATAAGTTGGAAGCAAGCGCAATGTACCGAAAACGCTATTGTGAAACGGGAGACTTGTACGGTACTGGCTTGCTCGAGGACAGTATTAAAAGTGCATTTTATTATTTACCCGTCGAAAATCTTCAAGTAAAGCTTTCACAAAGAAATTAAATGGAAATTTTGCAGAACGCATGCAGTTAAGTTCTGCAAATTGTATCCTGCTATCGACTTGTATTTTCCACCAATTTATTGACAACAGTAAATTAAAGTATAGGTATATAAAAAATGTGTTCTTGAAACTCCATAACCTCCTCCTTTTTTGAAGTCGGTTAAAAATTAACTTAAATACGACTGCACCAAGACGGTAACATGTGTCGAATAAAAACAAGGGAGCAACCCTACAGCTCTTAAGATTAATTTGCACACCATGCTTCCGCTTGAGCCCCTTTTAAGAGTATCATGCCCGTTGCTCTGAAAAATAATATCAATTTTCGCCTTTCCATTAGCTATCATGATAAGTGAAAGATTGATATTTCCAGGATGTGATGTAGGGTACCCGTACGTACAGTGAGAGGTCAAAAATTGGTTACAACATTGAAGGTTGGATATTGTTATATGATTGAGTCTACTAGCATATTTTTTATACATTTTCAATTTCCAATCACTACCTATAGCAATAATTGAATCTTCTTATGATTACAAATGCTTTATTCTAATGAATTAAACACAATTACGAAAGAATAAAATATAACAGAACTTAATTTTCCGGGATAAAAGCCTATAAAAAAGGTGGCCGCATAGTAAAAATCAATACACGATATCGCTTAAGGGGTTTATAAACCAGCAATGTTTCTGGCAATTTATTGCTGTAATTCGGGCTATCCCCAAAAGCTTACAATAACCTAAACTTTTTTTCCAATGTAATATGGAATCTTTTTGAGAATAGTCCAAACTGCAGTAATAAATTGCAAAAATTTAGCCCGTTGACGAGCCCCTTAAGGCAATATCAAAAGAGGCCCTGCGCTTCTATTCGGGAACGTCTAAGTGATACTGTAGGGACTCGCGAGCGAGATTCTCATCCCACTCTTCCGCACGAAATGTAATGCGTAAGAGCGGGATGCAAATCTCGCAAAAATTTAACTTATCCGTTCCCGAATAGATGCCCTGTTCTGTTATAAACAAGGAAACGGCTCGGCTCCAATACATCAATCATCCAGATTAAGAAATCACATTTTGAATGAAAATACATTTTTGTGTATCAATGGAATAGCTATCATTTCTATATCTACGTCAGATAATAAGATAACTCACTTTGGAAAACATTTCCTTAATTCGATTGCTGGCCGCAGAAGTAATATCTAAATGGGTCAGTTGCTCTATGGCAAAATACCAAGCGTGTTTTGGCACTTAGGAAATACGCTGGCTGGATTAAATTACTGAAACTTTCAAGTTGCGAAATATTTCTAGAATTCAATAAACGACTAAGCTAATACAATTTCGCAATAAAAGATTTTTAATCGTCTAATGGTCACAGTGGGCCTAATTCGAAACGGTATCGCCTAACTTTTAAACTCCCTAAACGTTAAATTAGATTTAGTATGGCATCAAACTGTCAAAACCGAGTTTGACGTTTCTTATTTCAAGTTAAGCGACTTTTAAATTTAGCGGACATACTTTCCAATTAGCCCTAATAAGTGACTTTTTAAAGAACAAATTATACGTTTTGTAATAATGGATATAAAAGTTAGCTGTAATTAAAGGACAATTTCTGAAAACATCTGCGATTCATTTAGATGAAACGTTCGCAGTATTTTGTGGGGAGTTATTTGGGGTTAAATCGCTTTTCCTTTAATTTTAACAACGAACTAACCATTTTTATCCGCCAGTATTATAAAGAAAATCATGTTAAATTGCTTAAGCTGAGAAGCGTTTGAATTGACTTTTCGGTGTGTTATAAATATTATAATATAAATAATAATAATATAAATAAATTAGGAGACATATCTTTACGCAATTCGAACCAGTCCCAATGTAAGCTCGCAAGGCTTGTGTTACAGGTACTAGATGATGACATACATAACTTAGATAGATAAATAAATACTTAAATATAACCAAGGAACAAACATTCGTGCTTATCATGCAAATATTTGCCTTGATCGTGAATCGAACCGAGGACCCAAGCTTCGTAGGCCGGGTCACTACCAAATAGACCAATGGAGTCGTCTAAATATGATTCACTCGATAACTATTTGCAATAACTCCTAAACCATGCAGTTTTCGTCAGTAGCCTTCATCCTTATAAAAAGAAGATTCCAATGTCCTACGAGTATTAATGCCTACGGTGACTGTGCTAATTAATATGCGTAACACACTGAAAGGTGGTAAAAATGCGTTTTTAGTGATTTCGTGGACATGCTGGCAAGCTGGTTTAGAAAAGTAAACATTCTGAAAAACATGAACAGACCGCAAAAAGAAGTGGTTTATGCGAACGTAAGACGGCAGTAGTGGGCTCTTATATTTCTAAGGTAAAGCCATTTATTTGCCTTCACGATGACACACTTTGAGACGTTTACGTGTAGGTACATACTTAGATGTTGTGTATAACATAGTTTTAAATCGTTAGGTTACAGTGATAAATTGACGATGCGGTTTTCTAGTTGGTAGTGACACTGCCTTCGAAGCTAGCGGTCCCGGGTACGATCCCCGGTAAGGGCAAATATTTGTGTGATGAGCACGAATGTTTGTTCCTGAGTCTTGGATGTTTCCTATAATTATCATCGTCTAGTATCCATAACACAAGCCTGATGTAGTGCTGATCTTACTTTGGGAGTAGATCGATTTGCGTAAAGATTGTCCCCTGAGTATTATTATTATCTGTAGCAATATTCATGAACGTGTGTGTGAACTGAGAGAAATAGGGTCATCTCTTTTTCTCCTACTGTAATAGTGGTAGTTCATGATTCCGCCATTTAACGATCAATAATTTTGACAACGGGAGATCAAACGAATCCTGTCATTAGTATTATACATGTGAAGATTGTTTCTCAACCACGTACAAACGGCTGGACGAATTTTGATGAAATGTATCTTATTTTTTTATCCCCATTAAAAAGTATGGGTACCAACTTAATCATCAATTAAGCGTGATCAGAGTGAAGTTTCGGTTTAATCACACCCAAGAAAAGGAATACATTTATTTTAAAATCTCCCTCGCCACGCATCAAACAATATTATTACCTACTTAAAACGAGTCTTTGATCTTCAATTCCAAGCAGATGATTGGCTGCTAAAATTATCACCAGGATCGTCGTGTTTACGTTCTCACAAGAACATACTCCGATGTCATTCACATTTATTACCACCTAAAATATACACGATTTTTGAAGTTCGTTGACACGTACAAAAACTGTTATATACGTATGTATACTTACCAACTAGACTATGCTTGCTAACTGTATACAATTACCACTGGGCTACACGAGCCTAAGTTCTATATTCAGGTTTAACTTGCACACGCCATTTCCACCTTGAATAAGGTATGTCAAAGACCTTAGTTTGCTAGATGCAACTATATTTCCTGCACTTCAAACGAAGCGTATTTGTGATGAAAACCATTTTAATTTCTCGTCACTTTATTAAATAGAAGTTTATTAGGTAACTGGTTCGCTGAACCTTTTATGTGTTAATGCAATATTTGTTGCAAATAACTGAACCACTGTTGATATGTGCATATTTTGTGAACAACAGTTTTGAGATGAGCACGTTTTTAATATGAAAGTAGGTTGCATCTGTGTACGCAAAATGTGTGTACAACATAATGTACCTTTTGGCTCGTGTTCGTCATACGTGTTGGCAAAATATTGGCGAAAATAATGAAGCCTGATATTTTTTGATATCTATTTATTAGACACACGAACAGTATAAACCAATAGGTACATTAAGACTTTTTTTATTACATAACACAGTGAACCTCGAATCAATTTGTCAGCAAAAGATGTCATTTCTACCTTCTTATTAATTCTAACACAACCAATTCATACCACAAGACTTTCTTGCAGCAACAATTAAAACCCAAATTAAAAAGATAAATTATTATAAGCACTTCTAGAGTTGAAAGGTGCTTGACCTCGAGAGAGAGGAATTATTACATTTAACACCTCGGCTGCCGGCTGGCCGTGGCTCGCTTGTTAGAAGTAATTCCCTAGTACATGCTAAAACGTAGCGGAAATTTACGGCTGCCCATAATTTTACGTCCGCTGTGAAATAAATTTAGTTTGCATACTTAGTACGCTTATAAAAATATGTGTTTGATATCTTGTTCTTGTTAAGTAGTCTGCGTTATTCAATTTGATACATATTGCTTGCTGCCGTTCTGCTTTTTTGTGTTATAAATTTTCAAAGCATACTTGATTAATTAAGAATGCACGCATTTACATTTTTTATGGCCCAAAAGAAGGACATAAAATTAAATTTTACAACACCATAAAAAATCATTTTGCATGGTAACTACCGCAGTAAAAACCCATACATTATTCGCTAAAATAAATTAATTTAAACCCCAAGAGAAATAAAAGGGAAACATTTATTATTTTTAAAGATATTCTCCGTCCGTGCAAAAGTACTAAATGCTCTGAATTCATGTGAAAATTAGCATTCAAGTGTGAGTTTCAGCATTGCAGTTAGCATCTTGCGGAGATGATAATTCAGTGACAGGTAGCCGACTTGATTAGTAACATTTGGGCCACGAGTGTATTTCTAACCAACTGTCTGTGCCTATAATTTCTATATGCTTACCTGGACATTTAATTATTTATTTATTGATACACCAACAGTGTTGACACATACTCGTAAACTTACATAAAAACATGCAATAGCGCTTGTTCTATATGTTACACTAACAATTGGTACATACAGCACTCACATATAATTTTACCTACCTAATAAAAACTAAATAAAATATTATGTCTCGTAAATTAGACTTTACTTTTAGACTACACTTTTTTATTTTGCAAATTTTTAGATTTTTTTATGTGACCAGTGTGACCCCCCCCTCGGACCGTGCCTGTGCTAGGGCCGCAGAGGCACTGCAAATATGTTGCCGGTCTAAAAGACATTTAAATGTCACTTTATCTACACCCATATCATAAAACCTCCATAATGTAATCAAAACCCGTAGGAAATCACCACCATTATGACAACCTGTACTGTAATGTTATTAAAGTATCGATTTTAGTATCGTAATGGTCAATGATACAGATATGAGCTACAGGCCGGCGCGCTGCCGTCGCCGCAGCCGGCGGGGCCCCATCGTCGCCGTGTCGCCGTTTATAATATGGGTGTAGATAAAGTTATGTATGCAACTCTGCATAATTTCGCCTTAAAACACACGTGCGATCTTATTATGAAACTCGCAGAGCTCGTTTCATAAAACCGCACTAGTGTTTTAAGGCCGTTATGCAACCGTTGCATAAACTACTGTTATCTTATTGATTATTATTCTATTTCTATTATAAACTGAAAATACCTAAAATAACCTGAAATTCTCATCTAATACTTACAGTTAACTAACTAAACATCTCTGTGATGATAACTGTTTTCTAGTTTTCAGTGGAGTTCGGAATTATTTACTACGGTATGCTATAATTTATATTCTTACTGAAGAGTAATCCATGAAAGTTGAACTTTTCCAGAAAAGCGACTTTATTAGCGCTATAGCTAAGTAACAAACCCTTTAAAAGCTTTTGTAAGAAGACCGAGAGTTTAATGGATTTCCTCAAAGCATCCTTTTCAGGATAACGTTGAGTTTTTTTACCGAACCGCGGATTTTGTTCATCTATTGACTTGCTTAGCCGGTCTTTACTTTAATAATGGATCCAATGAAAAAATATCTTCGAGGAGCTAAAAACTTCATTATACCTCGACAGTGTTGCGATTCTCCAACTTTAGAGGACGACGACGCAGGAGTCTGATTCTTTAAAATAAAACTTCGTTCGTGAACTCACCGGCGAGCCTAACTTGACCCGTCAGTGCGAATAAACTTTATGTTCGTGCGTGTCTTCGACGTTGGTCGTATTTCGACGCATATGGCCACGGACGTAGGTACCTCGAGCGCGCGGGTAAATTTATGATTGTCGGATGAAATGAGCGACGAGATTTGTTAGAGAATAACATAGCAGGGCTGTAATTCTCTTACGTTTGCAGCGGCTGATCAGCGGATAAACGAAAATATTAATTTATACTACAAGAACGATTCGGTCTAAATTTGAATGTATACCTCATGGCTAATTAGTCACTGCGCACGTTTAAAATCGAAGGGTATACGTTTTTATTATAAGATAAGATAAGATCAGCCGTTGGGCATACCACTGCACACGGAAATTCAGATCGGTCCATTTATTTGTTGTTGAGAAATACTTACACGTACGAGTAAGTATGTGACTAATTACGAATGCGTATAATTTTGTGTATACATAATTGAATCACAATTTTAGAGTCATTAAAAAATTCGGTTTTGTTAATCGACTTCATTTAAACAGTAATCGATTTATGGATGTTACATCCTAAATCCGATAAATCAACTGCTTGCCAGATAATGAATAGCAAGAACACGGTCTATAGAAACAAGCAAAACTTATAAACAACTTCGTGATACTCTTATTACAAAGGTCAAGGGTAAAATGATCTACCAATTTAAATAGGTTCAAGGTTCACGCTAAAATAACCCTTTTGTTATCGACATAAAGCTTTGGCGCGTACTTGTTTTTTTGGTTCTGCTACACATTAAAAGGCTTGTAAACAAGGGAAAGCAACGATCTTAAAGGGAATGTAAATCAGGCGCCTCATTCGGGAACGCTAAGTGATTCTGTAGCGAGTCGTAAGCCAGATTTCTCATTCCACTCTTCCGCACGACGCCAAATGCGTAAGAGCGAGATGAGAGATCTGGCTTACGAGTCGCTACAGAATCACTTAGCGTTCCCGAATGAGGCGCCAGATCATGTAACAAGCGCTTTTTAGTAAATTACTTCTAATACATTTTATAAAGACAGAAATTCACAAGATCCACGTCTAAATAATAATAATAATAATATATTCCTTTATTAAGCGATCAAAACCCATTTAATTACAAGTTACAACTCGATTATTTCTAGCTCAATGGATTAAAATGGAAAATTACTTGAAAATTTCCCTGTGCGTTACCGAGAATTACTCTTATTTGAAGAAAAGTCACGTAGTCTGAATAGGCCAAATTAATTTTGACGAAATTTCGCTAGCCGGAACAAGACTTGTTTATTCATGTAACATTATAAATGTACGTGACTTGTTCTTTCAGTTCGATTTATCTCGAGGATAGAACAAACTTCGATGTGGATGTGGTATACACACTGACAAACAAACGGGAAATTAATTAGGGTTCCTAGTTTAATTACGGAACCCTAAAAATGTGGCATTAAGCTATAGGTATATGCCAATTAGCCAGCCTTATTGTTGACAGCAAGGTAAGGGTTAGAACAGAAAAGCAGTACCTAATAATAAATATTCTAAAAAGCTGCCTTTATCTTTTCCAGGTGTTAAAATAATAATAATAATAATAAATCAGGGGACAATCTTTACACAAATCAATCTAGCCCCAAAGTAAGCTCTAAAGGCTTGTGTTATGGGTACTAGACGACGATATACATACTTATATAGTTAAATAAATACTTAAATACATAGAAAATATCCAAGACTCAGGAACAAACATTCGTCCTCATCACACAAATATTTGCCCTTACCGGGATTCGAACCCGGGACCGCTGGCTTCGGAAGCAGAGTCACTACTAACTAGGCCAAACGTGTCGTCAAATCAATAATAAAAGACTTATTTTTTCATGATGTTTATTACATTAAAGAAGCGCACACTTAAAACACTGAAACCACCTTTGTTAATTAAAGTTTTAGATCATAATTATTACGTAATTTGAGTTTCAGTTATTCTTTTAAAATATTCAAATTGCAGTATTCGTTCGAACAAGCGGTTCAGACATAATTCATAAAGTGTTCGTTGCAAAATTTAAATAATTTCCTGTATCGGTGAATAAAGGCTACTTTACATGATAAAATACCAATAAACCATCGTGAATTCTCGCTCTGAATTCTTAAAACCTTTTATTATTGTATGTTATTGGCGAGTACAATAAAAAGTTTACTGAACTTTCACAGCAACAATACAAGAAATTGTTAATTTTAGAAAGGCAAACAAAAATGCGCTCATTTATTTAGCTTTTATTATCGACTTTTCTCTGTTAACGCAAACATGTTACCACAAAGATGAAAACATGTTCCTTAAATTAGAAAATTTAAATCTATGAAGTCACAGTCTAAAGCTTTTTAAACTTAAAAGTGAAACATCAGTATAAGAAGATATAGATTTCGACCTTCTTTTTTGTACGGCGGTCTGCTACCGAAGAATAAACAAGTGAGACGTGTAATTGCTGTTTTCTTAATATCCTGAAATACAGGACAGTATGATAAACGTAATTAAATAGATTATTATTCTATCACCAGTTTAGTTTGTGGATAATCGACGTAGTATGGAAACTGCGTGATTAAATTTGTCACCCAGTTAACGACAAGCCGATAAGCTCGCCGAGCGCTCACATGGTTTTCACTAGCATGCTAGCCTCCTATCTAAAACGTGCAACCGTTCACCACCCCTGAATAAGGAATGCTGCGTTTGTACGAATTTGATACTTAAATGAAACTAAATCATGCCAGTAAGTTTCCACACATTTTACTTTTATATTAAGAGGAAGTGCGGTCGGTCGGCCGCCCCACTTCTCCATACAATGCTGTCGCCTGTTTCCTCTCTAGTTTATGATACTAGAGCAATTATTTTTTACAATAAAGTAAATATCAACTGTTTTTCCTGTTATTTTTAGTTTTTTCTTATTTTACTTTTTTCTTTTTCAAATAAATAAATAACCAATCGAAACAAAGGAAAACACAGGGACATACCAGTAGTTGATATAATACTTTAATGTAGAAATATGAGCATAATAGACGCATTAAAGCATTCTAAACTTGTAGCTTGGAACAGAACCTTACTTCAATAAAGTTCTGTTAATTAAATCGCAACATAAATAATATACACGACCTTATTATAAAGGTGTTTATGCAACAAAACCTTTTTTAAAACCTTAAGAGGACTAAGGATGTTTCTATCTGGACTTCGCTTTTGTTTTCATGATAATGGTAAGCGAGTACTTACCGAATGTAAGCGAGGCTCGAAGCACAGGTAAAACAAGATAAGAAATGTTAGTATTCCACGTTAAGGTGCACTTCAATATCCACAGCAGCCGTATCTGGATCTAATATGAGGGAATTCCTGTCTGGCTGCATCGCGACGCGCGGTAAACCCGGTTAATTTTACCTTTTCATCGTCAAGCCATTTCCATTCCAGCGCGCAGTGCCACTAGTGCCAAGCCGTTAATAAATGATACCTTTTTTTAATCAACTTAGGTTTTCAGATACGTTTATGTATGTATGAATGTAATCTCTTTATAAAAATAGTTAAAAAAAAGCTCATATAATGATAATTGTACAAAGGTAAACTTATCCCTTTATTCAATTTAATTTAATAATGATAATAAGAGTCGGTCATGTGGCGAACATTGGGAGAGGCATATGTTCAATAGTGGAAGTCTGTCGGCTGAAATGTTCTCTCTGCGGATTTATCTAGTTTCAAGTACACAGTTTACGGATATATCCATGAAAGTACTGAATTGACTCGTGTTTTTTTCATGATTTTAGTGTAACTATTTTTATTACGTAGAGAAAAAACTTTTGATTTAAAGAAAATTAGAGCTAATATTCCAAAATCATTCACAGGTTCATTAATTGTTGGCATCAAATAACTTGAAATTATTTTTATATCCAGGGCAACAAACCACTGTTGGCCAGTGACATCATTTGGATTGTCACAGGCGTTTGAGGCAGCTTTGGTTCAGTAGTAATCATCTTGTTCTATTTATGTGCAAATAGTAATATGTCTTGCAATATCAAGTCATAGTCCATGGTCAACGCCACAGTATAAACAAGTAAGCAGTATGTTGTCTCGGCAGTGTCTTCGAAATAATTACCTACGGCCGCTCGGTAATAATATTAATTATTTCTACTTCGTTCTTATTTCTAGTTTCAAGTGACACTGTACTGTATGTATATATATATATATATATATATTCTATGTATTTTGCTTTTAACATATCCAAAATATAAAAAAAATCTCGTGCGATAATTGTGTACGGAATACCGAAGTTTACCGAGATTTCGAAGCGCGTAGTTTCGGCCGTTTGTATGAAGATTGAATACTGTATACTTGATTATACTGTGTCAACGCTTACATTATATCCAAATACATTATCTTGGCAGCTCGCGTAGCCACAATAGAACGATGCCGCTTTTTAGGGTTCCGTACCTCAAAAGGAAAAAACGGAACCCTTATAGGATCACTTGTGTGTGTGTCTGTCTGTCTGTCTGTCCGTCTGTCACAGCCAATGTGCTCCAAACCTACTGGAATGATTGAGTTGAAATTTGGTATACATATGTAAGTTGGTGACCGCAACACGGAGGTGTAACGTAAATAAATGAATTTTAAAAAGCAAATATATGCGTCGAATTGAGAACCTCCTGCTTCGGTTTTTTTGAAGTCGGTTAAAAATCCGGGCCACTTTAGGGGTAAATTAAAAAGAAAAAAAAGTTATACAAACTATATCATGTGACATATCAAATGAAAGGGCTTATTGTAAGGATCTTAATTATTATTTTTTGGAATTTTAAGATAAATAGTTTGGAATTTATTGAGGATAATAGGTGAAAATTGACCATTCCTTTCGTACCCCTTCTTTTCGAAACAACTAGGCTTAAATTTTGAAAAATATACAGATAATAGTTCTTTACCCTAGGAAAACCTATAAGAAATTTATGATATTTAAAGTAACATAGGAAATTTCAGATAATCATGTGCGGAACGGAAACCTCTCCACGCGAGTTTAACTCGCGCCCCTTAAATTAGTTAATGCAGCCATGTGATTATTTAACGTGACGCAGTGGCTGATCAGCGATGACGGACACATTCAAATTTACACCGAATGACTTTGTACTGAAAGTCTAAGTAAATATTTTTGTTCTCCCCTGGTCAGGGGTGTGATTCTCTAATGTTCACAGCGGCTGATCAGCGGATAAACGAAAGTATTGATTTCGAGTGTAAGAACGAAGTCATTCGGTCTAAACTTGAACGTCTTCTTCATCGCTGATCAGCCGCTGCGCGTCTTAGAGAATAACACGCCAGGGGTGTGAGTGTGATTCTCTAAAATAAACACTTCGTTCAATAACTCACCGGCGAGCGTAATTTGACCCGCCAGTGCGTATAAAAAATGTTCGTGCGTGTATTCGACATTGGTCGTATTTCGACAGAGCCGACGGACATAGACACCTAACTCCGCATAATGCCTACCAGCGCGCGGGTCAATTTATGATTGTTGTTTGAAATGAGAGACGAAATGAGCGACGAGATTTGTTAGAGAATAAATAGCAGTCGTAAGAGAATCGCAATACAGCACACGTTGGAAAGGAAAAGTCATTACCACACGTTATATTTTTAACCAACTGACGTCCCCGGCACCAGGCAGTATCATTAAAAGGCCACGCCACATCGCACACAATACGAATGCTCACTTCACCTAGGTTCCGTCTCAAAACCAGTCTACTGTAAAGATTAATTAATGTTATAAATAAATGTATCAGGAAAATATGGAAAAATAGATAAAATGAACAGGTAAATAAACATAGGAAAATACCTGTTGCCTTTGTTTTGCCGGGAAAGTTACTGACGCAATGACTTCTGGTTTGTAATGAGTTAAGGAAAACACGAGTAGGTAGAGTCGATGATAAAAATAACTATCATGAGCTTTTGCCCGCGACTTCGTCCGCGTTGAATTCGTTTATCGCACGTAGCGCCATTAACCGAAGTTTATCATTTCTCATATTCCCTGTATTCCAGTGGCGAAGCCTGCCTACAAGCCGATTCCTGACGGCTTTACCAAGCTAGAAAGCTACGGCTAGCTGTCAGTGAAGTCCATGTTACTCTAACTAAATGTCAGACTCGCACGTACGGTTTTAATTCTTCCGGCTTTCCTTAGGAAATATTTGACGCCTCGCCACTGCTGTATTCATAAAGATTTCTGAAAGTCCTACCAGGATAAAAAGGGGTAATAATTATCCGATGTCCGTCCATCTCCATATGTATATCTCCGCCATTTTGAGAAATTTCGAAAAGCTGAATGTCCAAAAAACATCATAACTATCGAACATTCTCACACATTTTCTCTAGAATCGGTTGAGAAATGCGACCTGCCGGACATTCGGACATCCGAAAATCTGGACATACGAAACCATTCTTGCCTAAGATGAAAAGGAGGCGCTTCGCGATCACTCGGTCAATTAGTAACGATAATTGAGTACCTAAGTAATTAATTGAATCTGATCAATCGGCTTCTTGGCCCCCAATTCTCGCTTCTGTCGAGATTTAGTCTATTTCGAGATGATCTCGAATCGTGAATCTCGAGTACGAATGTCACAAAAATCTCTACAGCGACGGAAAATCGTATTCTCGGTGTTAATAGAGATGATACGATGAATGTCGTAGGATACTACATTGTCTATGGCAAATCTGCGTTTTATTATCTCGATAACGTAGTAGTTGTAATCGAAAAAATGTACATGAACGTTTTAGAAATATATTAACTATTGAAAACTTCAGAATTTACCTTATTGGTAATCTTTAATGTTCAATAAGTATGTTTTTATTTATTTTAATTATTTTTGACACTTGGTTGAATGAAAAGGACGTATAGCGAAACGCAATATTTTGATAAAAATAAACACATTAGGTATTAGTAAGCTATTTTGATTATATTCGATTATATGGATCGTCAGTAGTTGAAATTATCCGCCAATATCTGATGACTGATGATCAAGTGCAACCAGTGATATTGCACAATTATACTGATCGTCGGTAGATGATATTGACCGTCAATATCAATTACTGACGATCAATATAATCGAATATAATCAAAATAGCTTAGTTCGAAGAAGTAGTTAATATAATGGAGACTGCGCAGAAGGCTCGGCTGATAGCCCTTATCGAAGCAGACAAAGAGCTTCACCAAAAGAAGTTTTCCTCAACGAAACCGCGAGAATTGGGTCCTTGTAAT
Organism: Tortricodes alternella; assembly: GCA_947859335.1. Taxonomy (NCBI): domain Eukaryota; kingdom Metazoa; phylum Arthropoda; class Insecta; order Lepidoptera; family Tortricidae; genus Tortricodes; species Tortricodes alternella. The sequence goes on along the minus strand of OX401973.1, from coordinate 14,407,967 downwards.
GACGAAATATAAAGTAAAAACAAGAGATTTGATTTCTAGCAAATTACCCTGTCTGTCAATATTTTAGAAGAGCGGTCAGTTATTAAGCCGGGAATACACATGCATGTAAAATGGAACAGTATCGTGCATGCTAGTTAGTGGCAAATGTTGTGCAATCTACTTGCTTGCCAGATACAAGCATGCCAGTTAGCGTATACACGTGACAGTAGGTAGCACGTGCAAGGAACTGTTATCCAAGTGTGCCAGCTATACACAGGCATGTGTATTCCCGGCTTTACTGCCAGCCAATCACCAGAATGTTCGAACTAATAAGCCAATTAAATTAGACCCGTTGTCAAAGGAGGGATTACCTGTCATGAAATAACTACCCCGTAACATATGGTTCATGTTTATCAGTTCATGACAGATGACAGCAAATTAATTGCTATCAGGTTATATGTAAAACAATGGATAGGCTTGTGTAGTACATGTACTAATGAACTAAAAGAACTAATTCCCGTCACTGTACTAGAACGAACTATTCCTTAATGTTTCTGCTCTTAGTACATTTAGTACAATATGCGGAACGAGCAGCGACAGTGAAGCGATCCGATTGACCGACCGAACGGCTGTCGGGAGCAGACCATGGATAGATTATTTCAGTTTACTAGTGTACTAAAAGACCTGACTAGTACATTTGCACGATTGTACTAGTTTAGAGCGATCCCCCCGGTGAACAAGTACGTACAACTCTAATCATGGAGCTATGTGTCCTTATAGTAAACGCGTTTTTTTTTAATTGCCTTCACACTCTTCAGTTGAAATAAGTTGATGCTCTCAAAGTTAATTTTCATATTACAAGCTTTTTCGCCCAATGGACTTTAATATTGCTTTGTCATTGGCTATCCTGATTATGGAAACCAGTTTTAAATTGACATCAAAGCTATGACTTTGACATACTAACCAACAAACAGACAAACAAACAAATGAAGAAGTGACTCACCGACGTATCAGCGAACTCAAACCATTGAAGCTAGAACCTTGATATTTGGATGGTAGGTTCCTATGACTACGTAGTTAGGGGTGTAACTAAAGAAGCATCATTCGAAAGTTAGCTCCTAATGGGGTTATAAAAAATCCAAGAGGTCACAAATGGGTAAAGAATTGTGAAGCCAAAAACAACATTCCAACGGATTTTCTATAGTACCTAATTCACGAGCGATGTTTCCCAGTAAGTTCGGAATAAATTACAGAACAGTTTCGCTGTTCGCTGGCAAGTGCCAACGTTGCACTTGACCTAGTTTATTCTGAAATGTATCGCTTAGAGTTGGAGTTCTTTCGCGAGCGCTACGGACTTAAAATTTGGCAAGAAATCGGCTAGGTGCATAACGTACTAGACATTTTTACTGAGAAAATGTTTTCTTTGAAGCATCTGGAGGTTTCGAGAAATGATACATTTTATATTGAGTTGATGCAAGAAGAGGTTTGTCTAGCTAGCCCAATGAGTTTTTATCCTTATGTTTTTTTTTTATGTCAATTGACAAACGAGCAGACGGCACACCTGATGGAAAGTGGTCACCGCCACCCATGGACATCTGCAACACCAGAGGTGCTGCCAATGCGTTGCCAGTCTAGGGAGGACGGGGAATGACGGGGAGGACGGGGACGGGGAATATCGGCGTAAAGTAATAGCAAGCTATTACTTTACGCCGATATTCTGTGAGAGTGTGGTACTTACTACTCCGGTCGAGCCGGCCCATTCGAACAGTAATCATCTAGTGATCATCTGTTTGGCTCTACCACTACAAAATATAACCACTACTTAATATTATCTAGCTGAGGCTCGCCCAGCTGTGTTCTCTAACAAATCTCGTCGGTCAGTTGTCTCTCATTTTCGTCCGACAATCATAAATTCACCTGCACGCTTGTAGCCATTATGCGGAGTTAGTTATGTACAACCGTCGCCGCTTGCGTCGAAATACGACATGTACGGCAAGAACATGTTGTTTGTTGTTAAGTTAGGCTCGCCGGTGAGTTCATGTTATATGTCGTATAAGAGAATAACACCCCAGTGGCTCTAGCATGCCAGACACGAGAATAAGTTACACCCGTTTATCTCTCTATCTCTTTCGTCGGCACTAGAGTGAGAGTGTCGCATTTAGAGATAAGACGGTTTAACTTATCCTTGTGTCAACCTTGCTAAGAACGCAAGAGCGCTTTTTTTCTCTCGCCCTGTAACTAGCCTTTCGTCTTAAAACAAGTCTCCTAAAATGTCATTAAAATCACTTGTAAACTATGTATACTTAAAAATGTAACTGATGCAATAATAACTGTATGAGTAGTACAGCGCTTGACTTTTAGTTTTTTGAGTTTTCTCGTTTCAGTAGGTATATGTTAGATAACAAAACACCGTCCCAAGACTTGCGGCGTAAGCTGCCCCTTGAGCTCGCGACTTGAGTAGCGCCACACAAAGGTCCCGCAGAGTGAATAATTGTGGAGAATAGCTTCTAGAATATACTTGGAAGCGCCTTTTTAGGCTGACTTTTTCAGTTGTAAAATGATTTAAAAATTTAGCAGAAAAATACTGAGGCAGAGTCTATGATCAAGCTGTTTTGTTGTGGCATGTTTGTTATTGCATAATAGTTAATATGCCATTCAACTCTTTCGGTACTTGCATTTGTAGCGCGTTCCCGTGTTTCACGAAAACTCGCTACGAACAGAGAACCCAGTTAACGGGTTCTTGGCAATAAAATCATTATCCTGTACAGTAGCAGCCAATAAGATCGCTGGGGTGAGGCATAGTCATTTTAGTAAAACTCAAAGAAGCCATGTTTTTCTTCTAGAAATACGATATTTATAATCAACTTCATGTCAGGAATCGTGCCGTTTATAGGCTTATTTTTTTAATAAATTGTTGACGCTGTCGACGTTCTTTTCGAGGTCCATAATATCGGATGTTTTCGCATTAAACGACGAAATAGGATATTTGAGAACACGCCCTACGCTTTCATCTATATTTGATTTAAAAAAATAGGAAGCCAAGAAATCCAATGGATTTTTTGTGTGAATATATTTATTTTCACTCCTCCTATTCCAAAAAAAAAAATTCTACCCTGCGTAGCGCGAGCAAAGTGGCATTTTGTTCCCTGCTGTTTTATTTGAATTAGTTTATTATTGGCATGGTTTTATTTGGTTACATTTGAAAGTACTAAATTAAATATTCATAATAATGTAGTCATTGAGTGTTTCATTTGTTTTCTCATAGGAGAAGTAAAAGGCAGTGTTTCATTGGGGAGCCAAAAATATTTATATCTCGGTCTGTATAGTTTGAGTCCCTTGCTTACACGTCCTATTATACGTAAGAACCCCTCGCTTCGCTCATGAATTTATTCAAGAATCCTCCGTTGCACCTGTATTCAATATTTTGCTTTTGGTCTTTTTTTATCGTATCGTTGGAACTGTAATGTTAAAGTTGAAAAAAAAAAACTTACTACTGGGTTTCTTGCGGCGTTTCTTCTCAGCAGATGTCACCTTTCGAAGCGCCGGTACATTCAGACATAGGAAAGAACCCGAGTGGCCTTTGAAAGTTCAAAAGAATAATTTTGAATTTTGAATTGGAACGTCGCTACAATATCGCATGGACGTTCCCGAATAGAGGCCCTGTGCTGTAGGCTTTTAAATTGGATAAGTTATAATGGATTTAATTTAATTTCATTCTAGTGACTATGTAGTGATTCTAAGAGTTTAGATACCCTTTCAGCAAATGCAGCCACGCCTATTTTCAAGAGCAAACTGGGACCTAAGTACGAACAAGTATTCATGTCTTCGTAATTTAATAAAGTTTGAAAGCCCCTGTGTATTCGTGCAGAAATTTTAATGACTGTATTCAATTTAGTGTCAGATTCAGCGGGCCGGCGCTATTAATGCATATTTAATAAGCAACTTCTAGATATTCTACGTTAAATTCTCTAAGTACTTTTAGAACAGGTTTCACAATATTATTCGCTCTAAAATAAAATACTGCGCGAATGCCACGAGGATATATGAACGTACATACCTACCTATATGAAGTATTGTACTACCGTGATTCTCCGCAGATTAAGTAGGGAAAGAAGTTTATCAAGTAATCCAGATGTGCTAAAACGCATAAATTGTAGAATAATATTGCGCAGTTTCTCGGATGGAAGACTCTTTGTCAGGGTCGAGCTCCTTGTTGATTGGACTATAACAGAGACATTATGCTCATACACAATAGAACACCAACTTCACAACAGTCACATCTCTCTCTCTCTCCCTTGTTTGGTATGTCGAGTACGTTCAGTCCCGTAGCTCTAAATGTTCCCTAATCTCTTTATCAACTGGGCCAAAGAAAACTCATCTTAGGCTCAAATTAAAAATAGCCGTAAGGAAGATTCTGTCGTGTAATCAAACTTTCATTATTCCGAAATTTGAATTTGAATTATTACGCTGTCCAACGTAAAGATTAATTCTAAAAGTCAGCCTTACGCTTACGGGCACAATTGAGAAAGTTTTTGACAAGTAAAGCGCTGAAAATAAACGTTTAAAAAGTGTATACGATTGTTTACACATTGCTAGAAGCATTAAAATTAAGAAAAGTATAACATTTTCACGTATTAGTAGCTATAGTCTTCAACGCAATAAATGCTGCCTTATTTAATTGTAAGTTTAACATTAAAAAAACTTAGTTATGATATGATTAATTTTATTCTGTAACTGACATATAATTACGTACAATTAATAATGAAAATGAAAATGAAAATATTTATTTTGCAAGCAGGCCACATGGGCTCTTTTACATGTCTGACTCTGAAGCTACCAGCGCTTCGAAAGCGCTGACATCTGCTGAGAAGAAATGCCGCAAGAAACTCAGCAGTAAGTCTTTTTTTCAACTTTTACATTAGAGTTTTAACTAAAACGAACACATAGAATGGGTACAAATTAATTATAATAAAATCCTAATAAGGGAGATATATAGTATATTCTCCCTATAATAATGAAATTTTGCAATTTGGAAGATCCAAGAATGTTTTGCATACGGAATATCAAGCCATGAGAGGGTAAAACTGTTTACCAAAAGAGCTACTTGATACAAGCTCGATTTGACATTCAATTTGTGCGCAGGAAACAAATAAATAAAACTATAAATTCATCGGTAGGCATAGGTTTTAAGCCGATTAATGAGTCTGTTGGCGCCAGGCACGTCTCGTAGCCACTATAAACAACATAAAACACCACAACTGGGTTAGTGAGCCAAATCGATACAAATGAATCGACCGTTTGATCCATTTAAAATGTACACGTCTGCCGCACAAATACTCCTAATGTTAAACCGTAGACGCACAGTATAGAACACGAATAACAATAAATAAAATATTTCATACTAAATAAGTAGACGATTAGACCAATAGTAAGTGGCATAGTGTTCTTACAGCGTGACATAAGTATACCAGATTCCTTCGAGGTCCCAGTGTTGTGATATCCTTACAGAAGTTTGCAAAAAGGTCTGGCAGGACAGGAACAGTTTACAGGGAAAAAGAAAGGTTACAGACAAGCCACCACTTTATCTATATACGTTACGTTGGTCGATTTGTCACTGTCAACAAAACTGACTCTATGATAAAAGTCCCGGATCATAAGTGTTAGAACTTCTATAAATTATGAGGAGAATACGCCGTGGTATATTAGAAAGAAATGACGCTTTCCACATCTAACTTTAACACATGACGGTATCTACTGATATACAGAATTCCTGATGCTTATCGTCCAGCTTGTATTTTCACCACATCACTTTCCCTATTTTAGTCTAAAGTGACCAGACAAACCGCGTTTTGCGGGTCAGCCCATATCTCACGTCACCTTGCGTCGACCCACGCTAACTTTTGCTTTGCCCGCTCTGTCCAAAACTTAGTAATTAACTATAATGAGAGAACTGACGCTGTTGCCGAGTAGCTTTGCGCCGGCGGCTTTCAAAATGAAGCCTTCAATGGGTATTTTGTAAACAGTCGACTTTTTCATTGAGTCGAAATGTTTTTCAAGTCTCTTACAATTTTCTTACATTTTGTTTTTATTTTGAGTGCCTTTAATTTTAATTCAATTCAATTAATTCAATTATTGTGCAAAAATGCTGCCAGACGAATCTTCAAACGCAATACAGGTGTATTTATTTATTACAGTGACGGCGAATAGTTTTGGATTCAAAACTTTAAACAATGTGACTATGGACAAAAAACATTTATAAGTGTAATAGAATAAAAATCACTCGCAAGACAGATATTTTCCTATCTTTATCTTTACTCACATAAAGTTTACATGTACGAAAAAAACATCTCAAAAGGAATATAGGTATATAAAGTTGCGTCTGCAAACTTAAAACGGTCACTTATCTGTAAGTAGCAGCAGGGAGCAAACTAAATCTAACCGATTTGCAGATACCCACAAAATTGCAAAGAAACTTGATATATGGCAAAGCATATAGCTTAGTAGGTAGCATCTATGTGACTTTGGCCGACTTCCAGCGGGACCAATTGACCACGAGGAAACGACTACTATCACGGAAATAATATTAAACTTCCTCACGTCTGAACAACGTGACTATCTGCGAGGCCGTTTTACGTTGTAATTGAGTTCAAATTCGTTCAAATAGCCATCTTACAATCGCGTATTATAGCAGCGTTTCAGATAAGCAATGGCTTTCAAACCGATTGTATTCGTTGAGGCTACAGATAGGTATTTAAGTAATTAAAGTGATCGTAGTCACAAGATACTTTTCAAGTAGCTAGCCTTATTCAACGATTTTAAAATTAAGGAATATTCAATATTGGTGGCCTTAATATTATTATTATCAACACAGCTGTGCATCTCGAGGTCTCTCTTGAAAGTGAATTTCTTTGAAGCTCTTATATTTAAGTAAAAAGTAAGTTAGAGAAATAAATGTAAAACGAATAAAACTGTAAATTCTGTTTACAGTACAAGTAAATTATAACATTGAGCTCTAATAACATAGCCAACGAGAGAAAATGTCTTACGAGCAGTGGCCTTTAACGAAGTATTCATAAAGTTTATTGATCTGGTAGACATTAATTGCAAATTTACTAATACGAGGAGACAATATTGCAATCTTGATATAAGAACCACATTGACTAAGTACTGTTTCCTATAAAATGGTCTGACATTGGGTAATGTGAATCGATTGTTTTTTCTCGCATTAGAAAAAACTAAGCCTTTGCCTTGGCATGCCAATCTTACACTCTTGTTTAAAAAGTCCTCGCCTTTGGCTCGGCCTGACTCACTCATCCAAGAGTTTTGTCCCTTTTCAACAATTTATTCTTATGCAAACTTATAGGTGTATTTTACTCTTAGCTCCACCAGCTACAGCGTTGGCGACAGTCCAAGCATATATCGACCGCGCTTACAACATAAGTATGCTGCAATGAATATCTGAGAGAAACGCAATTAGGAAACGCGGCAAAATGTGTGCATTAAGAATTTATGTGCACTGTATTTGCCTAATTAATTCTCGTGTTGCTTCTAGAATTGAGAAGTGAATTACGTTCTACGGTGCAATTTGAACCTTTCCTTATAGAGTTCTTGTAAATACTGATTAAGACGTTAAAGTAAATTTTGATTTTAATTTTATCATGATGGTGACACTCGTGGTAGTTTTACGTTCTCATCATGTCACTGACACAGACTTTTAAGTAACTATCTCATAAAAAAATATTAGATCTTATATTATTTCAAGAGTTATTTTTAAGACTTCTTTTATGGTCTACTTACATCTGGGTTACACAAAGGGGGTTAAGTCGGAAAACTGATTTTTAGTTATAAAGCTTGTTGAAAAAAAAAAGAGCAAGCTACGAGTATATAACTAAACATCACACTTTTTCGACTTAACCCCTTTTCACTCGGACCCCAGAAATTTGGTTACTATTCTCTTTAAAACTAATATGGAGGGTTTTACAGAAAATCATTAGTTCAAATTTCGGTAACGAACGTACAAAACTATAACTGATTTATTAAAATCATCTGACATTTGATCTAACTGGCCTTTTTAAAGCCTGGCCTTAATGTTTATTCTGAGCCTTTAGTGTAAGTTTTAGTCATTGCAAACGTCTTGACCACGATTGCGTAAAAGCTATTTCATAGAATAGAAGCTATTTCTTATGGACGAAACGATTAATGCTTCGTCGTCTTTTTATGATTCGAACCTACACTAAGAGCAAAGAAGTCACAGATCGATTCCCACTTGAGGCACTCGTAATATATCGAACTTCAAATTGGGATTCACGCACAGGATCCCATTTGTTGTCGCTATAGCTTCAACTAAAACGGAGCTCCACTTGGAGGAGAGCGTGTCCGTTTGCTGTTTGAAGCTCAAAACGATTTATGTTTTTGTGTGTCTTTGTGTGATGTTCATCTCAGAGGAAATAAAAAACTAGTTTGTCGGGCGTGATGATGTTAAACTGCCATTGAATTTTGGCTGCTGTCAGTAACAGTTTAAACGTATATAATGTTCACATTTAGTATCAAAACATTGCACCGACCAAGTTCTCGAAAATTCTGTCGGACACATGCTGCGCACTATCAAATTTACGCTATTTAATATAGCTTTACCAACGTACAAGCACTGTGCCCCTGACTGTGCTCGAAGCATCCGAATTTTCATAACTACATTCTTGTATCATGTGTGAGAATTACCGTAATTCTTTCAGATATTTGAAAATATTTTTCATTTGATATACATTCTGTAAAATAAACAAGAGGTTTATCCCGCAACTGTAAGATCTCTGTGTACGAAGCTACCGGCGAAAATTTACGAATTTTCATAGTTTTCAGATCATATATAGAAAATATTGTGTTAAATAGTTCTAAAGATATAATTTTCAAATAAATATATTCCATTCTTCGATTTCATTATTTGTTAAGTGGCAGGATTCTGGCACATTTTTTTTTTAAACTGCGTAACAAAACGTATATGCAATAAAAAAAGAAAACACAGATATATACGATACGATACACGTTGAATTGATAACATCCTACTTCGCTTTTTTAAGTTTGTTGAAAATAAATAGCACATTTCGTATATACTTCTTTATCAAGTCTTTTATATCTACCTATAAATAAAAATTTTTATAATGAAGACCAATAATTTTTGGTCGCCATGATATGCCAAAAATAATGAAATCTCCATATCAATTATGGCTACGGAAATACGTTATTTATTCTTAAGTAATTTTTTTAGTCTGTTATTTGTTTATGAATGTCCAAGTGGCATTTTAATAACTAACTGACCATTGCGTCGGTCCGTTGAATCAAAGTCAAGATCATTCGGAACTTTTAGCCCGTAACCGACATAAACTAATTTTCTTTCTGTTTTCTCGTTCGAAATGATTTAATTGAAGAAGAGGGGTAACAAATACTATGAATACCGCTGGTAACATCTGACCAGAGGTGACCGTCTAACTGCTTTATTATAAATGCGAAAGGTTAAGATTGTGTGTGTGAGTTAGTATGTTTGTTACTCCTTCACGCTTCAACGGCTGAACGGATTTGGATGATATTTGGAATGGAGATAGCTTATACCCTAGAGTAACATATAGACTACTTTTTATCTCGGAGAGTCATCTACACTTTCGAGGGAATAACTATAACCGGATTACACGCGAATGAAGTTTATAAATTAACTTTAGACATTCTGTATAAACCCATTTCGTGTCAGGAAATAATGGGTAATTGGAGATGTACGACAACATTTAATAAAGTCCGTCCATCCGACTACTCTGCTAACTGGTAACTATATGAATGTCAGGCCATTTCTAACAATAATAAAGACGTGTTTATTTCAAGTGAAAATTAAGTTGTTCAATTATAATCAAGGTTTCATTGGAACAAACGATATCTTCTATCAAATTTGAAATCCAACGAAATTAATACGTTTTGTATAATAAGATGTCTCCACCATTTCCGGTCTTCGATCGGGAACTTCTGACAAGAACAGAAACTGCTCAAGCGACATCCGCTTCTGACATTTTTGCGTATTTTCATTCCGCAATTTTTTGAGGATAACAGGAGAAATTATTACGTGTAGTTGAACGTAAGTTAGGAGGTCAACGGCAAATATTATAAAATACAAAGGCATGAGATACCATTTAGAAAATAATCAATACACTTTGTAACCTGCCGTTCCGTTTCTAATTGAATAGAATAAGTAGAAAGCTGTTATTTTAATTATTATGATAATTTATGATATTAAAACAATGTAGAAAAAAAGAAAATACCCATTTTTGGAATTGAGCCCACATAATGCACCTCACCGGAGGAGGCACTCAGAGCTACCGGGTAGCTCAAATAGCGCCCCCCTATTTTTCTATTTTGGTGATATAATGTATGCCGACATTTTTCTCATTAGCGCCATCTATTGAAACCTTTATTAAACTCATAATAATGGAAAAATAAATGGTATTAAAACACCAATAAATATGGTTAGTGGAATTAATAATATGAAATTGATTAGTAACTGTTATTTTCACCCGACTGCAGCGAAGCAAAAACGAGGGTTATTTAATTATTATTTTGTTGATAGTTAATTCTTGGAACAAAAGTAATGGCGTAGATAACTGCGCAGTTGTCGTAGTAATTATTTATGATAACACGTACTATCACGGGTCACCGGCCACGACGAAACAAAGAGTCCAATGTGGCCATACAGCTAGCTTACTTTTTACCCGACTGTGCGAAAGGGAGAATATTCACTAAAATTCCATATTCTATATTTATTGATAAAATATAATAGAAAGAAAAACGAGACTACTGATTATAAGGGTTCACCGCCGCACATGACCAAAAACCCCAATAATAAGTTGTTGATTTAGAATTTGCCTTGAAGTAAGGATGGATGAAGGCAGAAAAAATATTGATATAAACAATGTAATTTAAACATTATTATGATGCCCCCATAAAATCAGTTGAAAGTTGCGTCACTACGATATTAATTTTATACGCTAAAACAATGATACTGAAAAGCTAGTCTTAATATATTTTAGACTGTCTAAAGGCTAATGAAACTTGGCAAAATGACTTGTTATTCTCGGAGATCTCGAAATTGGGACGCATTGTTGAGAATACAATTTCTCGGGTTAAACAGATACGTCTATGATATTATCACAAAAATATTCAGGCGTAGAAATAGTATCACAGCCGATGATACAGATGTAGATACAGAAGCGAAGACTGCCAACGGCTACCGGAGTTAACGAACCAAGTCGTCTACGATTATGTCTGTTGACCGAAAAGCGACATGGAATGGAAACTAGAGTTTTGGGACATAGGAGGAAGTAATTACTGCAAATGTAAATGCAAATGCTTTATATGTAAATCGCACCTCTGAAAGAATCATAATACTTACTGCAATAACTTATGTTCCAAATTTAATAGCATCATTCTAGATTTAATCGGGTTTAACTGCGCTCATAGTGATAATAAGCCAAATATTGATTTTATGCCTAACGTGACCCGATTCAATCTAGAATTACGTGAGCAAATCGTGAAAGTTAGAAAAAAATTGGTTTCAGTATAATATGTCAGTAATACAATTGACTTCTTTGTTGTATTTGATGTATTTGGTGCTGTGTTATGAATTAAAAAAAAACTATATTTCTTTACTTAATTGGCGGTATGTTGTCTTTTATACAAAAAAGGAACAAAAGCAGCGCACTTCAATTAATTTATTTCCTCACTGAATTTTGTTCTTTTTAAACACATTCGTTTGATACCACAAAAATTGATTTTTTTAGTAAAAAAGTAACATGATGAAGCAAACTATCTAAAATATGAGTCTCATTATTTTAATAAAAATGTTAAGAGACCTAGATTGCTGCTCCTTAACAGGATTTTGAATACATGTTCTTCTAAAATATTATCCCTTGGAAGTGTAATAAACAGAATTATTCAAAGACATTTCCCACGATACATTTAATCAAATCACTGGGCGGAATTTTTACATTAAGCAGTTTTCAAATACCGGGTGTCGCAATTGCACGCGGTTTTATATTTTAGCATTTTAGCATTAGAGTGCATATTTGAACCAGCAGCCCGGGGGATGACAAGGTAAGCCGGGAGTAAGTGACCTGGAAGCTTTTAAATTACGCCAGCTGAATATTTTATATGGCATCAACCGTTTGGATATTTCCGTAGCCCACATGTAATGCAGGATTCTTTCTCCATTCATTCGGACGGATTAAATTTATAATTGATCCATTTGCATATCGATCTATAGCTTTGTGTTTTGTTTGGATATTTGAAAGTAATATAAGTCTTTTGTGATGGTACAAATCCACCGCCAATTTAAATGTCAAGTCATGCAAAGGGTCGGAGCCTGAAAAAAGTAAGGACTATAATGTATTTTTTTATTTGACTGCCAATAAAGTATTAATATTTTATTTATATTCCATTAACAGCTACCCAAAAATTTTATCGCATGGCGGCAGTTAAATGATTAATATCTGCGGAACACCTGTTTTTAATATCTGTGAGAATTACCTTATCAAGGAACTGAGAGGTTCTCGAGTCAGCTGCCGTATTGGTTACGCATGTGTTAACAATTTTGCGAGGACAATATAGAACTTCTCAGACCCTCGATAAACGGTCTTGTGAAACTCTTGGACATCTGTGTAAGCTCCGGTCTGCATTAAACATGACCTAAAATATAATCCTTAAAACTGAATGCTAGTTTTCCGGTATAAAAAGGGTCCGGGCATTGTGGACAATGTAATCGGGTCACTGTGCAAACCATATATCGTCTGCTTACCGCCCTAAAAGTCGTCCCACACAAATCTGAAGTTGCAAAAACATCCTTCAGAACGTTACCTAGAAGTTCAAATTTCTAGGCAACGCATACGCGACTAACAGGTTAAGAAAGGAATTAGTCTATGATGTGACCCAAATTCTTTGCTTGGGTGTTTACGTTTAGGGCATAATTTCTCAGTCGAAATAATTCGTTACCCAATAATGTTCGTTGAACGCTATCATGTTTCAATAATGATAATGAAAATACTTCAATCTATTTACCCATTACGAATATTTGAAATGTTTTTTTGATGAAAATTCTTTTCGTTTATGCTATCTTTATTGATCTGAAACCCCGCAATATCTTAAGACCAAGGTCTTTGATTGGTGTGTTGCTTATGGAACAGAAACGTAATCCCTCACTGTGAGCCTTTTGAACAAGCTCAAGCGTCACGTGCTGTGCTTGGAGTTTCTTTGCGTGATAGAATCAGTAACGAGGAAATTCATAAGAACCAGAGTAACCAACAGCTCAGAGTTTGCAAATTGAAGTGACAATGGGCTGGGCATATTGCTCGAAGAACTGATGGCGGATTATGGATGGATGGGCGTAGAGGTTCTCGAGTGGAGGCCACGGACCGGGAGTCCAGTGTCCTGTCACAAGGAGCCACGACATTGCTAAGGTCGCTGGAGGCCGCTGGCCACGGGAGGCGTGTGATCGTTCATTGTGGAAATCTTTGTTGAAAATTGTGTTTACTTTAGTAAATATGATTGTGATTTTCGGTTAAGAATTTTGAGAAAAGGTATCATTAAAATTTAATTCTAAAGTTTGCCTGATTATTATTATATGATTAAAATGAAACATTTTATGAATTAATTTGCGTGTGAGATTTCGACAATCTTGAGAGACGTTTTAAGCCTCTTAAGGTCACATGGTCATAGATATACCACGTATCACCAGTATAACGTACCTTTATTAGATTTGCTCAATATTCGTCCAGTTACACAAATTTTCTTTACGGCGTTATGTCTTAAGAGTGATTCTTTTTGCTAAATAAATAGCAAAAAGAATCACTATCCCACACAGGCGCCTCATTCGGGAACGCTAAGTGATTCTGTAGCGACTCATAAGCCAGATTTCTCATCCCACTCTTCCGCACGACGCGTAATGCGTAAGAGCGAGATGAGAAATCTGGCTTACGAGTCGCTACAGAATCACTTAGCGTTCCCGAATGAGGCGCCAGGACTACTTTGGCAATCATTGGGGGAGGCCAAAATGTCATGCCATCATACTTGCATCATATATACCCATCGCATTCCTTACTTTACTCGCTAACAAGATATTTCCGCGGTTTTCTTTTTCATTTCACCTGACCAGCTTTGTAAGTTTCATACCTGCGAACAAAAGAAGGTTTTATTAACAACTGAGATGTAAGTACCAGGCGTTGTATTTTCCATTTGTTGTGAAAAAAATATATGCAAAAAGTAATTCGGTGATATGATGATTCTGCCCAAGGTTGTTATGCGAAACGGAAATATGACCTTCGATTTTATGCAACATACCTATTAGTAAACCTATAAATAGAAATCTTTTGTAAACTTTCAGAATCTGTCCATTTTGTATGGGAAATGTTTCCGGTCGATAATATTCCGATGGCGGCACATCTAAGTTTTTTTTTATCTAAGCACTGATAAAAGCGCAGAATAAAATATTAAGTAGGCAATACGATATTTAAATTACTTTTAGAGTAAATAAAATAATCTGCTGACAAATAGTTTCTGAAATTGAGTCTGACGTGACGTACCTACAATAAATAATTAACTTGAAATTTTAGATTTATAACATAAATTTGAAATGAAAAAATAAATTAAGTATTACTTTACAGTCTTTCAAGTCATTTCTAAGATAGAAATAAGTCATAAAAAAGTAAAATCGCTTGAAATTGTCTATGCACACGTATAATTTGCTTGTTTATTATAGAAATATAAACAAATTAAACCCGAACATCAAAGTTGTAGTCGCGTCAATTGCAATCTTAAAAAGATGTCGGTAAAATACTGTTAGGCCATAAACGCACAGGCAGGTGGCTTGCTTAGCACCTAGAGCATTGGCTAAAATAAAACGTTCTATATTTCTCGGCACCGGCCGCACTGCGCGCTTGGCGCCTTCAATAGTCATCGGACTCGCTCGGCTCTAAGCGCTAAGCAAGCCACATGCGTGTGCCGCCTTAGCCGTTACTAAGTTTAAGAACTTGTATTTGTTTAGACTCTCGTGGTATTTATTCGTGTCACTATACAGTTGCTAATAAATACATGCAAATAAAATGAACAAAAAATTAATATAAATAAAAAACCGGTGTAGTGCGAGTTAAACTCGCTTTTGTTTTTCTTTTACGGGACGAAACCCTGTAAATTGTTGAAAATCGCGGTTTAGAAATTCACGGCAGAACAAAAACGTGTAGAGTCAAAAATGGCTTTTGGCTGATGACAAGTAGCGACAGCAGCAGTGAAAGGATGTCTTTTGCAAGCAATCGTCGTTCATTTGAATATTCATAGACCTACACAGTTTTGCTTTGGACATTTTTCTTATTTACCGAAATGAGGTATAATGAAAAGTCCGAAATACCCGTCTGAAAATTAGTTCTTTCATAAATAATTAAGGTGAACGAGCTTACCAAATCTTCGTATCTCGGAATTTCTAGACTAATTGAAAATTCTTTTGAAGCTATCCTTTTGATGATTTTATCAGGAACGACAATAATAAGGCATGATTTACTTGTCAATTTGGAATAAAATCTTTAAGCAGTATGACGATATTTAATTAAATTGATAAAGGTGCGACGGCAAAAGTATTAAAGAAACATACGCATGAAGATTCTTTCAGCGATGAGAAAAGTTCAAGACGTAAGGGCGGTGCAATAACGACCCAATGCAATATTGCTAAGTCAACCCCACCGGGACTTCTGAAGGAAAAAATAGGATAAACCTGATCCAATCCGGATCCGAACAGATCTAAACGAAATAACCTAGATTCCGTCCTCCCTGAAGAATTCTCGCTTTCTTATTTATTGTCAGAGTAATAAACAGACCATTCTGTTATAAAAATTATAGTGATCATGTCATTATGATATATAACAACAATGTTATTAAATAATGACGTTTTTGGAACATGTTTTGCAAAAAAATATTCGTTAATCTTCTTATTTTATACATGACACCTTCACGTAAGTATGTTAAGTCGAAGGAAAACAATGGCTATTAATTCTTCAAAATAATGCTATTTTTTTTTGTAGCCCTGGATATCTCTGCTTATTTCTGTAGTTTCAAATACACAGTTTACGGATACTGAATTGGCTCATGATTTTGGTGTAACTATTTTTGTTACATAGAGAAAGAACTTTTGATTTAAAGAAAATCGAGCCAATATTCGAAAATAATTCACTGTTTCATTAATTGTTGGCATCAAATTACTCAAAATTAGTTTAATATTCAGGGCAAGAAAACCACTGTTGACCAGTGTTCTTTATTAAGGAAGTTGCACCTCCAAATTGTGTAAAACTTGGAGCCAGCTTGCAGGCGCTTAAAGGCGATTGAGTGTGAAATGCCACTTCGGTAAGTTAAGGATCCAGTCCACTGGGATGGAAGAAACTTTCCTAAACTGCAAATTTGATGCGGCTATAACTTCAAATAGAAAGTTGCCCGTGATAGGATACAATATCATTCCAGAAAAATTATCGCAGACTTAGGTTGAGCTGATAAAGCGATTGTAAGAGTAGTTCTACGATTATACCGCTAAAACCTCTCCCCGTAATTTACACAGTCTTTCATTGAACTTTGAGCTTGGAGCTTGAAGCTTGGCGAGCTCAGAGGCCATGAAACGCAACCGTGTAACCTGGTAGTGTCTGGGAGTGTGTGTCGTTTCCTGGCGCTGTCGCCGTTGCTTGTTGTGTCTCCTTAATGAACTGTTATTGACTTTTTCTTTTTGGCTTAATAGCCAATATTATTTGTATTATTAGGACATGAAATGTTATATTTCAGATTATTCTTGATATTTGCAGACTTTACATCTCCATTTTTATACTTGAGCGTAGAGACTGTCTTCATCTCCATCTAACCTAGATTAATCGTTAGGTTTGTCCTTGCACCTTTATGTGGTAGTTTTAGCTAAAAGTCGAATGAATGAAAAAAGACTTACTGCTGAGTTTCTTGCGGCGTTTCTTCTCAGGAGATATCACCGAAGCGCTGGTAGATTGAGACAAGTGAAAGAGCCCGTGTAACCTACTTGCAAAATAAGATTTTCATTATCATTGTCAGAAGTGCCCTTAGTTTGTTCGTTTATATTAATTGCAAAATGCCTAGTTTGTTGCTGCAAACGCTAAATGCGGAACATTAGCGCAATCAAAACACTATTTGACGCTCTTAGTTCGAGTCGGGTAATACTGGCACTGGCGCTTTGAATATGGAAATTACAGACAGCATTTAACTAATCGGGATTAAGTTCTCAGAGGAAGATGTTGCATCGTATGCCAAGTTTACTTTAAGGTTGCTTTCTCCCTTTACTCAGGGTTTTGAAGGTAATGTGCAGTTGACCATGGTCACATTGCTGGCTACATCGTGTCTGGTATTCTTTTAAATACATTGCCAATATTCCCGGCAATATCCCAATAAAGCTTTATTAGAGAAATTCTAACTATATCTTAAGAAAATGCCAGCTAAAGTAGGCCTAAAGATTTAGTCAAACCTTTAGCAATACCGCTGAGCACTATTCTGCACATCAACATCATATACATAATAAATAAGGCTCAAGCTATTTGGAAAGTTTTATAATTCATCATTGTTAAAATAAAATAAGTCATAAGTAGGCACTGGTAATGCAATGTTAATGACTAAACTTTCACTTGCTTTTATGTTGATTAATATTGTTATCGTAAGTCGTAAATTATATCAGAAAGTTAAAGCTCCAAATTTCTTAGAAAATCTGGAACATCTGTGGAAATTTTCTTAATAACCTATTACCCAATCATAAAACAAAGTTCAATTATAAACACGCCGTTGCAACTTTATAATTGGTTGATCTTTTACTCGATAAGGGTTTAAACCAACTGTACATTTTAAATGGTTATATAGATTTTATAAGTAACTTAAATGTTTGAGCGAAATACTAAATATATTATTGTAATGTTTTTTAATACTCATACATAAATCCACTTACATTAAACCAGCTCCTTACATACAAGTGAAATTGGTTAGTCTAATTAAGCTATATTGTTACATGCTAAATTTCAAGCGACATTTTCTTAATTATTTATCAAAAGGTTAGCTAATTAATAACAACATACCCTTTACAATAAATTTCTTCGCTAATACGGACCTCTAGAAATGTCCCTAAAGATTGCCGCGTCGGGCATGACACATAATTCCCCACCCGTTTACCTATCCCATTACCTAAGTCAATTTAATTAAACGTCTTGATTTATGTCATTCTGTAATACCTACAACAGCCGACATTGTTTCGGGGAACCCTCTTGATAGTTCATCAAGTCAAGACATTTTGCTTTCATACCATACCACAATTACGGCTCTGCCGGGTGATTGGTTGGCAATGATTAAACTGGCACCACAAGAAGCGGTTGTCACAGACTCGATAAACAATGGGTCCAATTCGAAACGGTGTCGCATCAATTTGAAATTCCCTAAACATAAAATAAGAAACGTCAAGTACAAATTTGTATAGCGCCAAGCTGTCAAAATCGAGTTTCACGTTTCTTATTTCAACTTTAGCGACTTTTAAATATAGCGAACACATTTTTCGAATGAGGCCCAATACTGCCTTTATAAGATTACTAAAATGTTTGATATTTTTTCCTAAAATCTACATTTTTTTGATTGAGTTGGGCATTTTTCTCTTTCTATTCGAAAAGGATTGCATTTGAGGAAATTGAATGTCTTGTTTTGGTTAATCAAGACGATATCGATAATGTTCGACTATTTCTAGTAGGACTTGCTCGTGTAAAAAGATCGTTGACGGCCATCAATTTTTTTTCGCCGTCAGCGCTCTTTTTACATGTGGTGAGGTATAAATAAACGTATGGAGACAAAATGCCTTTTGTAATGGCCACAAAGCACGTGACATCGATACAACTCGGAATAAGCCATATTTTTGATTTACCTTTTCAACGAAACGGCTGCATTCGCGAGGAATCCTCGTTTTGTATATTTTAATGATGCTTAAGCTTGTTCGTCAGATTTGCATAACTGCTGATGTGACTACAATGCGGATGACAAAGTTACCCATTACAGTTAATAATTAAGGCAATGTGGTTCGCCAAAGTGAAATGGAATGAACCGAAAGGTAAAAGGAGACAAAAGAGGTTTGATATATGTGTCCAGCACACGTAATTAAAATAGGGGTATTTCCTGGGTAAAAAAGAAATCCGTCCGTAGTCCGTCAGTTAGATTATCAAAAATTACACGGATTGTTTGCTTTTTCAAATCAATCAAAATTGACAAAGATAACGGGCATCAAAGTTCGGGAGTCGGGCTCATGATGTCACTCGGAACTTCAACGCACTATATCTTCGTAATTTTTTGTTTAATTGAAAAAGAAAATGTGATCAATATTTTTTCATATTTGTAATGACGGACTTATTAGATTGAATAAGACATTTTACTTAAAAACTAAGTTTAGCAACATACAACTATACTTAAAAATAAACAGGGTTTAAAATGCCGGAGCGCAGAGTAGCCCACCCCTCGCACGTGTAATGTAGTGTAATAATAACAAACAAAATAACCTTTTGATATTTTGATTTAAGCTCAAAAGCAGAATAAAGTCCTCACATAAATTACATAGCTGCGGAGCTGGGTCTCTGGGTACAAGGAATTCCAGTTTGAGACTAGGACTCAATTTGTTAGTGTCCAGGATATAATTATTATTATTACTAGCTATTGCCCGCGTGGACCTTTTGTATCGTGCGCAGCGCCATCTATCGAGGAGTAGCATTTCTCAAATTTCCTGTATTTATAAAGATTCCTGAAAGTCCTTCCCGGATATAGGGATAAAAAGTATCCCTAGTCCATCTTCATATAACAGGCTACATATGTGTAATTTTTATGGAATTTTTTTGGACGTGAAAATGGAACAAACAAATAAACAGACTTTTGCATTACTAATACTAGCCTCTGCCCGCCACTTCGTTCGCGTGGATTTCGCTTAAAGTTATTTCCTCGGTAACTTTTAAATTTTCCGGGACAAAAACCCTTTGTGCTATTCCAGACTATAATCTATCTCTATGCCAAATTTCATCCAGATTCGTTCAGCCGTTCTGGCGTGATTGAGTAACAAAAATACATCTATCCAAACTTTCGCATTTATATCATATTAGTAGGATTAGTAGGACTATATCTATTCACATGTCACGGTGTTTGTGGTTTCATCCCATCGAAACGGCTCCACCGATTTTTATGAATTTGTTATGTATAATTAATTCATGGGTATGAGAATATGTCATAAAGATACCGCTAGATGATTCGGGTGTCCACGTGGATGAAGTCGCGGGCGGAAGCTAGTTATATAATGTAATATTTAGGATTATTAGTAGTATGGTTTACTTAGACTAATGTCGACTAGAGCCTTTAAAATTTAATCTCTAGATTAGATAGCTCTACTGGAAAGCATCTAAGTAATATTATCTCCGCTGGGATTCAACCCACAATGTTCTGCAGCATATAACCACCAGGAAGTGGTATCACTTACATGCACGTGCAGGGAAATATTAATATATTCCGTGGTATTTGATACCTGAGGGATTCTTCGCCGCTTTGCGAACTTGTCGGTAAATAGTAAAATTTGTCTTCAATATTCTGCTTGTTTTAGGTTCGAAATTTAATTCTTTTTTAGAGTCTTCTTCCCAGGGTTGGAAAATATTCTCTTAAACTCTACTAATTTTAAGTGTATAGTCTTCGAAGTGCTGGTAGATTCTTTGTGTCATAATATGACGAGAAAAAGCGCCCTTGTGAGGGCAATTTGCTGAATAAACGTTTTGAAATTCAAATATTCTTTGATTTTGTATCTATGTTAAACAAAATAATTTTTGACGTCATAATACCTAGAACTTGTTCTACTAATTCTAATGCGCAAGGAAAAATGTTTGTCCCGCCCAGTAACAGTTAATTTCATGGACATTCTGTATCATTCTCTGTAGGTAGTTACAACAATAACCTAATACAACAATCCTATGTTGATTAGAACGAATTAATCTTTAAGCTTGTTAAGAAACAATAAATTACCATAGACTAAGACAATTCTAGGACAGCACCCGACAGATTAAATAATTTATAATCTGTAGCGCGATTGTGAGCAAGATCGGGGTTTAAGAGTCTGTAGATGGAGCTATTAATTATTCAGCTCAGTTCAGCTCTACTGTGACCCAATTTGGGTGTCCTGCGAACAGCTGCCTGTACTCTCGACTTATCTTGTCTGCACGCTCGTGTGCAAAGGCTTTGAGTTCCTTATGTTGGATGCACTGCTAATATTGTTATTGAAATACAGCAGAATATGATACACCCAATTATTTACCACTTATAACTATTTGATTTTTTATAGGCTCATTTCAGTTTGGAACTCGGATTTTATTGTCCTAAAAGGTTAAGAATGTTTTAAGTTTGTTTCTTAGATTGCAATGCAATTAGTTTAAACAGTAAACTTTAACTTTTTAAATTTTTATTAACGGGTGTCGTAAGTTTTGCAAAAGTTAAAGCCTCTGCCATCTGATTTGCAAACTAACATAGTTTTTATATCTACGTCTGAGAATAGAATATCTAAGCTGCTTACTGCAGTCCGTTTAAGGTCAGTGCCATAAATCCCGAGGGCACAATTTACCGTCCAAGGCAATAGAAAAGCGCAACTCGGCAACCAAACGCAGTCGCCAGCGCGGTCAAACGAATTGGTAAGCGTCTTGAATTGGGATTACAATGTGTCCGATTCTCTAATTTGCCGGGCGAACAATCGACGACGAGTGTGATAGCTACACGAACAGGTTTCTATACGACTGGTGAATCCTCTACGGTGAGCGAAGAGTAATGCGCGTTACTCAATCACATGGAAATTGGCTGAAATTCTCAAATGTAGTAACAGCATTCTCTATACGGTGTATTTATATTTGTCTAATGTAATATTTTGTCATTCATAACACAAGCCTTTAGAGCTTACTTTGGGAATAGATCGATTTGTGTAAAGATTGTCCCCTGATATTTATAATTTATTTATTTATTTACATTGTCTTTTATATTAGTTTCGCTATTTGCATAGGCCTGATGGAGATTCTTGTACATCGTTACATCTGGTATTGTTACAAAAATATTTTTATAACTATTCAGTAAATACGAGTAGATCGCATATACTCGAATACGTTGCATGGGATGGGTCTTGTATGTTTACGCGTACATGCACATGAGATTGACACAGTCTTGCATGCCACAACATGTAGGTACACAACTACATTCAAGACTTTTTAACCATATTATACTTACACATACTTATAAATGACACCACACTGATGATCATCTGTAGTAAGTAATTTTTCCTTCAACTCGGGTAAGACATGTTTGTAGACGTTTTTGCATATGAGACAAATTTGAAAATCGACGATATTCATCATAATCATTGGCATATGTACCGCTGCTTTACTTCGACACTGGCATAACTCGAAATGGCACCCTATTATTTTAAAAGTCATAACACTATTCAATTAAATATTTCTAATCGTAGACCATTTAATTTTTAAGTTGTCACTATGGAACTAAAACAGGCGTCTCACTGCTGGCACAGGCCTCTCATAAAACGATTAGGATTAAGAAGGATTAATAATTTCTGCTTGGTTCTAATTTCTAGTTGTCAAAAGTGATTGTACGAGTAAGTCAGTGGAGTAAAAAATTAAGAAAAAAATGATTTTTATGTATTTTGCTTTTAATATATCAAAAATATCAAAAATTCTCGTGCCATTTACGTTAATAATTCACGAGAGTGGGTGTTCGCCGACGGCTTAGACTTTTCGCTTCTCCTTTAAACCTGCGCACGCGACAAGCGCTTCACGCTCCCACACCAAGGGCTATCGCTCTACTAAATTCATTTTTAGATAAGATCGAGGATGTCGATGTTTTAGCGGATAACTGGCCCGTGTACTTTAGGAATATAGATTTATTTTTAAGTTTGTATTTTTTATAGTTTTATGTAAATGTACAATTTTAACAATGTGAGTGCTTTGGTGCAAACTGTTAACTCACTTTGTTCATATATAAATAAATAAATAAATAAATACATAAATAAATAAATAAATAATTAAATAAATAAATAAATGCGCAAGAGCGTCTCACACTGTCCGCGCCCGTACGTACCCGCGGCGCACTCGCGACTGTTGTGTACCTACCGAAGTATACCGAGATTTCGTAGCGCGTCGTTTCGGCCGTTTGTGTGAAAATGTAATACTGCTTACATACCTATACAGTGTCCGAGCTGTCCGACGGCCGACCATACCTAAAGAGCGGAATGACACCCCCCTGCCCTGGTAGAACTCAGGGCAATTACCAAATGTAGTCTATTAAAATTCTCCATCTGGTATTATTTATATGTGTAATGCAATATTGTGTCGTGAATCAAGGTTTTTTGTCACCATAAAAATGTTTTTTTCATAAATACACAATTATTTGCCTCATAATGAGTCATCACACAAATATTTGCCCTTACCGGGGATCAAACCCGGGACGCTTGCGTCGGAGGCAGGGTCACTACCAACTAGGCTATCCGCGTCGTCAAACCTAAAAATGTAACCTTTTAAATACAACGTTAATTAAAAAAAACAAATGCATTTAAAAATTCCATTCTTCCCAGAACCAAGATAATTTCCGTTTGAAGCTTGCTTCGGACTTAGTCCCCATAAACAGATTACTGGCTATGTGAATCTATTTAAGTTTTCTCATTTCAACGTTTCCCGAGTTTCAAGTTGCAGTCTCATTAGCCTAAGTTCAAGTCACGTGATTGTGGATTTGCATGACTGTTATTCCGAAGCATACACGTGCGAGTATTTAAGACACAGCTGTTTTCAACGTGCTTGCACGAGGACTGTATTCTGTGTAAAGATAGGGTGTCTTCGCTTATGCAAGGCTGTATTTTATTCGGGTCTGGTCTGTATTGGGAGACATAGGGGTCGTCCTAATACAACGCCACTACGCGATCATCGCAAGTGAGCGAGAATTTTACTCTAACAAATATATTTAACTCGAATATGTGACCTAATCAACAATCGCGCGACTCAAAGGTTTAAAAATCTGTTCGCGCGAACTTAGTTCGTATGAACGCGCGATGAAACATTAATTTTGAATAGGTGCCCTAATTGACATTCAGGCGATAATCGCGTCGCGCCGTCTGAGAGCGGGGCAAAATCGGTCATCCACAACTTCGGCCAGCTTGTGCACGAGATACGTCACACATTTCTTGACGCTGATTTTAGTAGGATCAGATGGAGTTAGTAAACGTGGATTATCTTGCGACGGAGGCAGAGCATACCAAGCCTCTTCGCCCATTAAACACACATTAAGAATTATCTTTGAAATTAGCTGAGAGTACTTTTTACGGTCTTTTTTCTTTTTAAATTTCGCTCTTCCGTCGAAAAACACATTTTACGACATTATAGTATTTTATTAAAAAGGCTACATCTACTGTGCATTTGGTTTTAATTTATAGTAACATTATATATTTAACCCTGTATCCCTTTCTCAACATATAACTTTACAGATATAAGTATATATCCATTTATTCTTAGTAACAATTGATCATTGTATGAATCGTTTTCTATGAAATTATAGAAAGTTTTTCGATAAACACACAATTTTAAATGTACAACTAGTTACTTTGAAAGGATGTCGTAATAATGACAATATTGACAATCATATTATTATTTGCCTATTATCTCTTAGTGTTACTGCTGCTGCAACACGTCTGCAACAAAACATGCTACACTCATACTTTCTCTACTACTATACGAAGATTTATTTGAACATGTGAATTAAGTGCCGAGTCAGAGCAGAGGAAATATCGAAACGTTTTTTTTTTACAAGAAAAAACTATCTCTAGTTCAGAAGACAAATATCGATAAGTCTTGGCACCTCCTCTGTATCCACCTGGGGCGACACGTTGTGCAGCCCGAAGAGATACAAGATCTCACTGCCCAAAGCATCTGGAACTTCCTGGATGCAACGGGATTAAGCAGAGAAGTATAAAGAAAGGGTTGCCACAATAGTAGATTAGCAATGGTCGAAGCGGCACATATATGGCCCAGTTAATCAACAATAACAGTAATAATAATAAAGTTCTGGCAGTTGATTTTGCCACAAACATTTCTAGTCTGGCCTCATTACACAAAACCACTACATTCAAAGCGATTTCGTATACGAAATATTAAAGTAACTTATAGCATAAATGTAAAATATGTAAGCCCGTATTACAAGATTAGGTTGCGTCGTTAGGGCCCCTTGTTATTTCCCGCGTGAGCAAATTTAAGAAATCCTTTTAGAAATCTACGAGAAGTGCAAGTTTTATGCCAGGGGGGAAAATGTTCATTACCGTTAGAAACGCCCTCGCCATCGCGATTCCTTCCGTGCCATTCCTTTTTGTATGGCAGTAATATTGTTTCGGGAGCGTCTCGCCAAAATAAATGTTTGTATGGACCCTGCGTGCCGGGGGTGCGGTGCAATCTAAACGTTATTGGATCTCGGAGATATTTTACATGGGGCTCGGGCACGCTTTATTGTTCACTCTACTATTAATAGCCCTAAGGAAGACAAATGAATCTAGGCTTATAAAAAGGGAATATCATTTTTTGAGGAATTATGCAAGTTTTTAACGTTATTTTATACGGTATTGTAGGTAGAGCAAGAGAAAGGCAAAGGATCGACGCGCACGAGATATGGTGCTGGAGGCAGATGTCGAGAATTCCTTTATAATACGAGGGCGGATTGAAAAGTTCGCGGCCTAACAATAAAAAAAATGAAATATTTTTCTTTTTATGCCACCATTTTGAACTGTCATTATTTCACTGTCAACCCGCGAATTTTCAATTGGCATCTGTATTTAATTATAATTTTACGGCCAATTGAAGTACATGTGTAGAACAGATTTTTAAGTATGCAGAAATTGGAACAACGTGCTGTAATTAAACACCTGCATAAAAAAGGATTGACTCCGAAAAAGATTTATGAAGAGATGAAAGGGGAAATCTGTCCATCATATACGATGATAAGAAAATGGGCAGCTGAGTTCCAACGTGGACGAGACAGTATTACAGATGACCCACGCCCCGGGAGGCCAACAACGGCAACTAATGGACATAATGTGGCAGCAATATGCGATATGATTATGAGAGACCGTCGTTGAAAAAACCAGAGAAATAGCTGACATCATAGGCATCTCCTATGAAAGAACTCAGAACATTATTGTCAATGAATTAGGTTTTTCCAAGGTGTCGGCGAGATGGGTTCCGAAGCTCCTTTCAGTTGAGCAAAAACGCAATCGATTTACAAATTTACGCGACTGTTTAGAACTCTATCAAGCCGATCCTCAAGACTTTTTAAACAGATTTATAATCACAGACGAGACGTGGGTTCACCACTTTACGCCAGAGACCAAACAGCAATCGAAGCACTGGGTTCGTGCTGGATCTCCGCCTCCCAAAAAAACCAAAGCGATTTTGTCTGCCAATAAAGTCATGGCATCAGTATTCTGGGATAAAAAGAAATAATAATGGTTGACTACCTCCAGAAAGGTGCCACCTTAAACTCGGATTATTATTGTGACCTATTGCGTCGTTTACGCGAGGAACTAAAGTCAAAAAGACCTGGAATGTTGACCAAGAAAGTTCTCTTTCGTCAGGATAATGCACGTGTTCACACGTCACTAAAATCAATGGCGGAAATTCACAATTGTGAGTTTGAATTATTGCCCCACCCGCCCTATTCACCCGATTTAGCACCATCGGACTTCCACCTATTCCCCAATTTAAAAAACATATGGGTGCATTGAAATTTTTGAGCAACGCAGAGGTTCAAGCTAATGTGGACAGGTATTTTGAGGATCTGGACGAAGGCTTCTTCAAAAGTGGTGTAATGGCCCTGGAATCCAGATGGAAAAAGTGCATTGAACTCGAGGGGGACTATGTAGAAAAATAATAATAATAAATATAATATGTGTATTTGTTTTAATAGTTAGGCCGCGAACTTTTCAACCCGCCCTCGTAATAATAATAATATTTATTGCATCCTTTCTTAGCTTAGGTACAGGTACATATAACATATTCTACATGTTGTGAAAGATTAACAGCTTCACCAAGAGTGAGCCTCTGACCTTCAAAATAGGATTAAGCCTGTGGCTTGAAGGCCAGTAAGTTGCTCCAGGTAACATGCCAAACACCAGCCAGGTAGGTGGCATTGCCTTGGCCTTGGCTTTGGTCGCAAAACGCACAAACATGTCTATCACTCGCAGCTCGAAATAACATTTCGGCTTTCCACTATTGTTACCAGCGATTGTTCTCATATTTACAGCATATTATGAGGGGAGGAAGTGACAGCCTTGAAAAGTTGGTTATCGTTGGCAATACTGAAGGGCGGTTATGAACTAGGTGCTCTAACTGACTAAGAGAGTCCATGTCAGCTAAACTTAGAGACTATCTGTGTTACGATCGCCTGTAGTTCACCTGTTTTTAAATTTCTGTACTTTTCATGTTGCTTTTATGTGTGATGTTCAGTGTAAAAGTATTTGTATTCCAATGTAATTACCGTCAATTAAAAACCAGATAGCGTATCGCCAAAATATAAAATTCTGTAAATATACATCTCACTTCAGTGTTTGTATAATTTCGAATGGCAAGCTGCGGCCGGCCCCGCCGTGTTTTAAATATTTCATTGACCCTTTCCGGCTCATTTTGTTTGTGGGTTTGCCCGTATTAACGCAAAGGATTAAAATTGCAGAGTGAGCCTGGGGACTAATCGCTGGAAACTGTTTAGTAACCATGACTTTTAATGGACCATTGAACGTAATTGTTTCTGGATAGCAAAAGGGGCGTTACCGTGAATATTGGGACAGTATTATGAATCGATATAGAGCACACCGGCGTCTGTGCAGTGTCGGACGGAGTAAGGAAGGCAGGTAGATATGCAACTGCGGACTCTAGTGAAATTAAATATTTCTTATTTATTTATTTATAACGCCATTCCCGACTAAAAGTTTGCACCAACACGTCGGTCATGATAATATGGACCCTTTGGGGACCCTTTTGGCTTTTCTACAGAAGATGCGACGCCCACGACGACCTTTGTAGCGAGACAGTTTCGCGTTTTGGCTGCATCGCGACATGTGGCCGCTAGTCTTGTTTGCAACGCGCGACCGAAGCGATGAGCTGGCGCTACAGTTGTGCTGTATTGATTCACCATTACTACTGTATCAATACAAACGCGTGACTGTAGTAATGCAGTAGCACTTTTTCGATTCAGCATCGCTACTGTATCGATAAAAACGCGCCACTGTGTCGGGTGACATCGGGGTAGGGAATAGCAAAGGAGGGCCACGGGTGTCTGTATCGATGCTGCATCGCGACTGTATCGCGTTAGTAACGATCCAGAATCGTGTCTACGTGGGCTATGGTACACAGACAACAACAGCATCGCGGCTGATTTGCGACTGTATCACGACTGCATCGCTAAAAAAGCGCCGTGGGCGAATGCCCTAAGTTTCTTTCGTTGAAAAACTTGATTAAGATCATGTTCTTATACAATTGGAGGTGTTAAATCTTTTCATCAAGTTTTACAAGGCTATGTAGCTTATTTATTGCACCTCATAAACCTGCTAATTTCGAAACCCAACCGAAGTGTTATTCATAATGTATGATTATCGATTACTTATCTATGAGTTTATCAAAGTACCTACGTTAAATGCTACTGGTAGAATATAAGTTAATAAGATTGCCTTAAGTTAAAAGTAAATAAATGAAAAGTAATAGTAAGTAAAGCAACCTTACCACCTAATAAGTGAAAAGTAAAGCAACCTTACCACCTACCAATAGTTTTGTTGTAATTTTTAAGAAAATATGACTTTATTTAGATGTGAATAGAGAATAGAACTTGCAACAGAACCAGTGAAAAAATACATATACAAAATATATTTATTTTAAACCTTACTAGTTATTTTTATGTTCTATAAAAAAAAGTGCATCTCACATTATCAAGTTTGAAATTGGCATGACAGCCTATATCCTTCCTTTGAATGTACGAGAGTTACAGTAATATATCTTTTATTGTCTCAGTCCCCTTTCGAGGAACAATGTGAAACTTTCCCAATAACATGGCTAAGAAATTTTCAATTATCAACTTTATCGTAAAATTGGAACCTAGGAGTCGCAGGACTGTATAAAGTTTTCATTCGACAGCCTTGCGAGGACTGTTCAGAAACTAATTTGAGTCAATTAATGCTTAATGCGTAGCTTATTAATATGCTTTTAAGATTTGGATTTTGTTATTACGCTTGTAAAAATTTAAGCAAGGACTTTACTAGCTCCAGATATTTATTTGAACTAAAGTGGAGTATGGAATGTATATTAAACATAAAATCGAAATATGGTATCTTTTTTATTATTTGAATTAATTACACGTGCACATACTCATAGTCATGATATTAAATATTACATGTATTTTTTGATAACGATGATTATGCTCTGTGCTGATTCTTCGAAGCAAAGTCAATTAAACTGTAAATAGTTGGCGAGTGAAAAAAGAATGCGGCGAATAATATTGTTATTGGTCTATTACTTTTTTCACCAGAAATTTTACATATGGATGCTCCGTCGGACATTCTCTTAAGGGGCTATTCTCTCTAGTATTTCGGCAATTTATTGCAGCAATTCGGGCTATCCTCATAAGTTTACATTCAAACTTTTTGTCCTCATTAGTGATGTAATATGTAATCTTTTTGGGTATAGCCCGAATTGCAGTAATAAATTGCCGAAAAACTAGTCGATTTACGAGCCCCTTTATGATTTTCTCGAATCCGTATCATTATAGTGCCCAACCGGCCATACTCTGTTATATTAAAATTAGCTAGTTATTAATGTATTAGTCCAATTAGAGGGTGGGCGTAGAATTTTTTAGACATAGGTTCATGATGTTTATAATTGATAAATTCGGTGAGACACTTTTTGATGTTTCATATAATATAACGGCATATTCAGTGGTCAGATGCTGTCAAAATATACAAATACGACAAATGTTTTTTTATAAGACAGCAAATTAATTTTACCTACTAACAGTAATAAAGATTACTAGTTGCAATGGCCTTATTACGTGTGCAGTCATTGAACTTTTCATAGAGTTAAATAACCACCAACTCATGGGGTGTGATTTTCTTAACTAACAATTCGTTCATGAACTCACCGGCGAGCCTAATTTGACCCGTCAATGCGTGTAAGCTACATGTCCTTGCGTGTATTCCACCTTGGTTGTTAGTCGACGCAGCTGGCCACGGACGTAGGTACCTAACTCCGCATAATGCTTACGTGCAGGTGGGTCAATTTATAATTGTCGGACGAAATGAGCGATAGGATTTGTTAGAGAATAACATTGCTGAACCAATGAATAAAAACTGCTCATGCCCAATTTTATATTGTGATTTCTTCTTGAGAAACTTTTAAAAGAAGTAACAAGCCGTGGTAGCAAGTTTTCTCTTCTTCTAATTTTAACTTAATTTGGGCACTGCCTCTCTTTGTGATACCAACAAAGTGCCCTTAACAATTTGAATCTGATTAATTAAATAAAAGGGTCTATTGAAGTGAATCTCTAGGTCACGGTCTAAAGGCCCGGTCACATTGCGAGCGCGGTAGGAGCGCCGTGCGACCGCCGCTTGACGTGAGCGCGGCACGAACGTGTAACGTCAATCTAGTCACGCCGCGCTCGCATCTCGCGCGCAATCTGACGTCTCTCCTTATAACCACCGAATCATGACTCAAGCGTGCGCATCGCGTAGCACGTCACACCGAAGTCTGAGCTCAGTTGTCCGAGCACGTGATATGTGTGACGTCTGTTACGATTTCCAATAGGAGATAGCAGATGACGTCACGCAGCGGTCACGCTACGCACTCAATGAGAGCGGGCCTTAATTTTGCTGGCGTTTCAAATACAACGAAGGCTCTCTAATTTACTTGCGAAAATAATTAAGGCGTGCCGGTAACTTTTTTAAACCAATGATTTGATTCAAATGTTAGGATGTTTGTGCCGAAATGAGTGTTTACGGGCTGGACGGATTTTTGGGGAAAATTGTGGTCACAAGAAGTCTATCTCTTCAAAAGGCTTTGCTTTTATAGTTCTTGTACAAGCCTTTAATAAATACCTAGAAATAATCAATTTTGATTGTATATAATTTATTATCAAGTCATCATCATGCTTACAAATGCAGGTCTCATAATCATGCAGTTTCAATTAGAGCCTAACTTAGCTGGGATTTGGAAGTCTCCGGCAAAATTATGCACCGCAGCCGCGGCCTGACCCAGTCTGGCAGGCCGTTAATAAAATGGGGTAGAATTAAGTGCGGATGAGTCAGCGGTTCTTAGGGCCTTTAGAAAAAAATATGTAATTTCTTTTCTGTATGTTGGTGGCAATGTGGTATAAGCTTCTGAAATAGGTGGTGGTGTTTCAATAATAATTAATCAAATTCAGAACCGTTTGTACAAACTAGGACAATCAAGATTGAAATTGAAAATGAATTTTGGCAATAAAGATCGGAAATAAAACAATTTTATAAAGATATTTTTATAAATATTTTGCTTATGATATATATCTAATTTTAAAGTCAGTAAACTTACTAAAACTTTTCGGGTTAGCAGTGTATGTAGGTATTAATGTCATTTCCAATTCTCACCTTTTCCATCAGATTCCAAATTAAACCTTTAAATCCTCATATACCTTTTACGCGTTAGTTGGATATAACCAGATAACGGTCGGGTGTTCCCGCGGGTCTCGCTAATCTACATCGAACTACCTGCAGGTCGGCGAAATTATCTTCTATATTATAGTCAACTATAATCTATTCGAGGAAACGAGGACTTGCTAGCGACTGTCTGTAACTACAGGAGCACGTGCGTTCCAATAGTCAGTGATTCTAGAATTCCTTATACAGCTGCGGCTCTTAGCGAAAGACATCTCGCTCTAAGCCTCTAGTTAGATTAGAGTTGTCTATCGGCGCCTTGTGGTGATCTTTGAATCAGTTATGATCATTAGCGCTTGCCGTTCCAGGAGTATGGTACCCTTACCCTCCTCCCGCTCACACTATTGCGAATATTTTTTAGAATAGCGAACAGATACCAGTAAAATAATATGGATAAAGAAGTCAAATCCGTGATTCGCATAAATAATGAACTGGGTTTCGCAAATAATTAACACATGAACTTACCTTATGATGTTCGGTTATTTTTAGAATTATGTATAAATACCCGAATTGTCTAATTATATTCCAATCTGTCTGTAGTTTGATATATGTCTAATAGTGTCCGTCTGTTTTGAAGTTATGAGCTCCCACAAGGCTACTTTGAAAGAAAATATAAACAAAAGTTACCACCCGTAGTAGTAAAGTTTACATGTAAACAAGTAAATCACCTTATTATTTGTTTTTATTGACTAAGCTTTTGTCACTTGACTTTGTTACAACCAGAACTTTGAAGGTTACAAGATTTTATTGTTTTCCGATAGCGGAGAAACTGTGTGAATAATTCAATTATCTTTAGATAATTTATCACCGGTTTATAATTTGCCTATATAAATTTATCACAAGAATTTTCATTATTTTATTAGTGGATTATTTTGATAATTGGTGTGGATGATTTATTTTATTGTCTTAGATATATTACGTACATATTACGTGACGCGAACTAAAGCAAAATTTAGTTCGCGTCACGTAAAAAGAGCGCTGAGGGGCATATATATTGTATGGCCATCAGGACTTTTT
Organism: Tortricodes alternella; assembly: GCA_947859335.1. Taxonomy (NCBI): domain Eukaryota; kingdom Metazoa; phylum Arthropoda; class Insecta; order Lepidoptera; family Tortricidae; genus Tortricodes; species Tortricodes alternella. Next base: position 14,375,152 of record OX401973.1, on the reverse strand, counting down.
TTATGTGACGTGACCTGTACCGGTCTGTAATTATAAAGATAATGTCATTTAAATTTTAACGTAATGTTTTTTTTTTCGCTGAAAGCTCTGGTCTTGAAAAATAGTAAGTACATTTGAAATAATATTATCAGGAATAAAATTATGTTACTACTATATGTATAATTACTCAAAACTTCAGTAACACAAAGACACATATACCTGCAATTATTTTCCAATGACGGTAGAAACAGGTGCTTCGTAAAATGAAACAAATTGCGAAACTTGTTATCCGAGACCCTCTGAATTGTAACAAACTCACAGTAACATCGCGAGATTACGAGGCACGCTACGATTGCCATAATTTCCTGAGTTAGACGTTGTACTTTCAACGCAGGTGCCAAGTGTCATTTGTCCCGAACGCTCCTGTACATAATTTCAAAGCAAAATGTAGATTGAAGTATAAAATAGACAGTTGGTAGCGTTTGTACGGTAACTCGAGTCTCGGTAAAGAGAATGAGTTTCATGTTTGTGTTATTAAATACTATCTGTGCCCGCGACTTTTTTGGCCAATTATCCCACGGGAATATATTATCGGGATAAAAGGTATCATATGTTTTATTCCCAGATATGGAAATGGGGATCTGTCTGCCAAATTTCATCCAAATCCGTCCTGCCGCGCCGTTTGCGCATCTTCACATACTTACACATTCATAATATTACTATGTAGTTTGTAAACGTAACCTCGTCTACGTGGAATCTTTAAAATATCCTTCAAATTACGTGCTCTCATCGGGCACGCACGAACTTGCCGTTAATTATTTTTCGAGCCCCTATTTCACCCTGTTAGGGGTTGGTTGCATTCCGTCAGGGATGTAACTATCTCTATGCCAAATTTCATTAAAATTGGTTCAGTGGTTAAGCCGTGAAAGCGTGCTAGACAGACAGACATACACAGCTACTTTCGCATTTTGTATATTAATTAATTAATAAAAACACTAACCACCACTGAATAAATTACTTACTGTTTCTTATCGTTCGGATGATACAACGGATTTTCTTGTAAAGTTATTGTAACAAGAATACGCTGCGCCGAATGCGCGGCACTCGCACTCTCGCGTTTGTCTGACATTATAGTGAATCCACTTTAAATACGTGGATGTGTTCGGAATCTTGCTTTCAATATGGAGTGAACGAAAACATCCAAACTATAATATTGTGTTAAAGTACCACGCATAAATTAGTCTTACTTTAAATTGAACGTGTTTTCACGAATTAAGAGACAAACACTTTTATCATCAATTAAGCAATCATTAAATGTCAATGTTAATTGAATTAGAGATACGTATAAATATAAACGCGAGTTAGAGCCAATTTAAACAATTATTCTTAGGTACTTTCATTAAATTAATAATTAGAGCAAATGTACAAATAAACAAAAGACGCTTGAGTGATCCATTAGTCGTTGCCAACTGATTTCAATAGGCAAAAGAACAAGGGTCGAATGGATTTTATAGAAATATTGTTCGGAAAACGTTTCTTGTTTATCGTCTTATAAAATCTTTTGTTCTTTTTCTTGTGATTGGTATTGCTGCTCAAATCATTGATTGTAATCTGTTTTCTTTAATAATTTATTTGTAAGCAAGAAATGTACTTTGAAAAGTAATGTTACTTTTAATAAGAGATTTTTTTGTTAGATAAGCAAAATGAAAACCGGCACTTGAGTCAAAGACTCAGGTGTTGCGACGAACGACCCTTAAGGATGAGAGCACTCCGAACAGCTGCGAAAGCCGGGCTTCTCACTATGTGTTTCGTAGCAAGTGTCTTTGATAAACTAAATTGACAGGAGCGTGTAAATAAGCGCCTAACACAATTTTAAGAACATCGGTTGTATGTATTTATCTGCTTAAGAATGGAAAGAATTTCATGAATTTCATACCCCTCCTATTTCAAGACGTTCTTATATTATTAATTTAAGCGATGTTTTATTCTGAAGAGCGCACATTGCTTCTTATTTTCGCAAGAAAATCTTCCTGCACACCCGCCTCTGACTTACAACTTACGCTTTGAAAATTGATATCCAATTCCATTTGTGCTTGGAAAAATCCAAACCAGAGGTGCATAGCATCTAGTCAGCATAAAGGCTCGACTAACCAGCTCTTGCTGTCTATGCAAAACGTCAAAGAGCACGTCAAACTGCCAGTAACGACGTCAGTTCCTTTTTGAATTCCGTCTAGATACTAGCCGCTCAAAGGCTGCACCTTAACTCTAGCAACCGAGGAACGCAGATTAAATTTGTATTGCGACAGGAACAACGGAAAAAATGTCTTATAAAAATGTATTTACCGAAAACACTAGCGCAAAATTGGAATACCCAACTTCTTTAAAGTCACAAGCCAAGCAACCAGTGGCGTAAAGTTCAATTTTGGCTCGGTATCATTTTATGCAGAAAATCAGCACGACGAAACAATATCAATTAACGTACCTACTCCTTAATCATCTATGGTATCCAATAATTCGAAACATGCGACAGAATAAGTAACATGCTTAGATTAAACTTTGCAACTTAATAATATATGCCTTTGTTAATAATTTGTTAGGGGCACACAGCAGTTTCTCAACATTGCTGTAAGATTAACAATGTTGGAGCGCCAACAAATGCGGCCTTCAATCGGTTTAATTAAATTAATGTTTTTAAACTCAGAAACCCTTTGAGGGGTACTCAGAAATCGGTGTTTGTTAATTATGCGTCTTTTGTACAAAATAAACAATTTGCTGAAGGCAACTCTCACTGAAGACTAACAAATTAAAGTTACGCGAATTCAAAAATGACGGCTCAAGTGTTTCTTTGGAAATAGCTAAGAAGTCGAATTTATTAATGAGAAAATTTACATTTATTAAACATTTTATAAACACCAAGAGGCTTTAAAAGAATTTAGCAAACAATAACAGACTTATCATTACGACATGACATTTCGGTTATACCGGGTGTCTCATTTAAATCGGTCAGTATGGGAAACTCTGAAACTATAAGACATACGAAGATCTGTTCTTAGGAACCATGTCATCGATTTTAATAAGAAGCAAAACCGCATTCATAATCCTAAAAAAAATGTACTCAGTTTGGGAATCGAACCCGGTTGTTTGTTGTTATTCAGAATTGAGAAATAGTGTAAGTTTATTCTTTTCAAAACAACCGGGTTCGATTCCCGAGTTGAGTACAGGCCCCTTTCAAATGTATGAATGCAGTTTTTCTTCCCATTAAAATCGATGACATGGTTCCTAAGAACAGATCTTCGTATGTCTTATAGTTTCAGACTTTCCCATACTGACCGATTTCAATGAGACACCCGGTATATTATATAATTTTATAGTTTTAATACGACATAGTTATTAGTTTGCATTGTTCCTATATATTTATATATATATATAATATACTTTTTTGTATTTTCTATCATCTTGGCTTTCCTCCCTGTAAGCATGAATGTGGTATTGAACAAATAAAAAGGCTTTAAAGATGTAATCAAACAAATATTTTTAATGTATCCAAAATGAGCCATTATATGATTACATACATTTTCATATTCTTTATTTATGGCTGGCATAAAAAGAAAAATAAATCATTAATTCGTGTATTCAATCATAGAAAATTTAAATTTGTTTATGCCAAGACCCTTATTATCATACGCCCAAAGATAACTTGTAAACAAACCAAATACTTATAGACGCCGCGACTAATATCCTTGTATGACATAAAATGTGACACAAACCACGGCTGGAGTTATCTTGAAGTATCAGCTACGTCTAGAAGCTTTACGAAAGTTCGAGACAGTGTTATTTATTGTGCTGTCGCAGGTCCTTTGCGAACATTCGTAAGAGACATATGCTCTAATTATCGGACACAAATCTTTGTGACTTGGTGTTCCGTGAACGTTATGTTGTATGTTATTTGTGAATAACACACAAAATGAGAGGGAAAGCTCAGCCTAACTGTATCTTCGTGCAGACAGATTAAGTGTGCCATCTAGCACGTAGCGTTAGCATTACGTGTATAACGCCTATACATACTTCAACTTATAGTCTAAACTCTTAGCGCATTCGTAACTCCTTTATATAGCCATTATATAGCCTTTAGTTCTTACTGAAGCCCTTGTAGATACCTAAAAGAACTTGAAGTTATAAAATAAGTTGTAACCAACATCAAATTGTTTGTTGGGGTGTGCTGTGCACACGATGATATCACCGCGCGTAGGAAGGTAGTAGTTTGTAACTGAAATATTTTACATAAATAAAGAGTATTTACAACAATAAATATCGACAAACAAAGTCGGAACAAAAGGCCTGTTGCTGTAAGGCTATTAATAAATGAGTCCTACAACTCCTGTTGCTTTCTGGGTATTTTTGCTTAAAACCACATGCCACAAGTAAATAAATTCACTGAAATGTTACATAGCTAGATTATAATCAACAAAAATATTTGTATCGATCACCATTTCGATACAACAAGAAATGCTACTAGAACCTTGGCCTTTTTTATTGCCAGGGATATTTCAATATCTTAGAGCCATGTTTTAAGTTTTAATTGGTCTTTTTTTCTTAATTTTGAGTTAGATAAAATAGTTTTAACAGTCTGAACTAAAAATTGTACACTTAAACATGTCGTAAGAAAAACCTCTTGATCATATTTTGCAATAAATAATAATTATTGTTGTCATGGAACAGCCAGTATCTATAACCCAACGGAAGCAAAATATCATTATTAACACAGTTATTAATGAGGACTAATGGTGAAACGTGTAAATCGGATATGAAAATGACCTTAAAATTTATATACTCGTAGTAACCGTAGTAATTCACGGTATTTTTTCCATTAATTACTTAAATTGCACGTAATGAGCTTGACGTTTTTAGTCATGTAATAAACCTCATTAAAATAATTGTTAAGCATGTTGACTTAGCCCCCTGCCCTGAAATGAAAAATCTACGTGTACGAGATTGTCATTAAATGAAACCCGATAAATAGTCTTCTCAAAAGTACTATGAATCGTCTTTATTTTGTTTTTTAACAAAAAGAAGAATCCACATTTTCTAACAAAATTGATCCCAACTAAACTAAAACAAATAGTTAAGACAGAGGACTGTGAACCAACGGCAAAAATCACTCTTTTCGTACAAAAGGCGATAACGATTTCCACCCCTTAAATGTTAACCGATTTTGACCAATTTTGGATAGGTTGTCAGTCAGTATTAAAATCTAGGTCTATCCGTTTTTTGAAGATTGATTAAAGATCAACAAAGTCAAATAATCTCCGAAATTAGTTTTGTATGAGAATACTGAAATAACAATAAAACTAAATTTATTGATTATAGTGAAAAAACCAAAACGTAGAGACCTAGATTTTGTTCTGACTGACAATCTGTCAAAAATGGGTCAACATCGGTTAACATTTAACGGGTAAAAATCGTTGCCTTTTGTATGAAAAGCCATAGGTTCACACTCCTCTTAATATACTCTATTAGTCATTGATAATGCCAACAGTAATTATGTGACAGGATCTAATGCGACACACGTTCCAGTGTAAATACGACGCGATAAAATGTAAAACAGTTTTTTTTTTAAATAATGAAGTTATTGTATTTAAAATATGCACATTGTTCAGATATAGGGAGAGTATACTTACCAAAAGAAACAAATCAAAACCTCCTATTTTTTTTTTGAATTCGGTTGAAAACAAGTACTGTAACTCATTGCCTAATGGATAACCAACCCTAAATCACTGAAGAAAAAAACATATTTTAACGTGAATCGTTACTTTCCTTTAGCTTCAGGGTAACAAGGCATTTTAGTATCAGGTAAATATGAGATCAAATGAACAGCAAAATACCTTGAAAGCTTTTCATTAAAAATCTCATTTCCATATAGATAGGGGTACCTATATAAACCTTTCATCCAATACAACGTGAAATGTCAATGTAAGCAAAAGTTCCATACCAAATAAAAAATATCTGGAATTGAAAATGTTCGATTAAAATTTGTATCCACCAAACCGAACGAAAGCCAAAAGGCTTCGCAGTGTACGACGAATAGAAATGAATACACAGTGTGACGACATATTAGTCCCTTTATCAATGGCTATAGTTTATTTTCAGTTGATAATCTGCATTACTTACAATTATTACGAGTTATTCTCATACCTACCAAATATACATAAAAAAATCATAAAAATCGGTCGAGCCGTTTCGGAGGAATGCGACCACAAACACCGTGACAAGAGATTTTTATATATGTAGATAGATGTACCTATCTCACAAGCCAAGTAAATTACCGCGATACGAGAATTTTAGGATTTCCGTTGATTTCTCATATCCCATCATCAGACCAATCTGGAAGTACAATCGATTAAAAATAAATCGTGTAAATCGATTCACAAATGTCGGAGTTATGAGATAAAACATTTAATAAAAAAAACGGAATTCTTTTTTAAGCCGGCTAAAAAACAGATGAAACCCTGTTGCCTTGATTGCGCTTGCTTGTGGGTTTTTTAATTAAAGTTTACAAACTCTGTCAATTAGAGCACAATGACTTTGACAGAAGCGGCAATAAATTAGACAATAATTAGTTGTGTCGCAGCTACTCAATTTAAGGCAATTAAGTTCAGTGCAGCCAAGCTTGTCAGTTTATTGTCATTTTGCGCTTATAGCAATTTGCTTTTAAGTAATGACAGGGATCCTTTATTAGCATTTGTTGGACGTATTTTATTTGAGTTATTGACTAAGTTATTGGAGGATAATATTAAGAAGAATCGTAGAAGTCACCTTTCAATTTATCAATTAAATAATTTATTTTCGCGACATAAGTATTTTAGGTTTTTCTACTGATCGGTCATGCTTTTATTACAAGGCCAGAATTTACAGACTGATAAAATATTCGTAATAATTTTAAATGCGGTTGTCATTTGAATCAATCGATCAAGTGTATGTAGTTCCAATCTAAAGTAGATTCATTCTTACTTGTCTTATTTGGTAAATAAGTTCCTAACATCAAAATGCATATTTAAGCTAAAATGGTTTTTGTTTTGTAAATAGAGCAACCGGAGATAATATTTTCGACATCGCTTTCCCAATTATTCACCTAGAATTGCTCTACATAGGATAAAGTATCAATTTCACCCTAAAATGAACATTTTGAGGTTACAAACTTGTTCACCAAATAAGACAAGTAAGAATGAATCGACTTCATACATCTTCAGGGCAGCCTTGCCTACAAACTGTGGCTATAGTTTGGCGGATCATAATAAATGTATAGGTATGCCCTTTGGATAATTCCATGGCTTTTACTGTGAGGTTTAAGAATCCTCCATTTGCCCTGCAAATTTATACCTAATAAGTGAGAGGACTCTCAATGAACACGATGTGGGTAATGGTCTGCTTTGGGCATCCTTAGTCGCAAGAGAAGACACAGTTCAGCTCCATTTGTTAATATGATGGGCACAGTTCCCGAATTAGTATGTCATCCCAGATGTACATAATTGTTGTACCTCTATATAAATTCGGATAGAGACCGTTACAGGGTTGTGGTTGTGGCACTAGCACAAATTAAAAAGCTGTTGCCCAGTAACGACTATAATTGGGAAAATGCATGAACATCAAAATGAGGTTTAAATGTGAAAGTAAATGAAATCAAGAGCAGATAATTTTGACTATTCATTTTTATTTGATTAAGGGTCAGAATTAGTGAAAAATGTATATATTGTTTTTTAATTCTGATTTTAGATTTTTGGACGTCCTCATCAAATTTATGTCATTTCTACGATGTTGGTCTGCAAAAAGTATTTTCAGAAATAAAACAGATTTCGTTTAAACCTGTACATTTTGTACAGTCTAACGAATGCTGTGACGTCATCGTTGTTGTCAATTTTGTATGGAGTGTTTTTGCGAGTGGTATGAACAATGGGTTTTCAAAGCTTTATAGCTCATAAAGTGAACAACATAATAATGTTTTGCGTACACAGATCGGTTTCTATTACCGAGCACTTTGCAATGAAAGATTTAAAATATATATATACATTTTCCCTATTACCTTAAAAGTTAGTAGCATATGAATGGGAATCATATTTTTTTAAATAATCCAGTCTAACTAATTTATAACTCAACCAATATATTATAAGAAAGTAGGTAGTAAACAAAATGAATGAACCCCAGCAAATAATCGCCCGGCGCCCGGGAAATCTACGAGAAATCTAATCAAATCCATTATCGCGATCTAAGTACGAGGATTCGATTTCCTGCAAAATAATCTGAAACCTAAGGTCAAGCTGGGCACGTAATCACATTTAATGGCGTATTATTGGTCCTGCAACTGACCGTAGATAGCCATTTTGCTATCGCACAAGCGTTTTAAACTAATATTAAAAGACTGTGTGCTAATAAATGCAGAGTATGAGTTGTGTAGTTAAACATAGAACAAAGCGGTGCTTTAATTTCCTGAGTTTCATGTTACCTTTTCATAAAATGGTCACCTGATGGTTGTGTGCACACGACATGTAGCCTCCCCCTTATAAAATATGAGCGCACTGCATTTTCCGGACACCGGTGTTTTTTATTATCTTTTCGGCATCCAAATATGCGGCACGTTTATTTTTTCGATTTTTTATTTTATTAAACTCGAAGGTGTAGTTATGGAACCTTGCAAACCTCGTTGTTAAAAGGATAATACAAATAAATGATTAAATTTCAATAACGAATGAAATATCAAATAATGAATTTAACTTTAATTAAGATATTTGATGATGAAGATGTTTTCAAATTCAAATGAATATTATATATATGCGTCTTGTCTTGACGATTATTAAAACATCTGTTAATTTTAAAGCTATTTTGAGTAGGTAAAGGCAAAGATAAAAGAGTGCAGCATAATAGCAACGGATCGACGTATTTCTTCATATAGAGGTAGTTTATGGGCCTGAAAGAGAGAGGCTACTTTTTATCCCGGAAAAATGCACAGTTCTCGAAGGAACAGCGATAAACGAATTCTCCGCGGACGAAGTCGCGTGCAAAAGCTAGTAAATAGTTAACGCGATGGTCGAATAGAACCTTTTGCGAATTATCTTTACCGCGCATATAAAAGCTTACGTTTTCATACGTGGAACAGTCGTGTTAGGACTCTCATCGTGAACATAAGCCGTTCAAAGTAACTTAAGTTAAATATACCATCTGTTTGTCCGACTTCCAAAAACGGTGAGTGACTCAAGTCCTCAACCCACTCAAATGCGTTTTGTGCTTGAAAGTACTGCGGACTTTGACATTTATGCACTAAATATAGAATTGAGTACAAGAAAACAAATTATGTCTATCGTATTTGGTTTGTAACGGTACCAGTTTTCCTTAAGCAGTTTACCACATTATGACCGACCATTTGCTTCTATTTTGGTACAGATGTAGTGCATAATTAGTTTCCATCGTGTTTTATTGGAAAATTTCGTATTTATCGTGTTCTCTCAATTTGTTACGGCAGGCCCCCAATTATCGGTGCATTCGAGATAATCTCACAATCGAGATTAAACGTCAGTGCATACAGTCATTTGACACAACTGTATGAATCTGACGTTTAACCTCGCAATCGACATTATCTCGAAAACAGCGAGAATTGGGGGCCTGTACCTATCATACCATGCTGTCACTTTTCATTTTGACATTTGACACTAAATAATAAAGTTTCATATTAATGGATATAAACATGTCACTCATCTGATAAAATAATTAATTGACACTTCGGGTCCCGTCGTCTTCCGATTGACATCCGAGTTTTAACGATGGAAACATATTATTCACTATATCTGTATTAACCGTGAATTGGTGATAATCCTATTTTTAAATATTATTGAAGTATGACCTAAGCGGTAAACCCTTAAAACGCAGATAAATTCCCAGCAGAAGCAAAATCGATCGAGCTAATCTTCATTTTTCCTCAATTTGTGGACGCTCTATTGAGAGTAAAAGACAAGCATGAGTGCTCTCTAAGTTCATCTCTTAGGGCTTAGCGACGCCTCTCGATAAGCCGTACTTAAGCAGGCTTATGCACCTTTCCACGGCATAAAACACGAAGAAAAAAAACTCTACCTCAACAGAAAAAACTATTTTCTCTTATTAGTAAATAGTAACCAAGAAATGGTTTTTTTTTTAATAAATCAATATAGGTATGTGTTGACAACAATATTAATAATTTTCAATCCATTAAAAACGAGTCAAATAGATAACTGATGTATGAAAGTTAATGTTGGGCATGGCAGAAGAAACATGAAAGTAGAATCAATGCAATCAGTGAGATGCGTTTCTATGAGTGACAGGATAAGGAATAGCGTGATAAGAGAACGATGTAGTGTGGAAGAAGATGTAGTCGTGAGAATTGAGAAAGGTATGCTTAGATGGTTTGGACATGTGGAGAGGATGAACGAAAGAAGACTAACGAAGCAGATTTATAAGGCGAGTGTGCATGGTAGGGTTGGAACAGGAAGACCTCGGCGAACGTACTAAAACTAGATCGAGGACGTTCTTAAGAAAGACCAGGTCAAGAGTACCCTAAACCGGCGAGCGTGCATGAAGACCTTAATAAGAGTAGACGAAGCGAAAGGTGTGTGTCAGGATCGTAGCAGGTGGAAATCCGTGGTATCTGCCTACCCCTTTGGGAAACAGGCGTGATATATGTATGTATGTATGTATGTATGTCAAATGGATAAACAGCATTCAAGTACACAAAAGGCATTTGAAAAGGATCTCTATTAGTAATCAATTAATTTAACATTCATCGTTTATAAATAGTTTTTATTTTTGTTCAGGAACAAGTTAAGATGGCAGGACCATCGGTTAATAACCCCTTTTTCTATAGGTAAATGAGCCAGTATAAATGTGGTCATGAGGATGGTCTCAATACGGTTTTAGAAAATATTTTTATTTGGGTGACAGATGTCCAAACTTCTTTGCAAAATTATGCTAGCAAAATTATGGTAATCCTGCAGTTTTAAAATGTATATAAGTAAATGACATGATTGGGGTAATAAAACTAAAGGGCGCAGAATATTAATCTATGCTTATTTGGTTATCATGAAAACTGCTCGCCTCGTGCCACTCCTTTTAATACCGTGTGGGAGTTTCGAGGAGTTTAAAATTAAATGTTTAGTTTGAACCCATTTGGGACCCGGCCTGAACCTTCATTTACGATATAAATTTCATCTCTGAAGTATTAAATTAACATAAATATACTGAGCGTCTTTTTCCCAAACCAGCTGACAATAAGCGTGCAAAATACCGATTGTGTGTCTCATTACTTTCAAGGTAAAATAATTTAACGGCGGTCTTTTGAATGCAAATTTCTAAATAGGTACTTTAGAATTTGATGAATAACGCTCAGTGAAGTCCAGTATATAGATTCTATGCAGTAAGAACTTTCACATTTTAGGGTTGCATGCATTGAAGTATTTATTACTTACGTTATACTAGAACAAACATCTCAAACAAATGACAGCGAGCACATGATGACGGAGCGGGCATGCGCCCCGCATCCGGCGGTGATCGTTTTCTTATAGGCGTTTGTGCCATTTGGTACAGCTTTAGCGCTTTACCGCTCTAGTATACATGTCATAAATTACTCAAAGGTTTCATATTTTTTTTTCATGAAACACGGAACTTTTATAGAATCGCGTATTTTTATGTCTGGCTGGGTTACAGTAATTTTTTTGCTATCCTCGTTTATACACGTAAACCATCTAATATCGGACAACAATTTTTTGTAATTAATATTGTAACTTTTTTTAAACTAAAACAAAACGTTAAAGTTTTAGAAACAATTTTATTATTTATAATATATTTTAAACGATACAATATTATTTTAACCGTTTTTTAATAAATGTACGTAGATATTCCAGAGTTCTAGCTAAAGATAAAATCAGAAACATCAAGACCTCATTGCTCACGTGTGCACTTAAAATAAATTTAAATGAAACACAAAAATAACGACATTTTCTTCCGACTAATATTTTCAGCTTTACCATTTTTTATGGAATACCTACCTTGTTTGACGTTTCGTAACCATAATGGGTAAAAATCTAAATTTTTGTAATTCACACTTGCATATTACATTGGCTATTATGTTATCTTTATATTATCATCTTGATTTTGAGAACAGCTTGAAATGATTGACACAGCATAACACGAGGTTAAAAAATTGCGGTATTGTTATTTACCTATGTACTGTGATCTAGCACATTCCGGTTGCAAGGCCACGCGGAACCGCGTGCAACTGACATTCAATCGGGATCGCCTTCGATCCAACCACTTTTACTTACTGTACTTAATCTATATACATTACACGACCATTGCTTCAAATTAAAACTTTATTTCTTTCATTTACAGTTGGAATTCATTTGAACCACCATTCCATTTTTTCATTTAACCTTTTAGCTGGATCAGGAAGATAAGTGTCATGCTGCTCTTTAAATGTTGTTTACCTGCAACAAAATAAAGATCTCGTTAGCATAGTTTATCTTTAAAATGTTATCCGTGGAGCTATATTGGGATTAAAAAGAGTTTCAGAATGTTTGGTCTTGCTTGAACTAAAGTACAGGCTTTCAGACAACGAAATGCGGAACGGAAGTGGAGCATTCACATCAACCCGGCAGCTGCGCGGTGTGAAGGCATCCATTTTAGTTCCTGTGACACTGCTTACGCGGGTCCACTAACGACTCCGCTTCCGTTTCGCCTTTCGGTGTGTAGAAGCGGCTGGGAATTATACAAAAAAAAAAAAAACATATATAAGTACGCGTCGAATGGAAAACCTCCTCCTTCGGTTTTTTTGAAGTCGGTTTAATTATTTAAGATTACAAATGGCAGTCTCCGTTTCGAATGTTTTCAAATTAATTCTATATAGGTAAATGCAACTGACATTAAGAAGTGTCTTTCAAAAATGCCAATAACAATGATACTTTAATCATTGACTGATTTATATATCATTCTTTCATTACGCGTAATCACTTAATAATTATTAAAGCATTTAATAAAAATATTAATTCAACAGTCATTATAAAAGCATTGTTGTGACTCATTTGTCCATTTGAATATCGTTTTAGTGGTTTTCGGTAAAAAAAAAAAAAACAACTAATGACATTTTACAATGTAACCAATGTACTCGTAATAAAGAAGAAATTCCTGAACAATTTTTTGTAAGTAATATTTCAATTCAGCAATCTTATATCCCTAGGGCTCGCGCAATCAAATATTACGATTTGGGCAATACTTATTGCTGACGTAAGTTACTAATATATAGTTAACAGACGTCAAATCGAAAATGGCACCTATCTTCAAAATTCAAAAAATCATAATATTAATTTTTCAAGTAGGACTCTTTATCATATCTGAATTTACCAGCAATTCGAAAGGTGACATCTGCTGAGAAGAAACGCCAGACAGTTAGCAGCAATGATTTATAAGTAAAGATACGTTATATGCTCACAAAACAACCGAAAAAAATGTTCCGAACGCAGCGGGAGCACACATAGACATTTTTTACTTCACTGACATTTCACCACATTGCCAAACGGTGTAAAAAGGATAGCGTAATTAAATCAATAAGAATAAAGAAGACCGCTAGTGTTTGTCATTTGCGCGTAATGGTGGGCAAACGTGACTTTAGGCACCAATCATCGCACGTTAGCCATAGACTAACAAAAACAACGAGACACGAACAGAAGGTACAAAGGCTTTGGATTTAAGGTTATACGCTGCTTTTATACAAACGTAACTACGTTTTTATTTGGAAACTAGATTAATAAACAATTAGACAATAAACTAATGATATATTATTTTAACAGTGACATGCTAAATATCTATTTTTGATAATAAATACGCTTCTTATGTGCTTGTTGTGTGTTGTTATGTTTTCATTGTTAATGGATGTGTAATTATTAATGAAGATTAATTCGAGACCAAATTAAACCATTTAAACCATTTAAATTTTCAATAAGTAAATCTATGCATGCATTAGATATGATTATTCAGTTTTTGAACTGGCCCCCAATTCTCGCTACATTAGAGATAATGTCGATTTCGAGATTAAACGTCAGATTCATACAGTTGTGTCAAACGACTGTATGCACTGACGTTTAATCTCGATTGTGAGATTATCTCGACTCCACCGAGAATTGGGGGCCTGAATTAATCACTAGCCATAATCTAAATTATTATGAAACTAGATTTAAAATAAAAGCATCTTTCGGAATAAAATTTTATCTTTTATTATTAAGTGCATTCACAAATTTAAACATATAGTTGTACAGGTAGCGGCACGTAAGTCTAGCGGTAAACGAAATGTGGTGCGGATACCACGCATAGATAAGACTGCTCTCACTCCCGTCATGTTTATAAAATTGTAAAAACCGAAGCGAGCTCAAAATAGGAGATAGAGTGAGGTTGTTCATTAATTTTTCAGTAATCTTACTTATCAACAACTATTGTTGTAGGTAAATTTAATTATTACTCATCAAAAACTATGTTTTCAATCAACTACATAACACCATCAGCGTCAATCAAATGTCGCTTCTGTTAAAATGTTGATCTATATCCTGTCCTTGTCGCTCGAGTTGTGAAAGGAATAAAGTTGTCTTTTTCTTTGAGGTTACGTAATTATTGCGTAATATTTGTCATAACAAAGTATTAAACCAAATAAAATATAATAATTTCGGCTTATTTACTTGTGATATGTGACTCCGTGAACTTTATTTGTTTTACTTGCGTAATTAGTGCATTTTCGCATCACATACGAAGGCATTTTGTAGCTATAAAACGAAATCTAAGCACTGTAGTCGGAACTCTGAAGCACATACGCATCGTCCACTTGTTCGAGAGCGACTGAGACTAGAGGCTACAATTGGAGTCTTTTGTACGCTTCATTTTCGGTGCGCATGTAACATATCTACCTCTTTTTATATAAGATCATTGGTTAGCAGTAATTCTTATTCGTCCACGTAGCATCCTTTTATATAAATTATCTCAGGACAGCTTAATCAGGTTTAATATAATATACATATATAACCTCTGATAAATAATGGTCTTATAGAAATCAGTCCAGTCACACACACAATACAAAAAGATAATACACATTTTGATTGCAGGTAAAACTTTAAAAGAAAATGTTTTCTTAGTTATTGACTAATTAATTAATCATCTTCAAACCGATTTCATTCTACATATTTTGCGTTACTGCTACTTTATTTCCGTTACCTACATTATGTAGTTAATGGGACATTCATGGTCTAACAACTTTAACTAGGAGTGACAAAAGAAAAGAGAGTGGAAAGATTGGCATAGGGCGAATTTTTCCAATAGTACGAGTATCCTAAACCCTCTCTTTTAAGTAAGTTATCTCTTATATTGTATTAGAATATAGATTTGTGTAGGATTAAGTAAATTTAGGTACATGGAAAAATAAAAATTGAGTTTGAGCGCGATCTCGCCAACAAACTGTTGTCAGTTTGGGGAGGAAATTATTTTAATAATAATGTTGTGTACATTTTTGAGAAATAAACTAAAAAAAAAGAGAAAAAAACAGTTGTTCCTGCCAAATCGGATTACATTTTTTATCCCGGTTAGGTATATTTTATCGTATGTATATCAATCACTATTAATATACTATATTTTAACTGGAGATTATTGGAACGTATTTTTCGAGTGCTTTTTAAAACTGTACAGAATTGGAGTAATTGAATAATAACATTTTGATGCAATCACCACATTGTAGACACGATTGAA
Source organism: Tortricodes alternella (assembly GCA_947859335.1). Taxonomy (NCBI): domain Eukaryota; kingdom Metazoa; phylum Arthropoda; class Insecta; order Lepidoptera; family Tortricidae; genus Tortricodes; species Tortricodes alternella. Next base: position 14,359,378 of record OX401973.1, on the reverse strand, counting down.
TTAAAAACAATATTGGATGTTGCGCACATGTCCGATTTTATCATCAAAATACCGGTCCCTGATAGCAATGTCAATGTCACATTGATGCATAATATTATAATAATTTGCTCTTATTAAATAACTTAGCTAAATCGAGGTTTGAAGCTGACAAACCGCTGTAGGTTAACCACCCGGCCTACACACTGCTATCTCCTTATATTACATAAGGTAGCAATTGGAAACTTGGTTGTTTGAACGTTTCACGGAGGTGGCACGTTCAAATATTTACTACTTTATTGTTAACCGTGTTAAAGGTGGCACCAAATTTCTGGTTAGCTCTGAACACGAGGTGACTCGCGTTCCAGCCGCGTATATTACACAAGTAGATAAAGACTAAAATAGTATATTATCGTCAAAATCTTGCCATCAAGGATGGATTTAAAAGTCATATTATTGTCAAACGCATAGCCTTAGGTTTATTAAAAGAAGATCCGCTGCCGCAAAACTGTTTTATTAGGTACCTATACTGTTATACGACTCGACGTCAAGCGAAAGGCGAGAATCACACCCCGCGCCGTCTCGGCCGAGCCATCGCTGCCAACATCACTATAGGTACGACACTGGAATCTTTTTAAAGCGGGGGAACGTCCCATTGTTTGTTTATCTTGCTGGAAATGTACCTATTGCGTCCAAATATAAACATTCTAAGAGCGAGAACGTAGCACTGCCTTCTCTCTCCTAGAATGGTTATATTTGGAAGGGCTTCTATTCGAAATTCACTACGTAATTGTATAATATCTCATCGCTTTGTTTTGTCTTTATTTTACTTTGCGATGTTTACATTGAAATAAAGTGCAAAATAAAGCGACTTTTTGCTAGCATAGTAACAATCGAGTTCCGTACCACTAAGATCATTGTCGAATTAAACCGTTAGATTAGACTTTACAGCGACAATGTGTAGCCATATTCATGAATGGGCGCGTGAACCGAGCAAAATAGTGTCATCCCCTTTTTCTCCTACTGTAACAGTTGTGTTCTCTTTCACGCATCTGCCATTATTCGAAAAATAATTTTAACAACGGGAGAAAATGAAATTGCATTATTTTGTTAAAAATATAATCCTCATGAATTAAATGTTACGCCTTTCGCCTTAGTGTTCTTTGAATTGTGCCTGTATCTTATAAACGAGCAACGGCATGGCATAATAAGACATTTTTTCTCAGGATAAGTTAACATGCTGATTATCATATTTCACGTGCATTCGTTACCGCTTTTGGATGAGCAACTTTGCGAATTTCGCTACTTTAATGAGTGGTGTTTTCCGACGCGGTCACTGTAAAGCAGTCTTTTTGAACCTGTGGGTCGTGACCCACCGAAGGGTCGGGAGCCCTTGGTTAGAGGATCACAGTCGCAAACCCTTGCTCAGGACCGCGATTGCAAGCCAGGTTTTTAAATACCTTGTCGTTGAAACTACTGACATAGTATTAATACGGTCATGGAGGTCGCCAGTTTTATTTTTACTTGAAGATGGGTCGCGTTCTCAAAACGGTTGGAGGACACTGCTGAAAAGCATATCTTATCTGATCTAATGATTTAAATCTATGATGACCCTTTGCGTTGTTCCAGCTATAGCGTAACGTTAAGAAAATTTCCAAAGCATTGATAGACAATACAAACACAACAATCAAAAATACGGCTAAAACTAGAGCAATCGTTTCTCGAATAATTTCGAATTTCTAAATTAAAATTACTTAAACGCGGATTAATGTGAATGTAGTTTGACTTTGTTCAATAAAATACAATGAAGCACTTTAATGAAAGTTCTCGTGCACCCACGGAATATAACAATATTGAATAATAACGTGTTTAGCAACTTATGCCTTAATTAAAAGGGCTCTTAACACAAAGCCTTTATTTGCATTTAAGTTATAAATTTGAAACTACTTAATATTATTTACGGATTTAGGTTACTTAGTCGGCTTTTACATCAGTACGAAGAAATCAGGTCGAAAGGGCAAGGGCAGTCGATTATTTATTACGCTTTGATGAACTTGGACTGGTGTTATGTTTGGAAAGAACATGGAAGGGTCGGACTATTAACTCCGCCTTTCAATTGGCAACTTCTTTTGATGGAAAAAACCTTTTACATTCAGTTTTGTTCTCGTGCTCGAGGAACCACTTTATATAATTGGAGGTACGTTTGTCAGAGGTTTATTATGTACGTTGATGCCGTAGAGTAGATGTTTATACACACATCCACGAAGCCCGTTTAAGTTTGCAGTACCTCTGTGCTAGAGGACTTTTGTTCCAAAGATATATTGGTGTATGCGATCTAATACAAATTCCTTGGCAGAGTTCATGCGAAAAATATATTAAGCTCTGATGATAGTTTCCGCAGGGCTAAAGTTTTCTTGAAGAAATTTATTAAAATGAACGCGGTCAAACACTTTCTTTCAATGAAGACTTGATGAAGATGATACCGGGGCGGCCTTAGCCATTGCGAGGCTCCGGGCGTAGATATTAACGAGAAATGCAAAGTTATAAATAAAATAAAAGAGTTTTATAATGCACGGCGTAAGGCGCGAAATTCAAACAAACAGTAGTACCACCTAATATTTTTTTCTACTTGGGTAAAGTAAAGGTATTTGGTTTGTTGGCTGGAAGAGCGAGGCCGCGGGCCGTTGCCCTGATTGCCACCCCCAATGGCTGCCCCTGAGGTGATATGTCGCATTTCATCGATTTTCAACTATTTGTCTTAAATGATGATGTTATTAATTTGCTTAAAATCATGTTTTACTATCATATCATCTTCACCCACTTGCATTTTCCATTTTAGATCGTTTAACCATACAAACTATGTTAAGTACCTAAAAAAAGGAAACTAAATCAGCAAACGCATAAAATATAGGTTTGTTTAGGCTCTTTTTTCTGTTTTTACTATAATGATTTAACCCTTTTACAAATGGATTGAATGTTTACGGCAAAATTTGTTACATCGTTTTACACTATGCAAAAAGCGGGCACTCTCATAATAAGTATATATTTAAGAATTCTGCTTACAAATCAGGGTCCCGCTGCCGCGCTGATTGCTCAGTTGTCGAATGATTAAGTGTTCATAAAGATTGCTTCAAAATCTCGATATTATAACTCTCATCACGCGCGGGGTTTTTGATAAGGGTAAACGAATTACTCACAAAAAGGCTCAAATAAATTTCCCGTTCAATATGCCAATGTAAAGATATTAAACGGTACAGCCGCGCAACCAACCGTACAGGCCCACGTAATCGGAAGATAAATTAATGGGACATCCGCTAGATATGGAGGAACGAAAATAAGGCAACATTGTTGGGGCGCTTATCCACGGCAACTTTTTGTAGAGATACAGTCGCGCGTTTCGTGAACGCACAGCTGCATCGCGACATATAGCCGCTTGTCGCATTTGTAGCGCGCGACAGAAACGGTGCTGTCGCGCTGTTTGGATTCAGCATCGCTATTGTGTATCGATGCAAACGCGCGTCTGTATCGGGCGACATCGGGAGAGGGGATAGCGAAGAGGGCCGCAAGCGTATCGATGCTGCATCGCATCTGTAGCGATGTTGAATCGCAACTTTATCACGATAGTAGCAATGCAGTGTCTGCGTTGGGCTATGGTACAGAGCCAGCGGCCCTAACATGCATGCCACAAAGATAAATTAGAACCGTTTATCTCTAAGTGCGTCTCTGTCACACTAGTGCCGACGAAAGAGATAGTCATAGAGATAAACGGTTCTAATTTATCTTTGTGGCATGCATGTTAGGGCCGCAGCGGCCTGCGGCTGCGACTGTATCGCGACTGCATCGCTGCAAAAAGTCGCTGTGGGCGAACGCCCTTAGTCTTGCTCAGCTTTTCTCCCGTCAGAACTGTTTAAACGGCACATCATTTTGTAGCTAAAAGAGGGCAAGGGTTTTTCAGGACTCTTGATTATTTCGAGCCACTGAAAATCCTAAGGTTCTGCGATGTTATCCTATAGAGAATAAACAAGTCCAAGAGATTAAAAGATCAAATTTAAATCATATCTTAGTCTCTAAGAATCATGTTAACACATGAACATTTAAAACATGAATCCTTTCTTTCGGAAAGCCAAAAAGGTCTTACAAGCCTTTTGTAGGACCTTAAGTTTTCAGTTATTTTTATTATTATTTTAGTTAATAATTATAACAACTTATCAACTGTTTTCAATTGGCTACCGTTGATATTGTCAACCACACATTAAGAGTTATAAAGAATAAACTGCTATCGTAAACTCAAGACCATAGCTCAAGACTGATATCGTAATTAAGTAATGTTTTTAGAAATGCCTACTTCAGTACGATATCAGTCTTGAACACAGACTATTAATACAGTGAATTGATGAATCGTTTATTCACATCTAGATCTAATGTTCTTATCCTCTTAACAATTCTATTATCTGTGTCATCCGTATTAGAAGCTTCTCCACGTTTAAATATTCCAAAGTAATTTTAGAAACAATAAATTAAATACGACACAGGGTGTGTAAACATGTTGAGGACAGTGGACCCAGCGGGAAGCGTGATAAAACGTTCACTACTTCATTTTAATTGTCTTTATTTCACTTTAGGTACATGAATTGACACTAGACTAGATCTATTAGTTACACACAGCAAATCAGCGCGTCACGTCGTGGGCAACAGAGAAAACGGAAGCAACAGGTAAAGACAAAAGAGCAAAACCAACCAAACCAGACAATAAAAAGTTTATTTTTTTATGTTTAGGTCGGTCACATTTCCCCCACCGTGTGCACAAAGTGTGCATAAAATGTAATAATATTACATACTCGAGTGACCGACATACATAACACCAGCTGAACTACTATACTGATATTCACTTTGACAATAAAATTGACGCAATTAATGTATACAAAGTTAAAATTATTGCAGTGAATGTTAAACATTCATTTTCAAAACATAAAACTGTTTTGAATTCAAAAGATACGGAGATTAGTTGCAGGAATTTTTGCTCCAGTAAATCTCTAGCTAGATTTATCAAGTCGCACTGCTTCGTGCAGACATTTTTATTCAGGATTTAAAAGCAACTTTATCAGTCGAGTTGTTGACGGACGTGCGCATGGACGTGCAATGAATATCCTTTGTTCCTCGATCTTATCCACGCCTAAACATGGCGGCACTTTCTGTGATGTTATAACTCAAAGAATTAAAGACGGATATCCTAAAGAATTCATAATTCTATTAGATCTTGCAACATACGCAGAATGGTATAATTGATGCTCCCGCGTAGTATCTAAGTTATCATACTGAACAATTAAACCATATAATACATAAGCATTGAAATACACAAGGAGCATATATATATGTACGCAATCAGTTAGGACAGTCCGATTTGATCAATTATCTTGGTCATCAAATTATAGAAGTGGTCAAAATAAACAAAGACTTTATTTATATAATTTAGAGGCTTCATTAACTACTACATAAGCAGAAAAAGTCATGTTCCTCATCATGCTCGTCAGACCATATTAATTCGTAAAAACTCGTTAAGATAATAATGAGCAGAATATTTACATAAATCTGGAAACAATGTCAAAACATATCCGAGATTTGCTTTAACAAGAATTAATATTTATAAAGCGCAAAATTTGCGTCATACTTTTCACACGATAACGGTTCAGTGAATGGTTATTTCCTCAGTACTGGGATTTATATACTTACCGATCAACTCAACATCTCGTGCAACGCTTATATGTCATACAATAAAAGCAAGCCTGATTTATCGGGGCGGTCTCTCTCTCCCATTCACACTTACAATACACCAAGCGTTTGCTATTCGCAATAATAAGGATGAAGCTACATTTATTTCTGTTACCGGCCCAGCTCCTTTGAACCGCTTCGCAGACGCGTATTCAATATCAACCGACATGTTATTCATGATTCAATGCACATTTCAATTTGGCATTACGTGTGACTAAATCTTGTGGTTGCTCGGGGTTGGTGATACTGGGATAACCGGAGCCCTTTGTGAAGTTTTTGAGGATTCTTGATCATCAAAAGTAGATCTTGAATGGTCCCAAATGGCTGCAATGTGACAAATACCATTGTATGTCGTGTAAGACCGTATCGCTCATGGAATTGATCTTTCATCGCTGAAGGCATTTAATTTTGAATATTATCATAATTATAGCTGCTTCCGCACGCTCACTTCACTTTACTTAAATTATTTAATAAGTTAGTGTAAAGGAGTTAACCGTAGAATGATTTAGTTAATGCAATAGTTTATGCCATAATACTGCACACTAATATCGGGTAAAATTGTAATTAGGTATCGTTAATTGGCCAATTAAAACTAAATAATTCGATCGACAGTTTTTTGCAAAATATTGACAAAAACATTGTATACTGACTCGATGAAAGATTTTGATGTAAAAGGTTTGAAGAACAATGTTTTCCTGTATATTTCAAAGTACACACATTTGTTTTGATTTAAGAGAACAAAATTTGATAATTGAGTTGTGATTAACGAAACCGCCCGTTACAGCCCGTTTCAAACGAGTATTATTTTATGATATCTATTATAATTGAGTGTCGATTGAAAATTGAGCTGATTTACATATTAATTGAAAAATCGGACCGCGTTTACATTTCATACACGTTAATTAAAAGTAACAGCCCGGGTTTTGATTTTTATCTTTGTGGATTAGTCACTTTTCCCATAATAAATGGAACCCGAAATGGCAAAAAACGAAACCTTTATTATTTCGTTCTATCCGTCTGTCCGTATGTCACAGCCATGTCACTCGGAGACTATTGACATAGATGAAATTTGGAAGCTAGGTGTATTCTATTTCATCGTTATTTATGTGCCTAAGTGAGGGTTTTAAATTAAACCAGTGCATATTAGCGTATTTGGATAGGTCTTCAAAAATTATATAATGGTATTAAGGAACACGACGATAAACTTCATTAATTATTTCATTGTAGGTACATGTCTAGCTTCAGTTTTCTGAAGTTTCTTTTGCCAGTTTCTTATTATTAAAATATCTGAATGAAATGAAAATATTTGATTAAAATATTCGACTTATGAAACTTATTTCACTGCTATGATAAAAATGAAAGATTGGATGTTTATATGCTTGGATGTTTGTAGTCAAAATAGAAACCCTTATAGTTTCTGTATATGCCATAGCTGCTTTTTCTCGAAGCCTCAAAGTTACAAAGCTGAAATTTTGTATGATTATTAATGTTTTTCCCGCCTATAAAGATACATGTATTTTATTTAGTTCCCATACATGTAAAGGTAAAATTACTTGAATGGGATGTTGTTGGACAGCTCTTTGATAACTATTATGACTATATACCTAATAACCAATTGTGAGATTTAGGGGACTGTTCTATGAAAATTATATTAAACTTATATAACGCAGTTAGAAGGAAAACTATCACGACTAAGTATGCTGCATTGGCTCAAAAGTTATAGGCGATTTTTAAACCTACTGAACAAATATCGAATAGCACCTAATAACTTTGAATTGAAAATTAGCTAATAGTTATGGTTTTCAGAATTATAACAGCCATTGTAGGGCGCACTGTAGAACGCCATGCTCTTGACCGGTTTTTAATATTTATAGATATCCACAAATTCGACAACATTGCATTCTGTAGCGTAATGCGAGTGGGAGATTTTTCATCCCACTCTTTCGCATTACGCGTCGTGCGGAAGAGTCGGATGAGAAATCTCGCTCACGAGTCGCTACAGAATCACTTAGCGTTCCCGAATAGAGGCGCTGATCTTTGTACGAGAAATGGTAATGTCTTGTGCTAGGGTAGGGCTGTCAAAACAGTTTAGATAAAAAAAAATTAAGTAGAATGATTACATCCTGGAATTCAAACATTCGCGATTACAATATTAGTAAGATTAGTGGAATCGTTAACCCTGAACAGTGGTTCGTGTTAACATCATATTATGATTACACAATCAAACACTATTATGATCAGAGATTAATTCTCGTAAATTGAATCCGCCACGCGTTCGGGTCAACGGCACTGCGCATTGCGCTTATACATTAAACAAATTGGCAAAGCTATGTAAATATTATTCGGTGATTGTATTAATATTAGCAATAATTTAGTCCACGACCCGCATTGAAATTCATCCAAGGGTTACAAATATATGAGATTTTTGTTTTATTCCTGTGTTAGATAAATCCTACTACATCTACCTTTGTTTCCTCATTGTGTTACTGGTTTCTGGGGTTCAATCCAAAATAAGCTCTTTATACCTGTTAACAAAGAAAAAAATATATAAAACATATTCTGCAGTAATTCAAACATTGTGAATAGTTAGTAGTTAGTAATAGGCACTGCTTACATTTGCACACTTGAGACCAAACGAAACGCGTTTCGAAAGTTTACTTGCTTTTATTATTATGCACAGACCATCTATCTTATTTTAGAGGGTGGGGTCCTTGCGGATACACTTCTTAGCATTCTCCACTTAGCATTCTCCACCACTTCAATGAAGTGACTTGTGCAGTGCAGTGGCAGTGCCTTGAATTCCCTTACATATACAAAACGCACATTCACGCATAAATTTTTGCCATTTGTGCTTTGTGTAGTTGTGTGTGTGTAACTATTCTCTTCAACTCTAGTCCCCTTGTTCTTTTATCTATGGGTGTGATTTTCCAGCTTTCCGGGCGAAGGCTAGGCGACGAGACATATACTAGTACAAACCGGTTTTCTATGTTGGAGGCTAGCCTTAGTCGGCGACTAGCGTTTTGTGATCACACCGCTGTGCATTAGCAATCCCTAAAACATCAAAACTTGGTTCGTTATTTTAATGACGGATAATATTTGCACATAAAGATCAAGACCGCTTCGTTGGATGGGTCACGTAAAAAGAACGTCGTTTAGACGTTTCCTGGAACAACCTGCCTCTGCTGGATAAGCGTTGGTCCGGAAAAATAGATTCTCAGTACCCGGAATGATCGGAAAAGCTCAGCGAACTGTAGGCAAGTCGGGTATCCCATTGACTCTTTCTTAGAACTCTACCAGAAGATTCAAATAAAATACGCCAGTATATTGGCTCATAATTGAACTTATTTAACAAACAAAAGACAAACGCACATTTTATTTGCATCAAACGGCTGTTTGACTTACATTTTCCTAATAAAACATAAGGAAGGAAACCCTGTTTAACCGGCAACGCGGTTTTTGCACGGGCCAATTTCATTGATATAACGAGTTTTATTTCATCGATCGAGGTACCGTACCAGGCAGTCGTGGCGTCCAGGATATGCGTTGCAGATCGCATCGTGATTCTAATCGGCATTGTGTGCGCCCGGATGCAAACCGCACGCTCCAATCTCGCGCCTCAGACAATGGGCCACGTGGCCGTCATGCAGGGATGTCAAATAGTTCGACAGTTTGGAAAATTGGGCTCCGATTTTCGGGAATTAAATAAAAGCGTTTACGCGATCGTCGATACAATGTTCCACGAGCAATTTTGCGAACCTAAATAAGTATCCCCCATTTTAACGTTGTTTGAGTGCTAAAATTATAACAGGGGATCAAAGCAATTTGTAACCATTGCTTTTTTCAAATTCACGTTTGAATTACTCGGAACTCATTTGGTTCAAGATCAACTTTCGCTCCCGTGTTTCAGTTTTTGGGAAGTATTCTAGCTGTCCAGTCGGCCAGGCGGGTTTGTTTATTTTAGAGAACTGTTTGTTTCGACAGTTGCTAAACCGGATTACGCTTTAAGGGCTTTCCAGACTTTTTAAAACTAGAATAAACTTGCTATTAATATTGTTCTTCTTCTTTGCAACACACTTATATTTGGTAACTTTTACAGCTTATAATATTCTTACTCAAAAATGTTTTATAGCGAGATTAGTTATTAACACCACCTATGGAAATCAAAATACGCGAAAAATTTGCTGAGAGCAATGCAAAAATAACTATACCTAATGCTAGATGTCCGAAAAACCGCGGGAAGAATCAAGTGCCATAACAATAATCTCCTTAAACTATACGCAGTCGGTAAAAAACAAGTGAAATGCCAGAAAGCTGAGACTCATATGTTTTTCACAGCTACATAATATAGTCGAGAAAAACTGCTGGAGTGTGGATCGTATGAGTATAAAGAAGGATTTATTGGAGTTAGTTCCGTTATCAAGATTGTAGGAATCGTGGACTAACCGGTTTCGCCGGAAGTTTTATATACTGCCTAACTTTGCAGAGAAATTAGACTGGCGGGGTTCCGAAGAATTGCGTAACTTTTATAAGACTATCCTTATCACACATAGAAGCGACAGAAGAAAGTAAAATGACGCATTATTTGCGTTTTATTTTTAGGCTTCCGTACCCAAAGGGTAAAAACGGGTGCTATTACTAAGGCTCGGCTGTCCGTATGTCCGTCAGTCCGTCCGTCCGTCTGTCACCAGGCTGTATCTCATGAACCGTGATAGTTAGACAGTTAAAATTTTCACAGATGATGTATTTCTGTTGCCGCTATAACAATAAATACTAAAAAACAGAATAAAATGAATATTTAAGGAGGCTCCCATACAACAAACTTGATTCTTTTGCCGTTTTTGTAGATAGGAATAGGATAGTTTTTTTAAGAATTGACTCTGATTACTTTAATTTAGTGACGAATAAGTAATCATATATTTCCAGATCAAAAAGTATTGCATTTTATGCAAAAAAACAACGTCTTTGATATCGATCAAGTTTTATGAGACCAATGTTAGATTTCAATGTTAACGTTTCTTCAGACTTACATAAACGTGTCAGTTACCTACTATTATTTGTACTAATTCAGGCGATTTTTCGTAATTTTTGCATTGTATATCTGTCAATCCAGAAGGGCGCTATCGAGGCGATAACTCATACCAATCATTATGTCCAACTCATTGGACGTGTCCGGGTAGAGATGGCGATGGTGGCAAAAGCTGGTAACGTCATCGCGCCATACCACTATGAGGAGTGTCTATTCAAAACAGCTTATTTTCTTTCAAGAGATACATGTAATTTCGACCTTACAGTTTGGTTATAGTCCAAACTCAAAATTTTATTGATATAGCGATAGGCCTTATTTAAGACAATGCCTATATGTTCTGCTATTGACAGCCCTAAGTAAAGTACCCTAGCGTGACATTATTAGGACTTAGTCAAATGTGATACTTTATTTGAAACGCATGCAATGCGAATTGAATGAAATTATCTACAAGTAGAACATTCACAAGTCGCGATTTTGTAGGTATTTTCTATTTCTAGGTTTTATTCTACTACGAATAATATCGTAAGTTATTATTTTTTCTTGAAAGCTATTCTTACGTTTAGTAGTTGTATTTTTATCGTGGCAATGTTGTTTTTAATTTTTTAGGGTTTCGTACCCAAAGGGTAAAACGGGACCCTATTACTAAGACTCCGCTGTCCGTCCGTCTGTTTGTCGGTCTGTCTGTCTGTCTGTCACCAGGCTGTATCTCAACCTTGATGGTTAGACAGTTGATTTTTTTATATAATGGTATGGAACCCTTTGTGCGCGACTCCGACTCGCAATGGCTGTTTTTTTTTAATTGTACTTTAATAGTAAAATCACAGATAGATTTACTCATTAAATACGTCTGTTTTATTTAAAAACAAATACGGCCGATGTAAAGATAAATTCAAATTAATCGAAACTGATCACAATTCTCTCAATTCTCAAACTCAGAAAGCAAAGTAAAATTACTTTAAAGTTTTTAACCGCTCCGATTAATATTAACAATGAGCTCACTGTTATATATGTATAAATGATAAGACGACTGTAAATAAGTCATTGGGCGACTCCGCTGGTACCTAATTAGTGTTAATCAAACACGTCAACACTTAATACCTAAATGACGAAGTAGGTTCAAGTTTTTGCAAGTATTGCGAAACAATAATCGTTTATTTAATACATATTGTGTTACGAAATTTCCAGAGGTCCCCATCCCCACACAAGGCTTCGCCTAAGTGTATTGCGGAGAAACAGTTCAACTTATACATGAGAATTTGGTGACTTTATAACATAAAGCACAAAGGAAAAACCGGACAAGTGCGAGTTAAACTCGCGTGGAGAGGGTTCCGTTCCGTACATGATTATCTCCAATTTACTAGGTTACTTTAAATACCATAGACTTCTTATAGGTTTTCCTGTAATCTATAGGTAAAGAACTATTTTCTGTATTTTTTTCAAAATTTTAGCCCCTGTGTATTCGGAAATAAGGGGGGGGTCAATAATGGTCAATTTTTGTCTATTTTCCTAAATCACTTCCAAACTATTTTACTTTAAATTCAGAAGAAAATATATTTTAAGTCGTCACAATAAGTCCTTTCATTTGACATGTCACACAATATACATTGCATAACTTTTTTTTTTAATTTTCTGATTTACCTCCCAAAAGTGGCCCCCATGTTTAAAATTCATATATTTACGTCACGCGTCCGTGTTGCGGTCACCGACTTACATATGTATACCAAATTTCAGCTCAATCGGTCTAGTAGTTTCGGAGCAAATTGGCTGTGACAGACGGACAGACAGACAGACGCACGAGTGATCCTATAAAGTTTCGTTTTTTCCTTTTGAGGTACGGAACCCTAAAAAGAAGAAAATCGACACAATACTACAAAATATTTAAACCCACTTATCTAAAAAGTACCTAACTATCTTAAAGTACACTTGAGTAGTGCCAGTTCATAATGCTGTCCGATATTTTGTAACTAACGATCTATGAAATCTAAAGAGGTGAGATATTTTGTCAATGATTTAATAATGCATTTACATAAAATAATTATTCTGGAAATCCATTCTTTCACAAATATTTTATACGTCACCAACAAATATAGGTACGTACGTACGTAAAGAGATTCCATCTCAATAAATCTTCGTATTCAACATTAGAAAAAACCTCTTACATTTATCAAAAGTTCAAGCATGGGATTTCGCTGAACTTTTAGTTTTTTGCGCCACCCTTAGAATGATACACACTTAGAATACACTTTCTGACTGAAGGTGTGGTGTTCTCTTTGAAACTGCCTTTCGATCCGAATGTGGAATTTGATAAAATATGCCAAAAATTAATAAAATGTGTTTGTTAAAATAATAGTCCAAGAAAGATCGCCGCGCATCCTTCTTTCGAAATTAAATTGGTAGTGTGGAAATGTAAAATGTTTTCATAGGCGTTTATTTTTAAGGTGAGGCCGATAAGCTTTTCCTCAAAATACTCTTTTCGATGTGCAAATTTACTGAAAATTGACAAGCTGATATGTTTTCTCGCATCCTGCTACTTATTTTACATACTTTTCTTTGTGATAGGGAAACGCAAAACGCAAATTCAAAAATGAATGCTGACAAACGTCAGTCCTATTCTGGTTTGTTAACATTACTGTTCTAATAATTATAACCGGCTTTACTTTATGTGTCAATAACTTATCTGAACTATAAACGTATCTTCAAGTGCATTGGAACATGTCAAGATAATATTATGACAAGCTTATCGAACATTGGTGCTGTTTATGATGACACTAACCGTAGGTAATTTGTTTAATGTATTCAATACCTACTCCTGCGTTTTCACACAGCATAAAATATTCGACTGCTCACAGAAAAAATAACATTAAAAGTATAACGGTTCAGGAATAACCCGACAAAACCCGCGTTTTTTGTGTCAATTAGACAATTACCGTTACCAAAGCAATTTTGTAGCCCAATTAATCAATTTATCAGCCTGTTGTGATGCAGTTTACTAGTAGTTAAATAACGCTTCGACACCAAACGCACCGGCGACCCTAACTTGACTCGTCTGTACGTATAAACCAAGTTGTGTGCGTGTCTTCATAAAGCCTATGAGCTGTTGTTGCAACTCAACTGGATAGGAGGAGATGGATGGTCGCAGTATTGAGAATAGGTGGTAGCATACACTTTGTTCAATTGTGGAACCAGCTTCCATTGAGCTTGAAACGATGTCTTTCCGTGGACTCGCTAAAAAAAGGATTGAATATGTTGTAAATAAAGAGACCTGGCGCCTCATTCGGGAACGCTAAGTGATTCTGTAGCGACTCGTAAGCCAGATCTCTCATCTCGCTCTTACGCATTTGGCGTCGTGCGGAAGAGTGGAATGAGAAATCTGGCTTACGAGTCGCTACAGAATCACTTAGCGTTCCCGAATGAGGCGCCAGATCTACTAAATGTTAAAACGCTGTTAATGTGTTATTTCTTCTTCTACTTTTGTTCATTACATTTATTTTTTATTTGTAACGTTGATAATTAACTTATTTATGTATTTATTGATATTTATTTAGCTTTCGTGTTAATTACGTAGTGTATTTATTTATTAATAAAATAGATTACAAAATAAAATAAAAATTATTAACCTTAATTATTTTAGCTATTTGTTATTTTGTCCACCCACCCTCTCTTATTAACTCCAAACTTAGCTAGAAGAGAACCCATAAGGGATAACCTCGCCTTTGCACATTCCTTATGTCATAATCATAATGCATAATAGGGATGTTTCCTGGGTAAAAAATAATAATTCTAATTAGTCCGTCAGTTAGATTATCAAAAAATATTGAAATATTGAAATCAATCAAAATTGACAAAGATAACGCGCATCAAAGTTCCAGGAGTGGGGGCACATGACGTCACTTAATGGTAAAAAAAAGTGTGCAAAGTCTTGACGTCACGTGGAACTTCAACGCACTATATCTTCGTCATTTCTTGTTAAATTGACAAAAGAAAAAATACGTTTTCAATCGTTTTTGATGATATAATTGACGGACTAAATGGATTTGTTCAGGAAACTAGTCCATTGTTATGTGTAATAAAGAGTTGACATTAGTTAGTAGATTAGTTTTTACATTCTGTAGCACGCTTCGTTCTCCGACGAAGGTTTCGCGTGCTGTATAGAAAACATATGCCAGTATTAGGCTCGACGTTGATCGGCAAGTTAGATCACACCCCAAGCAGGACTTGTCGGCTTCACGCAGCCCCGACTTAAGGGGGGGGGGGCGGCGCGGGCGACCGCCCGGGGCGCCGGGATCTACAGGGCGCCGCGCAGCCACTTCACCACGTAGTTTTAATATCTATCTCTATCGATAAAAGAGCGGAAAATGCATGACTCACCCGGGGCGCCTAGACGGTTAAGGCCGGCCCTGGCTTCAGGCCGTCGGTCTTTTGGCAGATGTGTGAATAAT
This sequence comes from Tortricodes alternella, assembly GCA_947859335.1. NCBI lineage: Eukaryota > Metazoa > Arthropoda > Insecta > Lepidoptera > Tortricidae > Tortricodes > Tortricodes alternella. The sequence continues at coordinate 14,344,168 of OX401973.1, read as the reverse complement.
ACTCAGACATCCGCCAAATGATGTGTGAGTAATTCACAATGAACTACAACGGGTTACACATTGTAGACCATTGTAAATTATATCAATAAAATAAATACAGGTACAATAGACTGCACCGGTGCTGTCCAATCTGTGACCATTTCTTGTCACAAATAGACCTCATCCTGTTTGCGGCAAATTCTATGCCGAGCGATAGCTAGTTCGGTTTGTTAGTGGCAAACGATAATGCAGGAACCATTAGAGTATAACACTATTAACTTATCTGTATTTATATGCATATACATGTATATACATAATAAATACGTTTTAATGTTTACGTATTAACGGGACATAAAAGAGCACACTTTTCTCAAAATGCCCCGTCGATGAGAATTTTCAAGGATACCGAGCCGACAACTATATAATAATACCTATGTAAACAACAAACAAAGAAGTATGTATTAAATAAGGGACGTAGTTTGGGTTGTTTGTGCAACACAGCTTAGATACTAATCGATTTCAGATTGTATATTAATAACTTATTACTTACTTCAATATAATTTTATCATCATTTTTCATTACCAAATACATTAGATGTATAATTACCATCTCAAATCAAACAACAGTAGGAATTTCGGATGCTCTGATAGTTCTGATACATCATCCATTGTTGTAAAAAAACTTTAAATGCAACATAGTTTGTATTGCTCTCGACTAATTAGAACAAATTCCTGCTTTCTTCATTAATAACGACAGGTATTATCCACGAGGGAAATATATAATCATATTATGTAAAGCAAAATGTCAAATTAAACCAGCGAGATCAAGTGGATTAATTAGACTGTGAAATTTTCTGGTCCCTTCATTATATAAAACGATATTAATCATCTCTGAACTGTTACAGCTAGAAGGTTAACGGTATTAACCGTTTTAATTGGTACATTTTGAGTTCCTTTGATGGAGCATGTAAGTTTAGTTCAATAGGAGAGAAAAGCTAGGTTAACTCTTAACAAGATTGTACGAACTTTACCGACCGCTGTATCGGATTTTAAAGACGACTCCCCGTTCTCAATTAAACAAATATCGATTGGTTCAGAACCTACATAATATTCTGGGTCCCAGATCGACGAACGATTCCAAGTTCCAAAAAAATTACCTTGAATTTCCGTTACCAGTTATGTATCCGAATTTCAGGGAATCCTATGTGTGATCAGTTATCCAATTCCATTGATACTCAATTCGATCAATACGGAGTACAAATATTCGGCTAGTGCACATTTAGCGCAGCAAACTACTTTCCTTTATTGATGAAACTTATTTGATAGAAACAGCGAAAATGTTTATGTTCAGACGTAATACCATTAAGGCAAACCGTCTTTAGGATTCAATAGCATGAAGAAGACTTTTTGTTTTATGTCAATTGACTGACAAACGAGCTGACGGCCCACCTGATGGAAAGTGGTCACCGCCGCCCATGGACATCTGCAACACCAGAGGTACTGCCAATGCGTTGCCAGTCTAGGGAGGATGGGGAATGGGGGTGGGATGGGGATGACGGAATAGGCCTCCGGATCTCGTCACTCATCGTACGAAACGCAATAACAAGCTATTACCTTACGCCGATATTCTGTGAGAGTGTGGTACTGCCCGGTCGAGCCGGCCCATTCGAACAGTAATCGTCTAGTGAGGATTACTTTTTGGCTCTACCACTACCAAAAACACACACACACACACACATTTGTGTACACATTTTATCCCAAGTTACGAGTAATTATAAATCACGTACGTTATTGAAGAACCAAGAGTTATGGCGGTACATAGGTACCTATAAGGTTTTCCGTTGGCCGCAGTGTTATAAACCGTCCTATTTGTGGTTGCAAGAAATCGTTGTTTTAACTCTTTCGAATTGTTAACGGTCGCCATAAATGAAGTAAATTTACGTCCCGCCGAGATCTATTCCTGGCGTGGAAGCGTAAAACGCCACTTTGGTGAAGCTACGGTAATCTCAATAGTAATAACATTCCCGAAGTTAACAGCGACTTGCTTTTATTGAAATTTCGTTAAGACATAAGTAATAACAATGTTAGGTTGGATTCTTTAGTTAAGTAGTTAAGTTAGTTTAAGAACAAGTGTTAGTCTAACAGAAGTTTTTAAACTAACCATGTTTGCGAGACACTCTTCAATAAAAACGATTTGTGTTTGAATTTTACTGACTATTAAGCTGAAACTAAGTTGATCTGTAACTTAGTTAACAGGTAGCAGTAACATTCAACCGTACACGACATTAGCTTGTGCAGCCTTCGCGCGGCGAGCAAGTTTCAATTTGTAACGAATTGTAAGTGCGCGGGGATACCCTTTGAGGTTCAATACGTGAATATTTACGTACGAACGACGTGATCTTACGTGAAGTTTTATATTTAAATAAAACTGCGTTTTAATTTAATATCTGAAGTTGATTTCGTTTATTTGTGATGGTTTTTTATTTGTTTTATCAAATTTCTGATCCAAGCTTTAACTATCCAGGTATCTGGCTGGATAGGAATAACGGATATCCGTTGCATATCTAGTTAAAACACCCTAACCTAACCTTAACCTTAGACTGGGTCCAATTCGAAACCGTGTTCGCTAAATTTAAGATTGCCTAAATTTAAAATAAGAAACGTCAAACTCGATTTTGTATAGCTCCAAGGTTCAAAATCGAATCGAACGTTTCTTATTTCAAATTTAGCGACTTCTAAATTTAGCGAAAACACTTTCGAATTGGACCCACTGTTAGAATGACTTCGGCGTAATTCGGAATACATTCTTCTAAGAACTGTCGTTCTTCCTGTTTTTGTATGATATGTAGACGCTTTGTTTTGTTTTTGGGAAACCTCTTTTTATGTCGGTTACCAAGTAGCCATCCCGCCCTTCCCGCTCAATGGCACCATTTGGTCCAGGGTCCAGCTCATCTACATATTTAGATACATCCGACCTGAAAACATTTCACTGAAAAAAAGGAAGGGCTAGAAATAAACAATATCAACCAAGCCTTATTTCGGACAGAGCTTGCAAAGCTTTTTGCTAACATCAAACAAATCAAAGCAATCACATGTCTATAAATTTACAAAACTGTTATTTATTTTCAAATAAGTCTCGTTTGAATTTGGCGTAAAATTTTAGACAAACCAAATTGGGACTTTGCTGGCACTTCTTGTTTTCCGTGTACGGACTATTGTTCTGCGCCTCTATTCGGGAACGCTAAGTGATTCTGTAGCGATTCGCGAGCAAGATTTCTCACCTCGCTCTTACGCATTACGCGTCGTGCGGAAGAGTGGGATCAGAAATCTTGCTTATGAGTCGCTACAACATCACTTGGCGTTCCCGAATAGAGGCGCTGGTCCTATGGCAAAACCTAAATTAGGGTTTGTATGAATGCAGATGAAGCCTTCAAATCACGACTTATGAAACCGCACCGAACCATAAAGCGAAAAAGCTGTAGACGGAAAAGTTTTGCATATTCGAGACATTTTACGCTCACGTTAAAACGGCGACCCTTTATCGCATTTAGCCGATATAGGATCCGAGCGACCTATTTCTGCGCTTCCAATTTGTACACGCAGTTTTGTTTCCATACATAAAAGAGATGAAAAGGAGTGCGATTTGAAAACTCATCAATATGTTGTCACTTGCGGTCGTCCAATTCGAAACGGAAACAAACGCAACTTGTTACGAAGAACAGGTGCTCCCCGTGAGTTATTGCTTCGATATGCGAGTAATCGGGGAGTGCTCTAGTTTTTCAACGGTTTCAACATAGTAACGTTTTATAGGTATATTACTTTTTTAAATGAACAATGCCAGTGGTATTGTAAGCGACGTGCTCATTTTTATTTTGTATAATGCCTTAAATTAACTTAATTTCAGTTACTTTAGGAACGGTTGTATTCTTTTATAATATTATTTTTAAACCAAATCTGAAGGTATATACGTGTGACGTAGCGATGCATTTGGCTTACCGGTGACCTCTAGCGCCACCATCAGTCGTTCCTTTTCATCCGCGCACGACACACATACTTACGCTCTTTTCTATTGTACACGTGGTGTCGGCTATCTCTTTTAAATTCAACGGTTTTTCGCGATCCAAGCTACTTTGTTTTACTGTGAAACCTCTGAACAGCTACATGTATATTGGACGTCTTTTCCTTCCAATATTTACAGAAATATTAGAGTAGCTCGTTCACTGGACCGATCGCTCCATACTAGTACAATCGTGCAAATGTACGAGTTCGCTTTTTTAGTTCTTTTAGTACACTAGTACACTGAAATAATCTATCTAAGGCCTGCTCCCGACAGGACGACCCGTCAAAACTACGTCGTCTCGCTTGCTCCCGTACAATTGCATATGCATGTTTAGTTCACGCACAAGAGCGGTCCATTTACTTCACTCATGCTATCTTACTCGGACAGAGCCACTTTGGAGCTGTTAGGTCGGTCAATCGGATCGCTTTGCTGTCGCTGCTCGCTCTGCGCAATGTAACTAAGAGCAGGATCGTTACGGAATACCTAGTTCGTTCTAGTACAGTGACGGGAATTGGTTCGTTTTTAGTTCAAAGTATATGTACTATACAAACCTAGTAAATGTTCACAAATAAATAATTATTCCCAAACGTAGCTATGACTTGAATTGCACTGCATACGAGAATTCCTTATTGTTTTTTTTTTAATGAAACATCCTAAGGCTTTACAAAAATCAATGAAGCGTTGTTACAACGGAATATCTGTTATATTATTCCTCTTATTCTAGAGAAAGAAAAGTAAAGGGAGACGAATAATATTATTTTGACTTGATTTGTGTTTGTATTCAGGTTTAAGCAGTGTTATTTTGGATTATTTTCATGTTTTTCGTCTATACTCATGAACGAATGAAGCCTTTTTAGTCGTGATAGTTTTCCTTTTAACTTCGTTATATAAGCTTTCTAGTTCGTAGAACTCCGAGACCTTTCTATTTCTTAGTATTTCAAAGTTCCACACGATCTAATTAAAGTCAACATTTACATTGTTCCGTATAAAAAAGTGTCTCTGACAATATTATTATTATCTATCGACCACAAAAGATACAATTGTGACAGCGACTTTGAAGCCGGTCGCTGACAAGCACTTATCCCCACAATGGGAACAGCAATCATAAAATTACTGAATCGTAAAAAGGGCCATCAAAGCAACGGCGAAGGTGGATATATCGAACCGTTAATCCTATCCCTTTCACTTCTCAGTCTAAACGATAACGAGAGAAAGAGATAGGAAATATAACAACGTATTTGGAATTTAGAAGTGACCAAGGTAGCTCGGGGCAAATGCGATACAAAGAGTAAAAAACGCGGCAAAAGGAAACATCTCGTAATGACGTCATTCATCATCGCGCCGTGATCGAGGGTGGTCGGTGGAAAGTAACATTCTAATTTTGATTTTGGATATTGTGCTTTGATACCGAGTAATTTTACTTGAGAGTGAAGGAAGATTGACGATCTTGAGTGTGATCTCAAAGACATTTCGCCAGCCACGTTGTGTGCTAAAAATTGGAAACTGGCTGAGACTTACAGGCTTAAGGTCTCTATTCGACATCATATATTTTATAACAACATTCGTATGTCATATCGCGATTGAAAGGAAAGTGACAAACAATCCCTATGACTTAGACCAATGTTGAATATAGGCCTGGGACAGAACAATATGTACGTGTTGTGTAGATGAAGATACAAATCGTTGTAAGCGAAGTCGACTGTGGAATTTCTGATTGTGTTAAAAGCTGATTTATTTAATCTATTTTCAGGAACGATAATGATAAAGAGGTAAAAAAGTTTTAAATTAAAAACACCAATATTCAAAAACTATTCTGAACACTCCAAACGTTCCATTTAAAACACTCAAATATTACGCTGAATACCTATTTCAATATAACAGGAGTTATCGAAAAACCAGAACCATTCCAGTGACAGAAGAACTAATCTAGACCTCCATTATGCGGACTTTATTAACATTTTGTAGTGGTAGAGCCAAACAGTAATCCTCACTAGATAATTACTGTTCGAATGGGCCGGCTCGACCGGGGCAGTATCACACTCTCACAGAATATCGGCGTAAAGTAATAGCTTACTATTGCGTTTCGTACGGTGAGTGACGAGATCCGGAGGCCTATTCCCTAATCCCCATCCCATCCCCATTCCCCATCCTCCCTAGACTGGCAACGCATTGGCAGCACCTCTGGTGTTGCAGATGTCCATGGGCGGCGGTGACCACTTTCCATCAGGTGGGCCGTCAGCTCGTTTGTCAGTCAATTGACATAAAAAAAAAACATGCAAATTGAATAAAATGACTAAAACTCACCCACGGTTGCTAGGTAACATATATTACACTTGACCTTATTTTTGTCGTTTTGCAAACCCTGATATACGAGTACCTTTAGAGACGTCAAGAATAGTCGATAAAACTTTCAATGGTTATATTTATTTAAGATGACACTGTTTGAGAAACATGATCTTTTCCTTATTGCTGTTAGGGGAAATGGCAAATAGGTCAAACAGCAACCAAAATGATTTTATTTTACTGCAGAAAGGAGAAATACACGCAAATCAAAGGGAATAAGAACGGATTAGTGAATCACTCAGTAAAAAAGGGGATTCATACTGACCAATTCATGCGTTCTAAGTAACTACTATATTGAATTACATAAGATGTTTGTAGTCTTAATAAGTTTCATAGTTATGCAGCTATCAAACTTATTAAGACTTCATCTGAGCATGCGCTACGAGGGAGATGCTTTGTTTTCCAGAAGTAGGATATTGGAAATGAAAATGATTACTTATGGCCGAATCCAGAAACGCCACTTAAGCATTTGATTAGATATTAAATATTTAAATGTCCCTCAACTAGTTGTCAACCTATACAGAGACGTCACTGAAACGTCACTTTAATTAAAGATCAATTTGAGTGGCTTTTCTGAATTTTAATTCTGAACTCGTTAACTAATACGAGTTTAAAAGCCTTAAAAGCACATCACTAGGGAACACGAAAAACAGCAGATGTCCATTTCACGCAAACGGGTAGGCAAATACATTTGTCAACTGTGAAAGCTCGGCCACCTGACGCGAATGTTGAACGCTCTTTTATCAAGCACCTCCGATTCGAGCCAGGGGTCAAACATAGTGTCGATGACTTACAGGTAATAAAAACAATTGAAACTTATGTTTGTTCCAACTTTAAACTTTTTTATATTTTTGTTAATAAAGTTATGGTTCTCAAGTTCTATATATACAAAACATGCAATGTCATGATTCGGAATAGCGACGTTGTTCAGTTAAGGTTCAAGATCTGAATCACATGTTATCTTCGTAATCCATAATTCCATCCGTAATTTTCATGGTTGGAATTATACAGAGTCAGCGCAGTCCTAGTTTATTTAGGCTAGAGCAAATGTGACGCTGTTGATTTCACAAAGCTATAAGCCACACTCATCCGGATAACACCCTCCATTAGCAAATGCGTTTAATTTTTCACGCAAATACCAAGCACAGTACGCAAATACGCCACATGGAGGCAAGGACGACATGATCAAAAATCGAAATTGACGTAAAAATAAGATTGAGAAAACGTGACACGTTGCAAAAAATTCACTGAAAGGCAAAAGAGGCTCAATTACTGATGAAATTTACAGAGTTTATAGTCAGCGTTTGATGAAGTAAATTTTATTAATTATCGGACTTCCAATTTGCTCGAAAGGGAATTGCAATGATAGAACCTAAAGGTATTCGAATCGATTCATGGGAGTAAAAGAGTGTTCTATGTTACTGCAAACTGATATAAAATTTGGTTTGTCTGCACAAAATTTAATAAAAAATTTTCCTCATGCGGTTTTAGTCTGGATTTCCAGGATGCTGTGGGTATGCACAAGTGGGTATCGGCGTTATCCAGGAAATTGCGCCTTATTTTTAGTAAAAATCCTTTTTCTCAATTTATTATTTAGGTTCATACTCCTCTTAAGACTAAGACTAAATTAATGGGAGGGTCACAACATTTACCACATATTAAATTTTAAGAAAAGGAGATTTCTGATAGCTGTGTTTGAGTCGACACCTCCGTTCCCAAAAGTTATATTTATTCTTTTGTTTTGGTTTTGACTACAGGCAACATTATAACTTGTATAAAATAATTTGAATTTAACTGCCGTTATGGTCTTAGTTCCGAAGCAGTTTGCGTATTAAAACACTTGAATCTTTATAACGGCAATGATGTTTTCTCCGCACCTTCTTGGCGCGCGGTTGACGCTATACCCTCGAGAATTCAATTTTCCGGAACAAAAAGTAGCCATGTAGTCGAGAATCGGTGTCTTTATCTGTAGGAGTTATGGCAATGACATAAAGCGATACAGTTGCACCGCGGAAATGCACCGTTGTGCCAGTTGGACAGCTCGCGCTCTCTCCGCAGATAACGCGAGCATGACGCACGACACGAGTGACGAGTATTCTCGGAGGGGAACACAATAAAAACCTCATGAAACAGCTGTGAGCACTCGTGAATGTCTGACGTATGTCGATCGCTCGACAATGGCACTTATGTAGGTATGCTGGCAATAAGCAACATACAACGCTGCGAGTCAAAGGTTCTATTCAAAGTAGGCCATAATTCACGTGTTATTATTGAATCGGGCTGCACAAGAATTTTCTCGCGGAATATGTATTTGGAGTTTCTCATAAGTGTTCTGTGAAAAGAATACAGTTACGGCAATTGACATAACTACAGCAATATTTGTAGTATTTCAAACGCAGGTAAAACATTTTTGTAGCAACAGATATTTATGTTACGACAAGGTACGGTATTGTAATTGCCAGAAGAGTCATTGGGTACCTGCTGTCATTTGGCCTAAAGCACAGGTTTGAGGACAGGTAAAGGTTTGTTCTTGCGGACGCAATTCCAAGATAATTTATTGACACAAAAAATCAGCGTCCCTGATGTTTCAACCGTGCGATAAGGCAGGTAGATGGTCGGCCATTAAATAAAGTAAACTGACACAGACCATGGCGGATTTTTAGGTAATTTGTTAAGCACATTTTAATGCCATGGTAGGTGATACCCTAATGGAATCCTGGGCGGTGAAAGCACTATGAATGTTTCTTTTTAGCAAGGATTTTTGCTGGTAGTTCGACGGCCCTGCGTCCTTTGGCACGCGAAGGCCAATAAGCGTCCCTTAAATTCCGTGCGTTAAATGTAAATTGGGTGTGCTGGGTTCTTAGCTCAGTTCCAATTTACGATCGTAAAACAAGGTTTGTCTCTGCCGCGTTCCTACATATGGCTGTGGCCGAATACGCTTTGTCATTAAAATTGCTTTAATCATGGTTTTAAGAAAAAACTATTTAATAAGCATGTATGTAATTTAAAATATAGATTTATAAATTCTCATTGTTTCTTTAAATACAGAATTACTTTTAATGCGTAATTCAAACCCATTGTTTTAGATACATCCCACTTAGATTAACATCGCCTGCACATTCCTGCATTGCTGGAATTAAGAAATCATTTTTTTATTGATTATTATATTTATCCTAATTTATTTCCATAAAAATGGTCATCCTTGCTCCAAATCAATTGACGAATTGACGTCTAAAATTTTAACTATGACAGATAAAAGTTTAAAGCAGCAATATATAACAATTTCTGTTTAATATTATAAAAGTGCAGTTACACGACCAATTTTTTACGGCAATGTGTGGCCGGCAACTATAGGCATCTTTCTCTAACGTACGAAGTTAGAGTAGTTGCTTGTTCCTCATGTAACTGCACTGCGATAAACACAAAAACTCTATTCCACAAACGGACCTATTTCTATAAAACAGCTAAAGAAGGGATCATTGATATAGATAATATCTTTGATCAGCACGTCTTATCTGCTATGAGTAGGCATTAAGTTAGGTAGTAACCCCAATCTAGATTCAGCCGACGACCTCGTCCTTTTCATTCACACTCTCTCACTTAATATAGATGTACCTATCGATGTAGATGGGATTTAGGGTTGAAGGTTAAAAGGGATCTTATATCTGCGTAAGATATTCACAAACCCCGCTGAGTTTCTTGCCAGCCTTTTCTCAGTAAAGGTTTTTTCCGAACTGGTGGTCGATTGAGTTTGGGTTTCATAAGAGCATAAATTTAATAAAGATAATTAATACTAAAAACATACAAAGAAATAGTTTACTTCATCTACATAGATCTAAGATCTCAATAGAAGAATATATGCCTATCAGTATGTGAATTAAGGATTGATCGCCACTTTACTTTTACCCATTGTTTTTATTTTAACATAAGTGAAGAATCAATACTAACAGATACTTTAAACGAACATCCGTATTTGCCGATATTGAAATTAAATATTCCGAAATATTATCTTCGATAGTAACCTCTGAGACCTTTGAGAATGAGCTAAGAGCTAGTTTCAAGAATCCATTTCTAATATAGTATGTACCTATAAGTATTTTATGGAATGCTGTCAAATTAGGTCCTGGCTGAAAAACCTATGTAGTAAAATACACGTGGAAATAAGTGGTAGGTAATCAAGCTGAAAAATGTTAAGATATCCAAACACAATCTTACAAAAAAACTCTCCGGTCACAAACCAAAGCCGAATATCAAAAATTACAGTTATTTTCGGTATATTTTAATAAGCCCTACGGCAACTATACAAAGTCACTGTTAAAATACAGAATTCTCATTTCAAAGCCACAAACACTAAAAACATTTTTAAAACCATAAATTTTCCTCAAAAGTCATAAGTGCCTAAGGACTCCAAGCCCGCTATCTCGCTAAACAACATTGAATCAATCAACAGCTGACGGTGTGACGCGGGCAATTTCCTCCAGTCAAATGGCCTTATCTCCCGCGATAACAGAAAGGGACGATGACGGAGCTCCAGTCCACTTTTTCCCCGAGACAGGGAAATTACCAAGAAAAGAAATCTCCCAAGAGCCATTACTAAAAGGAGACGACGTTAGCTTGAATAATTAAGGCTAAATTTCCACCATTAAAGTTTTTTACATCACTGCATTTGGGCTATGGCTTTAATTTGCCCAGCACCAGAAAACTATAGCTTGATTAAGAAATAATTTGAGCTCATGATGGTTATGAAAACTATCCATACATATAATAAAATCGTTAACTGGAACAAGTCGTAGATTGAAGATATCAATGCAAAATGCTATGGGGGCTCCGAATGAGCAACGCTCATCCCAATGGTTATTGAATTCTTGTTATCAGTTTGTCTGCTTGTCTGGTTGTACGTGTGCAATAAACTTTTATACTACTGGTCAAAAAACAACATGTTATATATATACACACAAGGAACGACTACTGCCTGTGCTTAGCGGCGGCCACAATAATAAATTAAACCGTCTTTTCTCTAAGTGCGTCTCTCTCACACTAGTGCCGATGAAAGAGATAGTCAGAGAGATAAACGGGTTTAACTTATCCCCGTTTCTGGCATGCTAGGGCCGCATGGGGACGTGTTACGCTGATGAGTGTGAATGATGTGATCTTCACTTTATTTTTAAGTAACTACTCATTTGGCAAAGTCGGAACTAAATTCCAAAAATATGCTTCGACGAGTTTCAAGAACTTATGACTAACGTGATTGTTATGAATATTTACGAAGCCTTACTTCGCTTCGCTTACTATACAAGCCAATGAATTTCAGAAAAATGTAAATCTTCAAGAAAATAAAAACATGATGTACGAAAGCCAAACTTGAATTGACAGTGGAATAAAGTTGGCCTGCGTTGGACTGATTTTATGAGTCTTTATCGTCTGAACAATGTATATTGCAAACATCTCATGTTTTTATTCGAAATCAAGGCACGCATATCGGAAATTGTCAGGCCCAATTTAGTATTTCCTACATTTTCCTCATATAAAATATGCGAAAGTACGTCCTCAAAAGACCCAATTCAAAGGGCTTGTAGCCTTCCTTACCTTTGGCAAAGGTTCTCAAGGGTTCTTCGTTAGTTCGCCGCAATATGCAGACGTTATGATCCTGCACGTTTCGTCTTCGAGTGACTCTTTTACAATGGGGGCTGGCATGTATAAGCACAGCAAATGGTTTCACATTTCTATAATTTACCTATACATAAGAAGAAGGATGTTTTCGAAATATAATAGATAATTACGATAAATTATAAGCATTTATTAAAAATTTTGTTTTTTACCTCAATAATGTTTGGATTCAGATAATCGTTTGAGCAACTTGACTTCAGGGACGAGAAGGGGACAGTTTCAGGTCTGAGATAAATACCGTTAAAAAGGATTGAAAAAAAACGCAACTACGCAGCGTACAATATTTACACTTATAATCTCAAACTCCTTAAAACCGCTTAAAGCATTCTTAGTTAGTGTAAATATTCATGCAGGTTAGATATTTGCCTCAGCAAACAATTTAGACTTATTTCAAAAAAATACATTATTATCGGTGATCTACATAACCATGATTGTCAAATTGCTCACCTACAATTTCTGCAAACAAATGTTAATTTCGCATTAGGCTTCGTTATACTAATAGCCTTTTTACGTGTCAACAAATTATGTGCCTTTTCATCGGTCTACAAATACGCTGTTTTAAACGACCTCTTTACCTCGAATGTTTGAGCTTACCTTGTGATTTTAAAAATCTTCACGTTCCAATTCAGCATCATCAGATTCCTTTTTAGGGTTCCGTTACTAAGGCTCCGCTGTCCGTCTGTCCGTCCGTCCGTCCGTTTGTCACCAGGCTGTATCTCATGAACCGTGATAGACAGTTGAAATTTTCACAGATGATTTATTTTCGTTGCCGCTATAACAACAAATACTAAAAAACAGAATAAAATAAATATTTAAGGGGGCTCCCATACAACAAACGTGATTTTTTTGCTCGTTTTTGCTCGATATTAATAACGGCAATAGGTAGACGCTTGAAATATTCACAGAATATTTAGTTTTCACTTTAAAAATTAATAAATAAATTAAAATAAAACAAATATTTAAGGGAGGCTATACAACAAACGTGCTTTTTTTTGCTCGATTATAGATAATGGTACGGAACCCTTCGTGCGCGAATCCGACTCGCACTTGGCCGGTTTAAATTTACTGATATTATGTGTATGCTTTAAATTTTGCTCTATATCGAACGTTTCATAAAACCTAAAACGGTCTTATCTATGAATGAATTAATTAATAGAATTAAGTATTTGTATTTCAATTACGCCCGTGGATAGATTTTCTTACAGTTAAAAGTTTGTCAATGTGAAATTTTTACTCTTAGTAACCAAATCTACCCAAAGATTTAATATCGGGAAGACTGTATAGATTAGCTACCCATTTTTTTTATTTCCCAATATTTTTTAGGTTGATTCACGTTTTCCCCCACTTTTTTTATTTACTTATGCAGTTGTGTTACTTTTAGATTATTTCTTCGAACGCATTAATTTCTATTCATTTTGGTTTTTTTTTTCCATGCATTTTGTCTCCTAGTCCATATTATCCTCATGCATATGTTTCACCTGTAGAACCAGTTCTCAATATTATTTCATCACATACTGTCCTTTAAGCTCGATAATATTTTTGCCAATCTTACTGAATCTTTTGGGTATATTCTCCCTTCGATCGTATCAAAATCATTATACCCTAATATGGTTGGTTCGTATCATAGCTGGGAGTTGACAGAGCCGTGAACAATGTAGTTATATATGCATCCAGGGTGATTTGTAATTTGACGTATTCCTTGAAAGAGGTTATAGGTATGTGATAAAATAATATTGAGAAATGGTTCCACATGTAAAACATATGCATGAGAATAATACGGACTAGGAAACAAAATGCATGGAAAAAATATGTCTAGCAACAAAAACGTATAGAAATTACCTAATGCATCCGAAGAAATAACCTAATCGTAACACAACTACATAGGAAAATAATAAAGTGGGGAAAAACGCGAATGGAATTAAAAATATTGAGAAACAAAAGTTTTGGGTAGCTAATCTATACAGTCAATTCCAATCCGCACTTATTTATTACGTCTTCGGTTTAACGAATCTTTATTCTCATTAAGACGACGACGACGCAGATAGCCTAGTTGGGAGTGACCCTGCCTCCGAAGCTAGCGTCCCGGGTTCGATCCCCGGTACGGGCAAATATTTGTGTGATAAGCACGAATGTTTGTTCCTGAGTCTTGGATATTTCCTATGTATTTAAGTATTTATTTCTCTATATAAGTATTTATATCGTCGTCTAGTACCCATAACACAAGCCTTTAGAGCTTACTTTAGGACTTTAGGATTTGTGTAAAGATTGTCCCCTGATTTATTTATTTATTTATTATTAAGATAACTGTCACATACACATGAGAACTTATACCTAAAGATACAGTTAGGTTTACTTACTAATTATATGCATTATTGGTAGATAGGGTGGTTACAATGTAATTTAACCTGTTCAACGCTATGCCAAATACAAATTTGTCACTCACACGCAGAGCATGTCTAAGAAGAAACTCGAATTTGAACCTTACGTTTAACTATTGATTCACCGCCAAATATATCCGTCGTTGGCGGTGAATCAGTGGTGCAGATGAAAAGAGTAAAAGTAAGGACAATCACAGTTTAAAAGTCAATAGTACTAGGGGATGCAAGATCCGTGGAAATACAATTCATACAATAAGAGTGAAGTTACTACATAGATCAGTCTGTTAAGCCTATGAGAGGAGAGCAGTATCTTCTATAGATATGTTAGCATAATTTCGATTTACTTTCTCCAATCGTGATGGCCTTTAATGAATTTGTATTTCGGAACTTCTGTGCGGAATTCAAATCAAATCAAAATTGGATATTTATCACTGGCCACAGACCATAATGTCCAATAGAAACCGCATAGCTACGCGACCTCCGCGCCAACATCAAAGGCTAAAAGTCATCAGCGGCGGGATTACAGGCTCTTAAAACCCCGCGCTCCCCGCAAGTTTGGCAACTTTATTTGCTAGTAAAAGTTAGACTAAGCGGTGTCTTCACGATATTTTGTCTGTGGCACTGGCGTTTCGGTAAAGGAAAATATCTGAAGAACCGTGCACGCATCTGCAAAGTAATTGAACGATGTTCTTGAACTCCTCAATCCGCACTGGATCTTCTCTCACTAACTATTTGAAAAAGCCTGGCAGTGGGACAATACAGGCTGATGACGATGATAATAATATTTTAAAGTGGCACGTTACAGAGACAGTATCTCGTTCATTGGTTCACTAATTTACCGTTCTACCATTTTCATTACTCTACATTTATAAACCACTCGTGCCCATAATACCAGTATCCAAAATACCTGGTTCCTCATAATACCACACTCCCAAAATACCAATTCTGTGAAAGAATATCGGATGTTATTTTAATTTTATTTGTCAATCTGGTGTTTTGGGGGTGCGGTATTATGAGGAACCGGTATTTTCGAATTCTGGTATTTTGGGAACAAGCGTTATAAAGATTATCGTTCGCATTAAAAAATCACATTCCCATAATAAACTGTTAAAAGATTCGCATAAAACCGCTTACACCAAAGGTGTTTTTTTAACATCATTATAAACTCTTTTATCAAATGCAAACAAGCGGATGACAAAAAATGCGCAGCTAGCTGCCTTGAGGCATTTCATTTTGACATTTGTTTTACAGGCTTGTTTTGGTTGCATAAACAAAACATCAAGGGAATAATTATGTTGTGTAAATAATAATCCCCTGCTGCGCCGCACGCGACCACCAAACAACACACCTACGGTCGACACACGGAATAAATCATTGAGCTCTGTAAGCCTTTTCAACGAGAGAAACTCTTTTCACAAAGTAACATAACAATATAGTACTAAGAAAGGCATTGTTGGAGCTTTTTAAGTTAATTGAATACAAAAGTTGAGCGACTTACCTAACTAATGCTGTCACACGTGATCAAAACTTTACTTTAATCAAGTTCTGATTGTAAGTTTTTTCGTGGATAAATTCGTACAAGAACTTTGCTCAGTTTTCGTTTTGGCTATTCTTTCTTTAAAATAATTCGCAAAAGCATATTTATTGAGCAATGGAAAATTTGAAGAACAAAAGACGAAATAGGTATATCTAGCTCAGAGAAAAGTTTTACGAATATACTTAACATTTTGTTTAAAATAAATCAAAACATTGTATACCCGCAGTAGATAGCTGTTGACACAATTGTTATATTAACGAAGTTTGTATGTACATAGTTAGACAATGAATATTTGATAATCTATGAATATTTATCATACCTATTCTAATATCATGCGAGCAGAATTCTAGTCTTGGGATCTTAATTATTTTCTCAAATAATATCTTGCATTTTGTCAAATCAGAGTTATGCGATGCTAACCGTACAAGACTTATAAACATCCAATTGATTGAAAGATTCATTTTATCAATAGCACACAACAATGATTGTTAGTCAACACGAACAATTTCGAGTCTGACCTCATTTGGGTATCTAAATGAAGAACGACGACCGAACCAAATCGAGTTAGCAATGCAAAATGATACCTATCTATTATCTAATAGATATCGATCGCGATAAACGACTTAACCCAATCAGCTGTCAAAGATCAGATAACGAGACAGATTTCATAAGAAAAAGATAAAAACGCTCGAATATGAATGGATGATCATCCTGGGTTCCGAAGGGCGTCTACCGCATTAAAGTGGTAACTAAATGATAAAAAGGAAATTTCGGTGGCGCACGATGTCAGTAACTACAATGCGGTGAATCGAACAATACTAGAGAAATGAGATAGTAAGAAGATACTTTTGTTTTTAATTTAAAATTACCACGTTTACGGCGATAGGCGTCAACGTAATGTCGAATGATTAATCATTATTCCTTTTTATCATTTAGTTACCACTTTAATGCGGTAGACGCCTAATTTACATTTTCATGTCTTTTTCTTCTTGTAACCAAACAAAATATACTCCTCGCCTAGACTAGTAATTCGTCTAATAATGTTACATCTACGTTTATTACAAATCCACGTTCAGTATGCGGTCCACATACAAGGTAGATGATGGATTAGACGTTTCTGCTAACAGGATGCCTTAATACCCTTCTAATAAAAACAAATTTACGCATCGAATTGAGAGCCTCCTCCTTCGGTTTTTTTGAAGTCGGTTAAAAATGATATAAATGTCATATGATACGCTCATTGCTAATCTAAGAAACCATTAAAAATACTTGTGATGTGACCAAGTCACCTACCCACTTATGATTTCCGATACATAGGCTAAGTCTCAGCAGTCTAGCAAAGTGACACAAACATAAGTTAAACTGACTTATCTCTAAGTGCGTCTCTCTCGCACTAGTTACGTCGAAAGAGACAGTCAGAGATATAACTGTGTTTAACTTATCCCCGTGTCTAGCATGCTAAGGCCGCAGGATCTTCAGCGCTGTTTGTTAAATATTAGCTAGTTAAAAAAAAATTACTTGAATCATAGCTTAGAAATGCCTTATCTTACGAGGTAATGTATGTGTAATATCATTAAACACGTCATACTTCGCCTAGTTTAAATTATTCGATTTGTCAGGCGGCACCAGATTTTCACAATTTCTAGAAGCATTATTAGTAAGCTTTAGTATTATAACCCCATCTCTCAATAGAAAATATACCTTCTGAAGCGGGACATTCAGAAAGATCCTAATGTTTATTATGATAAGAATAGGTTCAAGAGAAGTAGTAGAAGGCCAACCACTGTTAAAACTATCTATTTGAAGAGCAGTTTATTATAACAGATAGTAGCTTAACTGATACATCGCCATAGAAAATATGTAGCAACGCACTACGAAATTTATTTAATTGTGACTCAGGGCTTTTGTCGGTACTGCTCCGGATTTACTGTATCGTCACTAAATGCAAAAACCGCGAATGTGTCATTGTTTTGTACGTGTTTGACGTTCAAATTATATATAATCACTTAGCAGTACCAAATAGAGGCTCAGTTCGCATGCAGAATCGCATAATGAGCTCGCGATAACCCCCCAGGGCCTTGTGGTATAAAGTTAAAAGTTACAATTTTAGAGGCAAAAACTGCAACACTACAGGGCTTATATATGGGATCTGTCGTCAGTGTTGCCAGTTTTTACAAAGTAAGGCTAGGGCTAGGTGATGTTTCTATAGATTGACCGCTTAAATGAGTCTTCGCCCGCGCGGCACAGGGGCGCGGGGGCAGGACGACAAAGGGGCCTGAGAGATGTGCGGGCGGCGTGAAATGAATGAAAACAAAAATGCGCCTGCCGCTCGCACCTCTTTCGGTCCCCTTTGTCGCCTGCCCTCGCGCCAAGACTCATTTAAGCGGTCAACCTATAGTTATATGCACGCTGAAAACGATTTCCAAATCAGGTACAAACAAAAACGTAAGTTAACTTGTTAACGCTTATGTTAATACGCGTCATGTTTGCAGTCACCTACTACTATACTACTATTTGAGTTACCTTAGAGCACTTGCTACTGTAGGAGTATATTAAATTAAGGTTTTATCGTTACACTGTGTAATTGCAGACAACTCAACTTTTCGGTTATCCATCTTTGAAATTAATTAAAATTAGAAAAGAAACATTTTTATTTTCGAAAATCCATCTATATAACGCTGTGTATAGAATTTAGATAAAATCTTGTATGTTAAAATACCCGATAAATTCTGTTTTGACCAACGTCTAGATAATTATTAAGTCTTTAATTTGATAAAAATAATCTAAATAAACAAACTATTAACAAGATTGAAAGATGCTAATAAGTATCTCGTCGGGAACGGCTGGTTTTAATCCCTTGTTGAACAACCTACTATTATGTTGACATGTCATTTAAGCTTTCATCGGTCATAATTAAAATAATCTGCCTGCTTGGCTTGCTTTAATAAATTCCGATATATTTACATTTGCTTACTCTCATTTAGTCGGAAAACTCATTAGATATCCTTCGGCCGATTCTGATGATGCCGTAACTACTAGGCAAAGGATCAGACGCTTTGACATGACGTCAGAGGACAAAATTGTTAAAACTCGATTGATTAGGCTCATGCATCTATAAATAGGGAATCGTGAACTAGTAAGAGACAGGTTTTTGCGCAGAACTGGGATACCCAAGGCCTAACAAGATAAAGTATTATTTAATTTTAAATAACAAAAGGCTTACATGATAAATGGAAACTATAAATTTTATCATGTTTGAGTAAAAGCGTTAGCCACGAATAGGGCAATAAAAATCGTGAAATAGGTTAATTAATCTATTTCTTCTGGCGTTCTGAGGATGCCTGTGTCGGGCGGTTAGACATTAATTGTTGTGCTGATGCAACCCTCAATTTATATCCGGTTTTACGAGAATCACTCAGTTTAGTAAATACTTAAGTTTAAAATGGCATACTACCTCATTCCTTATTCTACTATTATTGTAGTAGAAACCTGTGCAGCAGTGGATGTATATGGGCCGATGATAAATGTTAAAAAAGTTAACATATCAAAATTATGAAATTGCTCAACTCTAAAAATATGGCAAACTTGTATGTCCTTCTAAACACGATTTATTTTACGAGAGAGAAATTCTATTTTTTACACATTTTAAACTCGGGTAGATAAATAGTAGCATCGTTGAACAGCTCTTTCACAAAACTTTATGTCCCGCAGAAGTAAAAGCCGAAACTTAGCAAATTATGCAACTCTTGCAAGCGTCTAGTCTAGTCATATAATAATTAAACTCGTCGGATAATTTCACCACGGAACAGCTGAGCGTAATAAGAGCTAAGTGCGTGATAAATTTGTCGCCCGTCGCTTCCTAGACCGGATAATCTATTAGCGTTATATCTTTCAAACAGTACATCACATAGCCTAACCAAACCGAAACGAAAACGGCCAACAAAATGAAAAATATAAGTAACAAGGAACAGCAAATATTGAACACAAAATATAATAGGTATCCTAAGGCTTATGTACTATTTGGTTCTGTAATATTATTCTTATTACTTACCAACACTTTATCTTCTCCAAAAAGCCAAGTACCTTTACCTTATCTTTTCATTATTAAAATAAAATAACTATCGTTTAGACCTTTTTCTTGGTAAACGTCTTCTTTGTCTCGTTTTTCTTATCCCTCATAATTTATTGAACCATATACCTACGCCAACATGTCCGCTTGCGAATACCCTAGCGCTGTGTCAGACTTTTACAAACCAACAAATAGAAGGCAAGTTTCATACATAATTAGTTCGCAGTTGGAATTCGGTTGTTCGAGAAGTTCATTAATTTACCGCATGTCTCTTAGACAAGAGCCCGGTAGAAGGCGTCATCTGCTACCTTTGTTAACGCGTTTTAACCGGGATCCTGATATATGACGCGATGTCACTCGGGGCGTTATGATTTACACATAAAACGAGATGCAGGAGATTAAAGCTCTGTACGGACGTAAGCCGACATAAACAGATAGAAATTTACATTTGGAAGATCCAGGAAATACGATGATTCGTTTGCTCTAGAACAATTGTACGAGGGGCGGCTGAAAAGTTATCTACCTAGCCTATATGTTATGCGAAAATAATACTGGCCACTATGAGGTCGTGTTCACTGGTTATTCTTTTTTCAAAATCACCAACATTCATTTGTTTCTTGCTTCCCGCTTTTTTTGGGACTGGATTTGTTTTCAAAATGTCGGAAGAAAAAATAATCTGATTAAAATTGAGCAGCGTGCAGTGATAAAATTTCTCACTAAAGAAGGAAATACACCCTCGCAGATTAGACTGCGTATGTTACCTGTTTTTGGTGGTTCGTGCCCTTCTGAATTTACAATAAAGTTCTGGTCGAAACAGTTTAAGCTTGGCCGTGAGAGCCTTGAAGATGATCCTCGTAGTGAGCGACCAGTTTCCGCTGTCACCGATGAAAATGTGGCCAAAGTGAGAAATTTTATTTTATAAGACCGGCGAATTAAGCAGTGGGAGTTAGCCAGGGATGTGGGCATTAGTAAAGAACGGGTCAATGAAATAATTCATGAACATTTGCACATGTCTAAGGTTAGTGCACGCTGGGTCCCTAGAATGTTGACTCCGTTTGACAAGGACAGACGTTTTCAATGTTGCGAGGAATTTTTAGACATGAGCCGTGGAAAAGAGGAGGAAATTATTTCTAGAATAGTAACCTGTGATGAGACTTGGATTCGGCAGTGGGATCCCGAAAGTAAACAGGAGTCATTACAATGGAAATTCAAGGATGAAAAGCCTCCTCGGAAATTTAAGGTTCGCCCGTCAGCAGGCAAAGTAATGGCAACATTTTTTTGGGATGCGGAAGGAATTCTGCTTGTAGATTACTTGCCAAAAAAAACTACAATTAATGCTGAATATTACGCAGATTTACTTGACCAGCTCAGATAAACCATAAAAGAAAAAAGAAGGGGCAAACTCAGTAAAGGGATTCTGCTTTTGCATGATAACGCACCTGGGCATACTGCTCGCTTAACGAAGCTAGCAATTAATGGAAATGGGTTCGAAGTAATCAACCACCCTCCATATAGTCCAGATTTGGCCCCATTCGACTACTTCCTGTTCAGACTTTTGAAGAAAGAACTGAGGGGACGAAGATTCGTGACCGATAACGACATGAAGGCTGCTGTTAATGACTTTTTCGATGATAAACCTAAAGTTTTTTTTAATGGGTTAATGTATTTAATTGATAAATGTAATAAGTGCATTTCCCTGTCAGGAGACTATATTGAAAAATAAAAAAAAAACTAGCCATGATCATCTTTTGTTTCATAGTTAGGTAGATAACTTTTCAGCCGCCCCTCGTATGTTGAACTCATTAAAAATTACCTTGAAAATTTGTGGTAAATTTCAGCTCGTTTTGATTGTTATATTTGGAAGTAGGTAATATTGACAATGAAATCACTAGATTCACGTTACAACGATGAATTCAAAAACGATTCCGAAAGTCAAGAAAACGCGGTTACAAGGGTAGATAGGTAGTTTCCCCACAAAAAAAAAACCATAGACTCTCTGTGTTGCTTTTTGTTATTCAAAACAACAGCATTCCAATTCGATTCAACCCCGTAAGTCTGTCAAAACTTTTTAAACCGGAGTTAAATCCGTACATTTTGCAATCCGTGCCGTCGTGAATAATTTAGGCTTCAAAGTTAGGGCCTGAACAAACGTACCCGGATGCTGCGAGTAAAATGCATCCGTATCAAGAGCCCGCTTGTCTCGCAACTTTACTAACTGACAGACGAAAACCCAACATCCTAGTTTGCCGTTAAGCTGCGTGTATTTATTTTAAGATCAAGATCTTACTGTAAGATTTCTGTTTTTAGGAAACTCTTCAGAATGAAATTTAATTAAGAATCTAAGGACCCGATCCAAATAAACTGGAACTAACTGACAGAGACATTTGAAATTGGAAAGGGTGCAGATACTGAAAGGGGATCGCATTGCTGAATTGCCTTTTGAATCTTAATTACTTCTCTAGGTTCTGACTATTGGTCTGATTGCTCTATAAAAAACAAAGGGTTTTCTTTTAAACCTATACAACCAGATTTTAAATTGAGTTCATCACCTACTTCTTGGAAAGACTAAAGGGACTTTGGCAAAACTGCCTTGGCTTAATAAGTTGAATCTTACGTCATTACAATCAATCCTAGAATCTAGATCATCTATAGCGAATAGACACGATAATTCTGATCCTCGCGAACAAAACCCTAATACAAATACATCGTAACTCAGCTTTGGATACAATAATTATCTTTTGAGAATTTTGTAATGTAATATTTCTCATTTCTCAAAATGAATGAAAGGCAGTGTCTGTTAATGTATTAGCTAGCAGACAACAGGATAAAAATAAAACGGCGACCGAAAAGAACAAGGACCGAGACACGGCGGAGGCCACAGGGCAAATAAAAGAGAGGGCAGATTGTTTCAAATGGACTTATTATAAAAGCCGGTGCGACCTACCGCGATCTCACGATCGGTGGGCGCGTTTTAAGGCTCATTCGTTAAGTATAAATAAGAGGAATTTGTAGGAATGTTAAAATTAAAATGTTTACGCTTAGAATTTCAAAGTCCATAAATATATAGCATCTGTTTGATAAAAAAGAATTTTAGGTATATGTACTTGAAAATAAGGTTTTTATAAATAACAATAGACAAGACACAAAAGCGGTTCAACCGTAGCTTATATTGAAATGTGTTTAGCATTCGGAGACGCGATTGCCCAGACAAACGTGACGGCAAAAGGAAAGGTTTTGCTCTTTCGATTTCATTCTCTAAATCTAAATGGATTTTTCTTTTAAATTCCAATCGGTTAGAAATAGAACAGGTAGATAAATAAGTCAAACTCCATGTAACGTTCAGCCTTTGGTAACGGATGGTCGAGTTCTGTAATGATTGACTTTGTCCCATTAAGTCTTGTATTGGAACTCAATATTTATGCAGTAACTTTCCTAATAAACTGGTTGCACACTTTAGAGATAATAACATATAATAATAAAAAAATAACAAATAAAAAACCGACTTCGAAAACCCTTTGAAAAGTAAGAAATAATAATTGGCCTTTGTAAGTAAATTACCTATAATGTTGATTAAGTGATACACTCATAAATACATCGAAATCGGTGTCAAGTAAATGAACACAGTATGAGGGATGGATTATCTAATTTACTTGCCACCGACTTCGATATATTTAATGTATCACTTAATCAACATTCTAGGTAATTTACTTACAAAGGCCAATTATTATTTCTTTCTTTTCAAACGGCTTTTGAAGTCGGTTTTTTTATTTGTTAAATTTTTATTATTATTTCACTTTTTTTGTGATTATCATATGTGATTTAACGACACATGTAATACATCAAGTAACAATAGCATAATGCCAATTGTTCATCAGCCTTTACAAAATTTTGCTATCCAAGTTGCAAGGACGTCAATCGTTGAGGAGTTCTCCTGTTTCTTCACCACCGGTTCTATTTTACCAAATGAATATTCATGAGTACAAGTTACTTCCCAACCTTATACAGAAATCGAATCGCCTCCCGTGAAATACTTACCATTGAGGAGTTCCGGTGGTCATCCGTGGTCTTCATCATGAGTTCCAAGTCCCCAAATTATGTTTTTGAAACGCAACTGCTTGAGTTATTAAAGAAAATATCAAAATTTATATATATGTGCCTATAACATTTGAGGAGTACCTTCGATTCCTCATAGATCCTCTTATCAGAGATTTTGATAACAACGGGACCAAATTTGAGAAATACCCTATCGATTACAAAAATAATCATGCAAATCGGTCCAGCCATCTCCGAGTAATTGGTGAATATACATATAAAAAAACCGGACAAGTGCGAGTTAAACTCGCGTGGAGAGGGTTCCGTTCCGTACATAATTATCTGAAATTTACTAGGTTACTTTAAATACCATAGACTTCTTATAGGTTTTCCTGTAATCTATAGGTGAAGAACTATTTTCTGTATTTTATTCAAAATTTTAGCCCCGGTAGTTTCGGAAATAAGAGGGGGGGAATGATCATTTCTCGCCTATTTTCCTAAATAACTTCCAAACCGTTTTATTTAAAATTCTAAAAAATATATATTTAAGATCCTCACCATAAGCCCTTTCATTTGATATGTCACATGATATAGGTAGTTAAACTTTTTTTTATTATTTTCTAATATACCCCCCAACATGGGCCACCATGTTTAAAATTCATATATTTACGTCACTCGTCCGTGTTGCGGTCACCGACTTACATATGTATACCAAATTTCAACTTAATTGGTCCAGTAGTTTCGGAGCAAATTGGCTGTGACAGACGGACAGACAGACAGACGCACGAGTGATCCTATAAGGGTTTCGTTTTTCCTTTTGAGGTACGGAACCCTAAAAACGAATATACGCGTCGCATTGAGAACCTCCTCCTTCGGAATCTTTGAAGTCAGTTAAAAAGGACAAACATAAGTTTTAAAGAATTACCAACAACGGTATTTAAAGAAAAAAGACAACATTAAAAATAAACTACAACATTGTAAGATATATCTGTTTAGCCATGTTCACTATTTACATATAATAATGTAGGGTAATGAAAACGACGATGATAATAATGATCGGGTAATAAAGTTACTGCAAATAAGGACCTTGGTAAGTTAGTAGGAAGAAACTAAGTTTCGAAAATGAAGTACATTTAGTACATTAATACTAATATATAACTAGGTACGCAAACTTTATAATAAAATAAGTTGAAAATCTTTTGGTTAGAAGTAGCTGCGTATTAGGTACTTTTATTCGCTGCCTGGTAATTTTTTGTTAGCCCACAATTCAAATTGAATGCTATCTCTCCAATATCATTACGCTCGCCTGGACCGCATGCAAAGTAATAATAGCCTGGTTGTCGTCGACCTTCGTTAGGACAGCAGGTACAAGTTTTTCGACGCTCAATCTCTGATCATTATTATCCGCTCGTAATCGCTCCCTAACATCCGAACACGAATAACTTTTTACAACCTCCTTTACTTCTTCATCTATATTAATTTCGTGTTTAAAAAAATAATAACGAAAAATAAATGCATCTCCGAGTTGTTTTTTATCATAACCAAAGGTAAGCTTTAATGATTTTAGACCTATCCTCTGACAAACCGAATGTCGCGCTAGCGAACTCTTTCTCTCGTTAGGGGTTATCATGCGTTGGAACAGGACACACGCTGCTCTATTATCTTTACTAAATTACATTCTCTAAATAAGTAGTGTCTTAATTATGTGGTAAGTAGTAATGACAATTGTTGATTTAAATTAAAGTTTAGTGAACTTACTGAATAAAGCGAACATGTTTTGACGCAGTTATGATTTTAACAAAGCATACGAGTAATTATGTAGAAACTAAGTACCAAGAACATCGCTAAAGTTCATCCACAAGAGTATTGCTTTAACCTTTGCTGATAAAGAGCTGGGCAAACTCAATAACTGTGCGCGTGGCTGGCGGAGATTGCCTCTCTACAAAATAGGACATCTGGGACCAAATGTGGGGACCTATGGGACTTAGTATTTACTCGGCTTCCAGAGTCGCTCTTCCTCTCCGTAATTATTTTCGCACACAAGTCAAGGTCTTGCGTCTTTGTATGCTCCCGGCGGCAAATTTCAAATTACATTTTCCTAATGAAGGCAAGTAAGAGCACTTACATGGTTACCGTTTGAGTCTTAATGTAGGATTTACAATGTTAGTGTTATCAAATTAGTAAGACTAAATTAAATCTTACACCGATTGGCGAAAATTTTCAGCTCATTCGGGCCTGTGTATATGATATTTGTTGCATAAAAGATTAGTTCCATCAAGTTTTTACACTTACATAATCTTAAGGAACTTCATAGTGCGTTTGCGCAAAAATGCATGTGTGTGTGTGTTACTGTACTTAATTTGTGTAGGATTTATTCAACTCGACGCCAACACGTGCTTACCATTATTTTCCCAAAATTTTCATCATCCTAAGATAATCTTTTAACTTCACCTCCGATTTTACTAACTTTGCTAAACGATCGCAGTTTCGAGATTGAAATTCCTCGTTATTACGTACTGACAATTGTTCCTGTTTCAAAGTGTTGTTCGTGTAATCAAGCAACGGAAGCAACCATTTCAAATAGGTCCTTTAATTATGTATAGTTTATTAATAATAAACTGAGGTTTACTATTTAATCTAACAAGCGCTCTATTCGTTGTGGATCTTTTTGAGACCGATTTAGGTATTTTTATACTTAACCCGAAATACTTTAGCCCGGTAATTCCAGTTGTTTATTTTCTCTTTTATTTTGTGTCTTTGAGGCTTCCACAGACCAGAAGGGTAACGTGTTGTGTTACGAGCAACTAAATTAGAAGCCTTCAACATCAATACCGCACGGTAGAAGTGCGGGTCCCGCGCGCATTGTTGTCAGGCTTCCAATCACAACACGGTCCCGCGTTTTCTCTTGAACTGCCATGAACCGGGCATGAACTCTACAATTTGTTAAAGGCAAAAGATTAATTGATGTGTAAAGAAGAATGTCTACAAAGTTTACTTAGCTTCGAGTTTCGGATTTAGAAAGGTCTTCAAAGCCACTGTAGAAATCTGTTCGAACTTGTTTGTTTTAAGAAACTAATTAATTATTAAATGTTCAGCTTTAGTCTCAACTAAGTTACTGGCTGGTAGTGCAACTGTTATCTTTTAGCTGGTAGTTATAAAGTTTATGTGATGTTGGTGTCTCTTAATACATTTTGTATGTTTATATCTACCCGAAATCTGCAACCAACCTAAATACACACGGACAACCTTATTGAAAGCTATATACGAATCCATAGAAGAATTTCACTCGTGAATTCCCATTTTCGTCACAAATCCCAAAACCCGAATGAAAACTCGTTTGCATAATATGAGACACGCCTAGTATCGAGACTAAACGCAAATAAATGGTTCCCTCAAGTTAAGACGACAATTTCCCGGGTCAACGGAGCCAAGATAAATTTTCCCTTCCGAATACACAATCTGGGATTTTTCTCCTTTTGTATCACTAAATGATGAATGATTTTGTTCGATCACTCAGCTCTCCGTAATGATTTCTGAAATGCAAATGATTACATTCCATTTACACTCGGGAGAATTCGTATTACTGCGGCTTTTCACCTCGCATCCCACAAGTCACGTTATTCTATTTGTTTGTAAAGAATACACGCCACATAATATCTTGAATCCACTTACGCAATTCGCTCCTGGTGTTGTGCCAAAATGGAGGAGTTCCAAACAATACTTAATCAATAAAATGCAAAGTCCTGCCAATTTTAAGCGAGTCGGCAGAATTCTTAGGTTAGGAAGTTGGGTAAAGTTAAGGGTAGGTACATAACGCGGGAGGTATCTCCAAGCCAATTCGTGACTGCTTCATTCGCCTCAGGTATATTTATTACCGAGTCGCTCCACTTTCGCTTCTGCAAGTATAAATTTGAGGACTTGGAAAGATTTTTTTTTTATA
The DNA here is from genome assembly GCA_947859335.1 of Tortricodes alternella. NCBI lineage: Eukaryota > Metazoa > Arthropoda > Insecta > Lepidoptera > Tortricidae > Tortricodes > Tortricodes alternella. Next base: position 14,316,164 of record OX401973.1, on the reverse strand, counting down.
CTATGGCGAGAAAGCGAAGTTTTATACGAATCCGCTCTATTATTATTAAATGTGATTGAATTACAGTGCTCTCTTTATGGTAAAATATGTGGTGGAGAACTCTTTTGATGCTCGTAAATATCCTTTTGAAAGTCGGGTCACTGTGAACTTTAAGGTCGCCTCTACTAACTTATGGACTAACTTTAGGGTTGTCGCTCGCTATCGTCACGGTAGGAGCTAGGAGGTGTTTGGTGGGTGGAGTTAATGATTTATAAGATGCTCCTTAATGAGAAGCGTAACTGACAAGATAGATAAAACTCCTACGCTATGTAAATATTTATCTAACTGTTTAAAAGTTACCTTGCTTCAGAAAAGTTGTAATAAATTATACGAAATATAAATTAAAGGATTTTTACAGATTTCAGGTCGTATCTGTTGATTTCAAGATATAATTTTCATATATCTAATTCTTCGATCTTTCCTCAACATTTGTCTCTCTAATTTACCTACATATAAGTAACAATTCTAGGAAGAGAATACCAATTAATATAATAAATTTTGGCTGGTTGAGTTGCTCAAATGTTGCCATACACAACGTTTTGTTCCACAGAACACAGAAAGAGGTTAGAAAGGCGATGTGGGCGGGGCACGCGTGCCGCGCAGTTGAGCAAATAAGCCTATTTCAAACACGACTCGCTGTCAGCGCAGTCAGTCGCGAGCGCGCTGCGTCACAGTGTTGAGCTGCGGTTAAATCCGGTTTAATTCATTGAAAATGTCGTCTTGTGCAATAATTACGTGCAGGGCCAGAAGCCAAGTATCAAATGTGTCAAAAGATAGAATTTCTTTTCACAGGTAAGTCTAAAAACTAAGTTATTTAATGGTTTCCCAAAAACTGCCTACGTGACGAAGTAATGAGACTAGTGATGTGGCCAAAGTTAGTGTTATCGACTATAGATAAACAATGTGTTCGATAAGTTATTTATTTTTCTGCATTGATGAATGGACCAAAACAGCGATAATTAACGATAAGAGTGTTTTAAAAAAATACTTTTAATGCACGTAAAGAGCTGCGACCATAATACACCTTAAGCCTGGTTTACAAAGTAACTTGTTAATTCCTCTGAGTTCAGCTTAAGTACATTTGGTCCTGTTATACCCTATTATAATAAGTCTTTTGAATTTATTTATCATTTAAGTTAACTTCTGTATTTTTTATCAATGTTGTTCCTAATCATATAAAAACAATTTACCTAAAAGTGGCGGGCTTGAAGTAAAGCCGGTGTATAATGTCTAAACTTAATATTATAATAGCTTGTGTGTTTTTATAACTATATTTAATTTAATAAAAAAGTATATTGCACACTTTATATGTAAATACAATATAATAATAAATAACAATATAATGATTAAGTTTCAAAATTACACACGAGAAACTTAAACTTTTTTTTTTGTATTTGCGCATATTTATAGTAGTTTATGCAACGGTTGAATAAACTACTATTAAAATGCATAGGCATTCAAATACGAGTGCCGGTTTATGAGAAGAGCCGATAGGCGATTTTCATAATAAGATCGCACGAGTATTTTAAGGCCAAATTATGTACAGTTGCATACTTAACTTTATCTACACACATATTATAAATCCTCCATGATGTGTTCAGAAAAAATATTTTCTGACAACAAGTTATTTGTTGCAATCCTGGCTGCATATAAAGAAATAAAAATTAGACAAAAAAACCCCGTAACCCGCCGGACCGACCGCGACCCGCCGGACACAGCGCGCAACCCGCCGGACACAGCGCGACCTGTCGGATACGGCGCGCAACCCGCCGGACACAGCGCGACCTGCCGGACACAGCACGCAACCCGCCTTACACAGCGCCTGATTAACTACGAAATAGTAGTATACACTTCAAAACGCGGCATAGAGGGCGCGATACTTCATCGATAACTATTATCGATATGCTCGAGGCCTAGTGCAAATGTAAAATAAATTGCTTTTGTCAATGGAGTGGGGTATGGGCGGGGCAACGGCTGGCTATTCGAACGCACGAATCACGAGCGGACTTTGGTTATTGTGGGTGTGTGCGTATTCTCGTAGTTATTTCGTTTGCGCTAGTAGTTGTAACGTCGAGCGGGGATGCCTCGGCGACAGCGGTTTCGGTACGAATTATGGCAGACGGCCTTTCTAACCTCTTTCTGTGTTCTGTGTTTTGTTCTCTGTCGCTTGTGTTGTCACCCAGAGGGCTTAGCACACTAATTTTTATCGCGCACATAAAGCATTCGTCCCTTTCGCACCCGCATATTAGGTAAAAAGTGACAGATGCTTTATGTGCGCGATAAAAATTAGTGTGCTAAGCCCTCAGGGGTCACTAAAAATCAGTGCCGCGGCTCGCCACGGTATAACGCTGAGTAGCACCCTCTTTGGCACCGTCGGGCACAACTTCTTATGTTTATTGTTTACTTTACTTTCCTTGTTATCTGTATAAAATGTGTGTTGAATAAATGTCTTTTATTATTAGTAATACAATATAAGTAAGAGCAAGATTTTTTAACATTGATAGATAGTCATGATATGCCAAAAAATACTGAAACCTCCATACAAATGATTGGATTTAGTAACTCTTATTTCTTCTAAAGTTAATGTTTTTTAGAAGTTTGATGTTTGTTTTTGAATATCCAAGTAGCATTTTAATAACTAACTGATGTTATTGCGATGAAGGTGCGCTGGATCAAAGTCCGGAACATCCGGAATAGGTAGCCCCTTAAAAAAATTTAAGCCATGTTTTCTCAGGATTCAAACTACACTGAATTTTAATCAACCCTCAAATTGGTATAAAGCGAATATTGAGAGGAAGCGAAGAAAATAGATTTTCTCGAAACCGATGTAAAACTTAACCTTTTGTTACATAGGTAAGGAACGAACCTATTATAACCTTCTTCCAACCCTTTTGACGGTAAATAGTTTTTAAGAAGCTTGTTTACTTTTCATTAATTACCGCTTTACTTCTTAAAGCTCTTCCGAGAACAAACCGAGTTCTCCCGGTATCCAATCCCAATGCAATTAAGAAACGACAAATATTTCCAGCAAAATTATTAATTCTGGGAACTCGATGCTGAACAATAAATTGAATTTGAATTTTTAATCGTATCGCAAGGAGATCGAGCGGTTGCTTTGTTTGGCATATTTGCGATAATTTATGTAGTGAGTTCCATGTTGAATGCAATCGGTGTGGTGCAGGATAGTTGGGTCAGGCCAGATCGTGTTTGTGGCCGCTCGGAGATAAAGGCGCCGCGCACAAAAGCAGATACTCTCCTGCCCCCTCCCGAGGGGGGAGCGTTTAAGCTAAAGACGATTGCCCCTACAAAAGGCAGCCGTGGACAACCACCCTCGTTCGACTGCTGGATGAATTCGAAAGAAAACGGGATTTCATTCCGCACCCATTGTTTGTGAATCTTTCTCGATTGCTTTTTCAATATGAGTCCATAACTAGTTAGACCGGCGCCGGCGTCACGTCACGTCTATTGTTCGTCACCTAAACAACAAATGACACTAAACATTTCTGATATGCCTTTCGTCGTTATAACAAAGTGAAATATGATAATTAAAGCCATCAAGAGTTAGAGTGACTAATGCGGACGATTAAGTCATCTTAAAACCGACAAAGTGTGGAATGGAATATTCAAACGAAATTATGAATCATTTCGCATAAGTACTTTGAGTGCCGAATCGGAGGCATTGTACCTAATGAGCTCGTAACGCTCACGCACTCAGTCTTTGACTAGAACATATACCCTAATTACGTATTTCTAAAACGTTTTACACATAAACGCGTCGTGTCGGTGAACTCGTGCTACGCATACACACAAGCAAGCGCCTCTGTGAGCGTTGTGATTTGACGCCTTTTTTGGCAACTGGCCCACGACCGAAGAGTGCAGATTATGTATGCTCATACTCATACTCAAACTCATTTATTCACAATAGTATTTAATATTAATATTATTACATACTCATCTATATTTTAAAATGACTGGCGCACTAGCGACCTTTTCAAATGGTTTTTAAAAGAAGCATAACTTTTAAGTTTGGAAATGTCATTGGGTAGTTTGTTGTATACGCAGCACGTGCATGGTATTGGTGGACTTGTTCAGACGATAACTGACTTTATCTTTTATCTTTTAAGTCCATTTACATACACGTTGGAGCGATAGCATCAGAGATGCAGTCGTACGATAGAGTGCAAACTAGATATCTCTGTCTTCCTCTAACGTAAGTTTACGAGCAGGTGCTATGAAAAATGCGAGCTACGTTTTAAAACAAAACAGAGGCTTTCCAATTCCCGCCGCCACTACCGCAAAGCGTGCTCAGTAATGTCTACATGGAGTACAGCGATTTACAAACAGACGCACGCGATGTCGCAGACTACTTGAGGCAGATGTTATGTTACGTTTATTATTAAGGACGCTGAAACGCCTTGTGCATAAAGTGTAACAGCTGGCCATTAACCCTCTATACATAACAATAATATACAGTAAGTAAGTATACGTTTTTGCACTTTTAGAAACATTATAGCGGTATAACTACGAATGATATTTTATTAGGTATTTATTATAAGTAATTAGTATTAAAAAAAATATATTGTAAAAACACTGTCTTTTAACTGACGCGATTGTATGAAAAGATGCTGACAATCATGATTTCTGGAACGTACCTAACCGCCTTGTTTGCTTAATATTCCGACTTTCATGTGTCAATAATTAATTAGTTTGATGTGTTAATAATTAATTATAATTCTAGTTAGTCCATCAGTTAGATTATCAAAAAATATTACATACATACTACTTATACTACTACTACTTATAGCCACGTTCGATTAATTAGTCCTCAGATAGTATGATGAACCGTATGGTGACAGGTGATCAGCCCATCGCCCATACAGATAGTCCACCATGTTGGAGAGGACCCGTCCCTTAGTCGACTTTTACGACATGCCAGGATGATAAGCATCTGCACGCATTCTATGCAATTTCTTCACTCCCAGTGCAGCAGAGGATAAATATTGAACACATATTTTTTGCTTTATCAAATCAATCAAAATTTACAAAATAATTTTCAATGTTTTTGATAATGTAAATGACGGACTAAATAGTTTTTTTTCAGGAAACTAGCCTATTGCAGCAGTTCGAATATTTAACATATACATCCTCTCTTTATACATGTGGGGGGGAGTAAAGTAACCATTATTACTTTGAGTTGTGTTATGTTTTATATCGACGACAGTTTGGGTAGCGAGAAATGACTCGAAATTACCTCGTACTATATTACTATCTCCAAGAGTATTACCTATTTTTGGAGTGCACCCCTGTACCGAGCTTTAAATTAATCGTGTATTTTTACCCGACTGCGCAAAGCCCAAAGGAGGGTGTCTAACAGTCTACGAGTATGTATGTATGAGTCCTAAAATCGGATTTTCCACTTTAGCTCCTGAAGTTCTGGACCGATTATAATAAATGGTGTATCATTATGACTTGTATAGAACGTGCGAGTGTCATAGGCTATATAAGAATTTCAAGGATGCGTCATACTAGGAGCAAAAATACTTTAACGTAATATGTAATTGGTTTGCCAAATAAATAAATTAAAACATATATTGGTATAGGTTCAGTTTCATCTGGAGCTATGTCAATTTGGCGTTTTTTTGAAGCGAATTCGAGGGCGGGGGGAGTGTTTTGTCAAATAAATAAATAAATTCGTTGTTCAACCAGTTTCTTTATACTTATTGACCACAACTTTTATTAAATGACACTAACTTATACCTACGGCGTAATCCTAAAAAGGCATCGCAAAGTAACGAAAGACTAGTAGGTATTCAATAACACAATAACCACGTTGCTTTCATGTGAAACGGTCCATCGTAGTCCAAAATTTACAAAATGGCGTTCAATTTCCCATCGTCCTTTGTACCGCACAAATAATAGTTTAGAAAAAACTTATGACCCACCCTGTAAGGTCTGTTCGCCGAGAGTTGATAAAAAAAGTAAAAAGTCAGGGCTTCTTAACTCATTACAAATAGCGGCCCGCTAATTATTTTTACCGATGATTATAAAAAATTAAAGGGAAAAAATATATTTTTTCATCGAATATTATTATTGAATAGCCTAACTGTATAAACAAAAAGCAACACGCGAACACCCAAACGACACACTCGAAGCGAATGACATATTATAGAAAGACACAAGACAAGTCATATCCATACTCAACGCGTTTTAAACATATCTCATAGATTTTTTTTATCTATTTCGTTTTTTCGACCAGTGCAGATTTGTGACATTTTTCGCGCACATAATATAAGACATTAATTTGCAATTGGCGATTGTGTATGTAATATGAACAAAACAAATATATTTTTTCGCCGCCGTCCGCCCGGCGCGACGCCGCACTTGACAACATCTTCATCCTTCGTACCACGAAACTCAGTGCGCGCGGCGATAAGCGACGCCCGTCATGCAGTTTGCGATATTTAAGCGAAAGTCGCTATTTCGAAACGATATCATAATATTTATCAACTGTCGACGATCAGACTTAACATAGGCAACATTATTTTGAAACATATGGTGTCGATCCATAATGAATCTGTGTCACAGATTCCTTTTTGGTATAGAAAACTCTCACTCGATTTGCTAAGTAGCTCAATGTTATTGTGTACTGGCTTCGCGATCGCTTTGAATACGGAGAAGATATATAACTTGTCACATTAGGAGTTATATAGTGTTGACCATTACCTACCTCTTTCATGTGGTGTGGGAAATTATTCGTTGCTTATACAAGTATTTTATTTGTGTTTAGCAGGTGCTGCGAAGAAGTAGTCATCGTCCCTTTTAAATGCTATGTTACAATGTAGATCTATGCATAGTGCCAAAATGTACACACGTTAAAGTATGTCATGAAAGTTTATAGAAGGTATATTGCTGCCAGTCATATTTTTGTGATTAAAATACCTATGTAAAATCAATACTTGGTTTCCGTTTAAAGCTATTATGTAATTTTAAACTCTGCTAGTATATATCATTATCGTAACGTTTTTAAAACGGCGTTGCTAATGCCCGTAATAGATATTCTGTGCTCAAAATTGATACCGACTCAAGTAGCTATTCTTTTACACTACAAACCTAACTTGCGTACGACTCAAGTCTTGAACACAAAATAATAATACGGGCATCAGAGTCTAGATAATCAACGATTAATAGGTTGCGATGTTGTATATCTACCTACATATTTTGAAAGTGGAAATCTTTAATGGTCCATTATTGCCTGTAGAATGTTACAACCCGCCATCAACGAAACTAGGTAGAGGACTATTTAATAAAATATCCATAAAAAACATTACATATTACCTTAAAATAAAAAATGCCAATATAGATATTTTGACTGAAAGATGTTTGCAGACTTTTAATATCGGTTCCCTCCAGATACCTAAAATACAGGGTGACTTTGAAGATAATGCGAAACCATCGTTTTAGATAGACAGGGAGCCTGGAACGGCCGGCAATCGGTTCCCACACGTCGTACTAAACAGTTTTGTATAAGTAAATAAAATATTTAACCACAAGCGTGGCATTATCTTTTATCCCGCCAGCGGACCAAGCTACATAATTATTCTTTTCCGACAAACATCTCATACCTACATCTCACCTAGGTTAACAACGCTTACTAGAAATCCATTGTTTACACATTTATCCTAATTTTTTTCCTTAGAAAGACACCCTTGCAATTAAATTGAATTGTCTTCTAAAATTATTAACTTTGACGGATGATATTGGTTAAACTTAGCAAGTATTACAATCAACTACTTGTTGTAGGGTGACAACACAAGGCTATTACTTATTATTATTCTGGTTAAGTAAATCAGCTAAGGTTAAATACTGAAGTTTTTATTGCGTTATATTATTATTTCATATATATTCAATTGAGCCGGAAACATTGGTTTAACATTAGAAATGGTTTTCAAAATCACCCTGTATTTCAGATATCGCGAGACTTTCGATATTAGTCCGCAATCATATTTGTCGAAAAACTAATTTCGAATTGTTGTCGAATTTTGGTATTTTTATGGATTTTATGAAATGGTCATGTAGGCGAAACCTTTTTTTATTTCATGTTAAATTAACATGCACGAGGACTCCGGCTACGGTATTTTAGGGTATACTTAATATAATATATAATTATTTTTACATTAAAAATGATTGAAATGCCATTCGTTGTGAGTTATACCTACTTAATCTTCGTCATAATTACCGCAAATATCTGCAATTTTATTTGTTAAACAAATTACAACTTTATAAATAACACTTACTTACTAGACAAAGCATGTTGTTTCTAGAAGTACAGGCTATTGAAGCTGATAATCTGTATAATGAAACAATAACAACTAGATATTGACTGCAGTCGGAAGGTATTTTAAGAACCCCTTATTTACCTTTTCGTAAATATCTTGGTTAAAATTAAGAAATGATTATGATGAAATGAAAGTCTAATACTTCAATTTAACAAGCGGCTGAGTTTCGTGCTCAGCTATATTTCATTACGTTCGGATAATTTCGTATTTGGTGGCGCCAACGCTTTGGTAAATAAGCCATTTATTTGTAAGCGTGTATTTAAAAAGGAAAGAAATAAAAGACATTTAGACAGCACACAAGACGAACAATAAACACAAAAACAATACAGAAAAACGACGATGTGTCATTGTGGAAGTGAATTGGTCACTGGCTCAGCACAATTTCTTTCCACTGATTAAAAGTTGGTCAAGGTTATAAAATTTAACAATAACCAAATTCTCCTGGAACGTGCTCTTAATGACTTAATACAATATTAACTTTGTACAATGGAATCATTGGGGGAGGCCTTTCTCCAGCAATGGACAGCGTTCGACTGAATTGATCATGATATGAACAAAACCTTGATAACATACACAGCTAACGATCGATTTTTAACTGTCGATACATATCGATCGAACAGGTGTCATGTCTAGGTGTGTTTCTCTAGTTCTATCGATGGATGTTCCACTTAGTGTCACATTTTCAATTTGTCTCATTTTATCTTTAAGTCAAACGCGCTTAGGCACAAGAGTATTTTTTATTCTAAGTGCAAACGACCTGCGCTTGGCTGACCAACCGTTTCGGACAACAAAGACCATTGTAGAAGCACGTCACCTTTCTTTGCCCCATGTATTAGGAGTTCAAGACTCTCAAAGGTAGAATCGTATTATGGCAGCGAGTCGTATTATGCCAGCGACTTAAGCTCAAACTCTGTAACTAAGTGTATAAACTTCAAAAGATAATAATAAAGAAACTTTTGGATAAATCATTATTATCAAAAGTCACATGGCAGACCATGCTTACATTTTGCAAATGTCGGATTTTTAATTTGCTGGAGTAACCTAATACTGGTTGAGTTATGTCTAGCAAAATACGTAGAATTAAGTCCTATTTTGCTAGTTATCAGTCATATGCTAATACGAAAGAAGCGGAGATTTGTTACTCGACAACTGTCAATGTACTCCTACTAATTAAAGATCCAATTTAAGTAACGAAGAGGTATTTTTAACTACTACTTAGCAACATTTTTATCGTGATAATTATAATATTGCATTTTGCTGTAAAATAATGTATACCGTAGAATGTCTTTATTTCCAGTAGTGGCATTAAAGTAGAGTCACGGGAGATGAAATCTTACCCATGACACTACCGGTAGAGTCTTAGGAAAGAAAAATCTCCCATGACACTACTGGTAGCGCCACGTAGCAGTGCCTAGGGAAAGAAAGGGTAGAAAAAACAGTATTTTTCGATGCATAATCACTAAAGACAATATATTATTTAGTTCATATACCTACACTAAAAATTGCATTCAAAAGCTCTTCTTTTATTATGAGTTCTTAACTGCTTTCCTGGGTATTGTTTACGCATTTAATAAATTATCTTAATATTTTATTAGGATTTAACAAATCTTGGAAAATTTCTCAGAACTTCCTTAATCGGCTTAAAAAGTCTACCATGCCTATCCGCTGTATAAGTGATGTGTGTGTAATAGCTATTTTATTACGTGGAAATTACACCAAACATTAGTATCATTTGACATTCCGAACCGTACCTTCCAAGCTAATCTATCGGGAAAACCTATTTAAAATACGAGTTCAAACTAATATAAACACTCTACAGTGTCCCCTTACTACAGAAATAGTTCGCCATAAGGAGATGAAGTCCCGTTGTCACTCTTAATGAATACGTTGTAGGTACTACTAAAATTTCCTGTTTATTTCTGTCCCCCCACTTTGCACGGCGGACATCTAAATGTGGAGATGTTGAGGAAGATTTAAGGATTAGCATTTTTAATCTAAATATAAATCCAGTTCAGACAGTGGAAGGAAATCTTCAATTTAATACGGCTTGTACGCAAACGGAAGTTATTTTTTATCCGGTTAGAGCGATAATTTACTACTCACTACTATAGTAATTAACAGTTTTATAAGAGTAATTAAATATAGGTACACTACTCGCTACTAATTATAGGATGCACATCGATAGTTTTCATATATCTTCGGAAGTGCGAGCGTAATTTTGCCGTAAGCTATCACAAGGTTTAATTAGAATATTTGATTAGATATTACATAAGAACCTACTAGGGAAACTGAAGATTGGTGGTTCATCTGTACATAAGATCTTAGGATCTATCCGACAAACTCTTTCGCCGTGAGGTCATTTTGTGGAACCCTTTCTTTAATAGACACAAAGTTCAAACAGATTAAAACTTATAGATAAGCTTAAATTGACAAAATCTAAATTCGAAGTTTGTCATCTGTAGCTGATTGTGGCGCTCCTGGCACTTCACGTTGTTATTCCATCTCGACTGTGGCGGTAAAAGGATTAAATGATGTTTTTTTGTTTTTTTTTTTTGAGCTTACTAAGACCTGACCTTAGTACAGCTGTAGTACTGACTAACGAGAGACTACTTAGTTTTTTAGGATCTATTGTAACTAATTTAATAGACCTTAAAAATTTATTCTTCAAAAGCTAATTCATACCATAGCGAGTTTATAAAATGCATGTTCTACATTCCAGCTCGACCTTATCAGTAGTCCGCATGTTAACAAGAAACACTCAGTGTAATGAAGATGCTGAAGGCAAAATAATTACGAGTGGGCGTTGCTAAATGGATATTTCCTCAAATCTGTTGCAACACAAGTACCTATGCAGAGCTCTTTAAATAAGTTGACATTAATTTTATCACGTGTAACAACAGTTATGCAGATACTTAAAATACTTCTGTAAACACGTGTTCTATTCTCTGATTTATTATACGTGCTGGAGTGGGATTCTAGACGAGTCCTATGTTCACACAAACCGGTTTTCTATACTGCTGCTGCAGCTAACTCAGTGCGCGTTAAGGCCAATTTAGACGAAGGGTCAACGTCGGCTAGCGCACGGGACGCATCGATGGTCGACGTTGGCCCAACGTGTAAAGGGCCTTTAGAGAATCACGGCAAGTATAGTTTAATAGGCTCATTATACAGATCGAATAGTTGATTTCATACATCATTTGAATATTTTAAAATTAACTAATAATTGTGATTGATATACTTTCCTAAAAGCAATTTGGTTTGATTGGCCAAACGTTTCTACGACTTCTTTTATTTAAAGCCTACCTTTATTTAAATTACCAAACAATTCCTTGAGTCGTAAAACAACAATTAATTGAACTTCCTTCCATTGATTTCGGCATCAAAAGGTGGTCAAGGTTGCGGCAAGCCATAGTTTGACAATGACCAATTTTAACAGCGTCCCAAATTACATTAGTAGATTCATAAGCGTTTAAGTGTATGGTGATAACATATCCAGTCGATCGATGTCATACAAAAACACAATTTTATTTTAATCGTTGAAGTATGACATGTGATTCCTCTTGCACCTGATGTAAGGTGCAAGAGGAAGCACTGAACCAAACACAAGTAAGCCCTTTCGTCATCACTATGCCGGCTATGAAGATGTTTCTTCAAGCTTCTTTCGAAGACTCATAGGTTGTAACAAGTAATACCGTTCGATGATATGGAACATGTTAGTGGTTTATTAAATGACTATAAGTGCGACCATAAGAATTCAACGACATACAGTTCCTCTCATAAAGACCCTATTGAATCTAATCCATGCAAGGATAAACCATGGTGCAAGGATATACCATACCTAACTAGTTGAAGTTGAGCATTTTCAGATGCCAGTATCAATAATCTGTAGACAAGACCGATATTGTACTCAAGTAAGGTTTTTAGTACGAGAAAATGCATGCTCGAGTTCATACTCCAACAAGCAAAATTGTCGTATAATTCCGCTCTTAAATGACTTCAAGTAATGGAAAAGTCGTATAGTGATCTATAATGATTGTTACATAACTTGAAGTCATATATCTGGAATAATGCGACGATTTTGCTTGTTGAAATGATATCAGCCTCGAGCAGAGTCTATTGATTGATACGGGCATTAGACTCATACTAGTGGACCCGCCACAGCTTCGCCAGGGGTATTTTCCTTACAATCTTTATCACCTCTTTTTACCCCTTTCGGAATGGAATTTCAAAAAAGTGCCCCTTAGTGCACCTCTATGGTACCAGAGGAATATCTCCTCCAAATTTAAAATCTCTAGGACCACCCATTTAGGCTGTGCGTTGTCTATATAAGTGAGTCATGGTACTGTTTTATATGTGTTGATTGTATCCAGCTATCTAAATAGTCCAGGGGTGTGGTTCTCTATGTAGCTCGGGAAGCTAAAGGGAAACAAAGTTATCATGCCAACTCACCTCTCCAAGATTGATGAAACCATGGTCCCTCGCCACGGCGTCCGCGGCCTCCCGTCCATCAGGCACGTGGACAGCCCAAGTCGGCGTGTAGTGCGCAGACGCGGAACACAGCAGCGACAGCACGACCAACGCCTGCGCACACCGCGCCATCGCACACACACACTCACCGCCTAGTACTTATCAGCATGGCACACTCACAAATTATTGTCAAATGTAATGTAGCTAACGTAGAGGATGCTGCAAAGAATATGGAACTTGGAAGATTTCGATGCAAATTCAGCGCGTACTCACGAGTTTCGCAAGCGGTGTGGAAACACAGATAAATTTACGGTTTAACTTAAGACTTAAAACTGATAATTTACGAGTCAGTGAGTTCTCATGTCAGGGTTTCACTAGCAAAGATGAATCTCAATTCAATTCAATTTTTGCTAAGGGTTCGTAAAAGAAGACAGTAATTCATTCCGTTTTTAGCTCTAATGGTATATAGACAATTTAAATTTCCCAATATTACGACCCGATTCAACATAAAAGCCCTCTTAGTTTTCTATTGATTCGCGGGTTATAACCTAGAAAAGTCCATTAGCGAATATTTTTGATGAGCTCGCCGATATCGACAACAGTTTGCTAATAATTGGGTCAAGTATCGCTGAGGACAGATCTCTGGCGAGCCAGTTCAACCATTTATCACATCTCTACTCTGTCGATACTCGCAACCTATAGGTATTTTTCCTCAAAAGCTATTGTGCTGATGCTTGACCTTTTCCTGGATAAACGAGATATGCAAAACACTTTCGCATCCAGAACGAGCTCTTTGTTAGTGATAAACTGTTACGCGTTTTGTATGCTTGCTGTGTGCCAAGATTAGCAATGTCTGTCCCAGTTATAATACAAAGAATCATGTTTCCAGTGGAGCAAAGAAATTTCATTATGCTCAAATTTATGGAAAGGGTGCATGTTAATAAAATTGTTTTGGACCAAAGTACCTTACTTTTCATTGCTAGGTTTCGTTTTGTGTTTTGTGCTCTTTTTACTGTGTCGTTGTCGACCTGTTCATTATTTATTGTGAGGGGATGGTTGGATGAGTCTCAATGAAAGTTAACACATGTTACATGGGTGGATGTTAGTTATAGAGGTATTGGTATGACGATACTTCGAGTGAGTCATGCGGTTCATGATTATGACACAAGAGGAAAAACTATGGCGAGGGAAAGCCATTGCAATCAAATGGTTAAATAAGTAACAACTTTCTAGAAACTTGGATTGGATGTTATCGCTGCGTTTCAAGGTCTGGCTGACCTTTTAATACTAGAGAAGTTAATGTATTCTTATAATGATACAATCTCCAGAATAAAAGTAATTAATTATTTGAAAGATTATTAAAGAATATGTTGGATGATGTTATAACTAAAACAAAACACTACGACTATTTTGAAAGTTTTAGGCCCACTTGCACCAAAATTGTTCACAATAATAATTAAATCGTTAAATGCGTTTAAAAGGTCAGTCAAAATGTTTACGGAACTGCCAGTCATATTTAGGATTTTGGTGCAAGCCGCCCTTAGAGTTATATATTATTATATTTAGACGTGCACACAATTCTCAATTGTTTATTATATCTTTATCAATTATTTCATGTAAACGACTTTTCGTCATAAGAATGATGATAAGACGGAACGAGATAAGAGTCAAATGGATTTTGATAAAACATAGATGTTTTATAATTACGGTGACAATAACTGACTTTGTGGTCGAAAACCTCTAATAAGCGGCCTAGTGACCTACATGGCAGAGGCAGTATTTAAATAACTCAAAAGTAGACCAGACAATTGCACGGTTTAGTCTGCGATGGTTACAGTTAGGTTGGGTGCAATCTATTTATCAAGCTAGTGCATGCCAATAGTGCCGAGTTGCGTACATTTGCATAGATATTTAATAGAACATCGGATGTATTCTAAGCGTTTACGAAACAGACTAAATACATGATAATCTTATCTGTGTTTCCTGCGCTATGTAAACATTTGTGGATCGGCATTGCGATTTCGCGTGCAGTCCACGTCGATGTTTCATCGATGGAATTCGATGGGGAGGACGAAGATTCCGTGGCACTTAGACAATAGTACCCGGTGAGAGTCGGCGCCGCTCCGACGAGCGTTCACCTCTCGCATCCCGTATTTATGGTAATCCTGGTGGGTTTTTTTATTTGGATTCTCACGTATAAGCAAGGAGCGGCATCCGCTACGTTACACTGTGTTGCACTAAAGTCATTATTCGCGCACGGCACAACTGTCAAGTGGCGCGTGAATTTCGTAGCGCGTGGCGAAACACAACCGTCACGGACTCGCACGTGATGCTGACTAAGTAGCTCGATCTCGGTCGCTCACCGCGATTGGGGCGCGAGACGACGCTGTGTTGCCGTGCTCGACGATTTACCCGATATTTGAGGATTTTTATAATGTTTTAGATTTTATTTATTACATATTATGTAGAGATTACAGGGCGTAGTTAGTTGCAACGAAATGGGTGGGCGATTTCTATTGTATTGGTGTTTAATTAAGTAGTTCAAAGAAAAAGGACATACTTATCCAAGTTTATTACCTCCTTAAAACGGCGTTTTGCTAATGATTACAGTACTAGGTATATATGTATGTAAACTCTTTATTGCCATCATACCATCTTAGGACTAATTTATCGAACGTGGCCACAAGTAGTCTTGTGGCTCTGCCCACCCTATTAGGGATTTCGGGCGTGATGGTATGTATGTATGTATGTATGTATAATGTATGTACATAGATGGTATAATTATAATTAACGAATAATTGAAAACCCAGATAAATAATTAATAATTATAATAGCGTCACAATCAACGTCCCAAACTACGATTACTGCATCTTGGGTACTTTTGTCCATTCCCAATATTCCTACTAACGAACAACTAAACCCTAAATCAATTAGGTACAGTAACGATTAAAATCAGTTAACAATTCGACTTTTCTCCGCTAATATCGTCCAAAGCCGGATACGAAAATGACATAAGTTACATTGCTGCGATTTCTTTTAAGTAGCATTCAACTTAAAGTATCGTAAACGCAATGTATAGGTATCACCTGCCATGATGACATTACTTACCAGTAGTAGACCAAAGAAGTTTACAGAAGCGATATGAACATGCATTATTTATTGCATGCATTATATAAAAGTACCTATAATATAAAATAAATATCCATGATTCTTTATTAATCAATAGTTACTATTTTACGTAAGTTAACAGTATGATATTTGTCATGCGTGTCATACTGTCAAAAAATAGTCACTAATAGTAGTTTATGCAACGGTTGCATAATGATAGGCCTTAAAACACTAGTGCGGTTTTCATGAAACGAGCCGATAGGCGAGTTTCATAATAAGATCGCACGAGTGTTTTAAGGCCAAATTATGCAGAGTAGCATACATAACTGTGGGTTCAGAAACAATATTTTCTGGCAACAAGTTATTTGTTGCAATCGTGGCAGCATATTTCCGATATCCGGCACATTTTCGCATCACACACATTCCGAGAAGACTACTATTCATATTTTCAACTAAAATGTAAATTACAAACAACTTTTTCTATTCAATTCAACAACAATTCTACTTTCGTTCAGCAAAACACCAACATAATGGCGCCAATTCGATCCTCTGTCAAGACCATTTTTTTTTAATTCATAGACAAACGAATGAAGTCTCTATTCTCATGTCACTCGAGATCAAATGTTGTGCAGTTTATATTAAAAAAACATACTGAATTGACGTTTCGTATCAATAACTGTTTAATATCTATAGATACTAGAATAGAGACCCACTTGAGTTTTGACAGCTGTTTCTAAATTTAATCTCATTTCTTTACCTACTAAAAACGATAAAGAAATAACATTGCAGCACTGGTTTTTCCTAATTGGTTGTCAAAATGGTGGTCATTTCCTACGGTTTTTGATTAAACAATGGAGGTTTTATGATATGGGTGTAGATAAATTATTTTTCTTATTTCAATATAAAGGTTGTGTTACTTTAGAGCTATTAGGAGCATTTGTCACTCCTATCCTTCTGTTGTATTGTGTTTAATAAGATAACGGGTAATATATTTAAAGGTCATATCTATAATTTGATATACTCTATGTAAAAAACGAGGGATACCGACAATAACCGAGGATGGCCGAATGGTGAACTTATTTTAATAGTACTCTACAAATAATTTAAGTCATCAAACCGTGTCATCAAGCCTTTATTTTCCAACCATGAAAACACTGGGCAAAATAAACGCAAAATTAAGAAATTGCTTTCTGCAACTTAAGCGTTCTTTCCTTCAAGGTATGATCCGTTTTTCAACCTACCTACATAAACATATATAACTTTTTACAGTCATATTTGTCTATTCGATGTATCTTTATCACTCAACCATCCGAAAGGTTATCAGAATATGATACAAATTCGATTGTTTTTGCGTGTAAGAACTGTTTTTTATAATATCATTTTTGAACTGCTTAGTAAATTGAATATTCGTAGCATATTCAATTTACTCCTCTGCTGCACTGGGAGTGAAGAAATAGCCTAGAATGCGTGCAGATGCTTATCATCCTGGCATGTCGTAAGAGTCGACTAAGGGACGGGTCCTCTCCAACATGGTGGACTATCTGTATGGGTGATGGGCTGATCACCTGTACGGTTCATCATACCATCTTAGGACTAATTAATCGAACGTGGCCACAAGTAGTCTTGTGGCTCTGCCCACCCCATTAGGGATTTCGGGCGTGATGCTATGTAGGTATGTGTATGTATATTCAATATGGGGCTGGCTTAAGGGTTGAAGCGGGTTCTCGGTGTTGTCCTATCTACATCTCTATTCAAATTGTTCATTGCATTTTCTATTGTGTTTGTGCAATAAAGTATTTAAATACATACATACATACGTACTTGCGGAATCTTAAGCCTCCTTTGTTCGTACCGTCGGTTATCTTGACTTGTCATTGAAGCAGCTGTACACAGGTTTCTCTGATTAGCCCAATTTCGCCTAGTTAGGATGTCAGAACACTCGTTAGGCAAGTCCGTTTAACTACGTGCCTTGGGGATAATTTAGCGAAATCTCAACGCGGTATTGGAACTATGGTCGTGTTACGAAACTTGAGTGAAGTGGGGTTTGATGTGGCGTACAGGGCCTCTATTCGGGACTACTTACTAAGTGATTTACTGTATCGACGCTATAATGCCAAAACCACGAATGTGTCGTTGTTTTGTACGTATTTTTCACATTCGCGGTTTTGTCAATTTAGTGCCGAGTAAATTAGCAGTCCCGAAGGCCCAGCTCCTTTTCTAATTAGTAGCCAAAATAAGAGTGATTTTGCAGACTATGACCATTGAAATATTACGTTACACTAGAACAGACATCTCAAACAAATGACAGCGAGCATTTGGTGACGGACTGGGCATGCGCGCCGCGTCCGGCGGTGATCGCTTTCTTATAGGCGTTTGTGCCATTTGGCCTCAACAGGCTTTACAAAAAATCTAGTTCAGGTGTCCACTCTGGTATACATAATTACTCAAAGACTATGACTTACAAGCTTTTGCTTGCGAGTTTGTTCACGGGAAATATGGTTATCGCTATTCTATCAGAAACTGCATTTTCCAGGATAAACGATAGCCTATTATTCGGTGTGTGTTGGCAGTGATGAATTACGGCACTGAGACGTGGGCACTGAATCAGCGGCCCTAGCATGCCAGACACGGGGATATGTTAAACCCGTTTATTTCTCTGACTCTCTCTTTCGTCGGCACTAGTGTGAGAGAGACGCACTTAGAGATAAGGCGGTTTGAATTATCCTTGTGTCAACCTTGCTGGGGCCGCTGAGCCTCATAAGAAGGCTCAATGTTACAAGAAAAACTGAGAAGACCCGCAAAAGTTCTAGAGTAACCAACATAGTCCAAAGAATTGCTCAAATTAAGTGGCAGTTTACTGTTCTATACCGGGGATCGAACCCTTAACCGCTAGCTTCGTAGGCATGATCACTACCAACTGAGCTAACCGCGTCGTCTATTACCTATCTAACTCGCCGGCAATCCTTTCTACGTCGAGTCCTCAAAACTAGTACAAACCAGTAACTAACCGACTAAAAAAATAAATATATATTCATGTAACGTATCTTAGCGATAGTTTAACTAACGAAACGAAAACTATTGCATCCGTTTGGACAAAAAAATAACTATGCATTAGTAGCTAGTATTTTAGAAGAGTTAAAAAAATGATACCTTACCGAGTTTCTTGCCGGCTCTTCTCAGTAGAGGACTTTTCCGAACCGGCGGTAGATTCATTCCTTGAATATCATAAGAGCTTGCGAAAGCCTAAATTGAATAAAGATATTTTGACTTTGACTTTGACTTTGATCAAATAGTTAGAAAGCCTTTGTTTTATATAATCGCAAGATACGGCTCATTATTTTTTCTTGTTTTTGCCTCAGCATAACATGATTTTCTGCCTGTCTAACATAAGATATCGTACCCAAGTGAATACTTATATAAGTATTCACTTGAGTACGATATAAAGGCCGGTATCTGCCTTTATCTTGAGGTCATGTGGAAACGTGATACTTATGTTATCTACTTATGTTTTTTTTTTTCAAATTAAATCCCTGCTCGTACGACCTAGATAATTATATTTTGCTTAATAAGACAACTTTGTTTGTTGGTCTAAAGCAGTAGGAAGGTGGAATATAAATATGTATGTTTCATCTTTACGTGGGTTACAAAAGCGAAGTGTTGCCTGAAACTGAATTAGGTTAGGTAGGTACTAGGTAGGGAATTATACACTACGAAGTAATTACGTATCCTGCACAGTACGTGTAGGAGAAGAAATTGATTTATTTATTACTATTAGCTGTGCCCGCGACTTTGTACGCAAATTATCTCACGGGAGTACATTTTTGGGATAACCCTATGTTTTATTCCAAGATATGATCTATCTGTTTGCCAAATTTCATCCAATCCGGCCAGCCGTTTGCGTTTGACAATCAAACATTCAAATAACTTCATATACACTTTTTTGCGGTTTTATTTATAACACTACTGCATATTATGCAAGGTGAAATTCTTAAGTTAAATATAGTATGTTTTTTGTCTTGCCAATACTCGTAAGTTTCAAGCACTTTTTTCTTATATACCTACTACTGTGATGCCACCCACCTGGCTGGTTTATGGCATGTTACCTGGAGCAACTTACTGGCCTGCAAGTCACAGGCTTTGTCCTATTTTGAAGGTACAGAGGCTCACTCTTGGTGAAGCTGTTAATCTTTCACATAATGTAGATATTTTTAAATGTACTTGTATGTACCTAAGCTAAGAAAGGATCCAATAAAGATTTTTATTATTATTATTATTCATAATTAAACCAAACCGCGGTAACCAAATTTCAACTCAATCAGTCCAGTAGTTTCGGAGCAAATTGGCTGTGACAGACGTACAGACAGACAGACAGACAGACAGACATTCAATGGTGCGGCCCGATGAGATCCCGTTGATGTCTTACGAGTATGTATCTGCGCAATTTACGGCTAAAAAATCGCTGAACTAATTTTGATGAAATTTAAAGCAATAGTTGGAGCCCTGGGGAAAAACAATTGTTTTCCCACATTGGAAGTATAAAATATATGTTAATTCTGAATATAAATAATCTACACTCGCACTTGCACATCCGAACTTTTGTATAATACTAGCTTCTGCCCGCGAATTTGTCCACGTGGAATTCGGTTAATTTTGTTACCCGGGAACTTTTCCGGGATAAAAAGTAACCTGTTTGTTAATTCATGATAAGCTACCTATCTCCATTTCAAATATAATTCAAATTCGTTGAGCCGTTTCAGCATGAAGAAGTAACAAACACAAACTCACTCACTCATAATGTTTGGCATTTTTAATATTAGTGTAGTTAATAGTACGCGAATGTGCGCATCTGACTTAATTATTGTGATGAACGTGACATTTGCTTGACATACATATTTTGTTTATTGGCAAAAGGTTTCAAGAAATATTATCCATACGTAAACAAAAAAAAGCTGTCTTTATTTTGTTTACGTATGGTATATTCCGGTCAAATAATTAGTTTGCTACAATAATAAGGAAGTTATTTTGTACACCATAAAACAATGTGGAAAGTGTTGTCAAGACGGATTCGTCATCGGTCGCATAGGTCGAAGATATTTATAAATCGACTAGTGAACCCGCCCCAGCTTCGCCCGCGGTATTTTCTATACAAACTTTATCATCCCTTTCCTTCCTTTAGAGATGGAATTTCAGAAAATCCCTCCTTAGTGTATCTCTAGGGTACTCGAGGAATATCTCCTCTAAATTTCAAACGTCTAAGACCACCCGTTTAGGCTGTGCGTTGTCTATAAGTGAGTCACGGTACTGTTTTATAATTATGTACCTATTGATGTATTGATGAGGGGTATGAATATTTTAAATGACTCTTCTTTAATGAACTCAATGGCGAACCTACCTTGACCCGTCAATGAGTATAAACTATATGTTCGTACGTGTCTTCAACCTTGGTCGTATTTCGACGCAGGCGGCCACGGTTGTTTCGAATGACATACTCATTGATTATAGAAGGATCTTTTTGAGTTTGTTACTTCTTAATTTTAGTTTTTGCTAATCATGCTTTAGTCATCTTGTGCGGGCTTATAAATACTACAACTATGCAACATTTCAACTTATATGTTTAGCTTTTCCTGAGTGTGTTGACGGATAGACAGACGGACAGCAAAGTTATTGTATAAGGGTTCCGTTTTTGCAACATTTGGTACGGAACCGTAAAAACACGACGTGATAAATAAAACATTTAAAAACCGCCGTAACGTGATATATTTAAGATACTAGATTATAAACTATTGTTTATGATCTAGCTTCTTAACCAACCAACACTAACTAGTTATTGTAATTTTCTGTTTGGCGTAGAAAATGCCATCAGAAATTAAGTCCACCGTTTCTATTATTCTACATGGCGCAAAAAAGATTAAATAAGTAAATACATGAATAAATCAAATGGTTTTGATAGTGTTTTTAAAACTATTCGATATACTTACTGCAAATCAAATCTAAACTAATACAACACATTGTTGTGGGGTTTCGTGTGTTTGGGAAGGGGACGAAGGTTGAATTTGAATAGCGGGTCGACCATAAAATTCGTTCCCAAAGTTTGCCGAAGAAAGAAATCTGAAGACCCAAGTGAGGATAATAACACCTATCACATGAAATAAGTTTGGGATTCATATCTAAGTTTAAGGACATTCAAAGTTATATGGGCGTGTTGAGTCAAAAGTTATGTAATCAAAGCGGTCGGCCTACAGAAAACAGTACCTACTTGTTCAGTATCTATTCGTGACGACTGGTGTTTTTTATCTTATCCAAGTTATGTTCATCATTTCAACCGAACGAAGGCGGCCCTAGCTTGCCAGATACGGCGATAAGTTAACCCGTTTATCTCTCTGACTATCTCTTTCGTCGGCACTAGTATGAGAGAGACGCACTTAGAGATAAGACGGTTTAACTTATCCTTGCATCAACCTTGCTAGGGCCGCTGCGGTGCTCGCATCCCGCGGACCACATTCATTACAGGCCGTCAGTCCAACGTGTAGGTGGTCTGCTCACGCTGTGTCTTCCAGGCCTTACTTGGACGCCACTGGAGAACTATTCGGGCCCATTGGTTATCTGTTCTACGAGCAATGTGACCCACCCACTGCTACTTAAGTTTAGGTATTCCTTAGGCTATGTCGGTTACTCTAGTTCTTTTGCGGATTAGAACGAGGCGTTACTTCTAATTCGATCTCGCAGTGAAACTTCGACGTAAGCCTTCTCCATTGCGCTTTGGATGCCTTTTTATGAGGCCCATAGAGGTTGGCCCTAGGGTAAATACGCCCCTGAGACGTAGTCGCTACGTCTCAGGGGCGTATTTACCCTAGGGCCAACCGGGCCATGGCCCGGGGCGGCAGGCTGCGAGGGGCGGCAAAGGCCATTTATTGTCAAGCTTACCTACAATATTTTTCAGTAGTACTAAACTTAATGGGGTGGCAAAGCTAACTGGCCCAGGGCGCCAAATCTTTAAATACGCCTCTGCTACGTCTCAGTACCGTAAGGCGTCTTCCTAATTCGCTAAAGCTCGAATATACGATGCGATCTCATCGTGTATTCAAAATCTATTGCCTGTGCTCGCGCGAGGACTGACGAGCTTAAATTAGAACACTCTAAAGAGATTTATGTATTTAATCTTGTCATTTAACGAAATCGCATCGTTTTCACGTACAATCGTAACCAATGGGGAAGTTTTCTGGGTAAAAAATAATAATTCTAATTAGTCCATCAGTTAGATTATCAAAAAATAATGAACACATATTTTTTGCTTTATCAAATCAATCATTAACAAAGATAACGCGCATCAAAGTTCGGGAGTGGGGCTCATGACGTCACTTATTGGTAGAAAGTGTGCAAAGTTTGACGTCACGTGGAACTCCAACGCACTATAATCTTCGTAATTTTTTGTTTAATTGATAAAATAAAAAATATGTGATGAATATTTTTTTATAATGTAAATGACGGACTAATTAGAATTTTTCAGGCAACATGCCTATTAGGACGACGCATAAGCTATCACTGATCACACAGTGCTCAAAGACTTTCGTCTTGAGACACTTCGGTATGAAGAAGATATGGCGCAGCTTCCCGAATACTGCCAAGTTATGTTATACCGTCCTAAATAAAAATCCACAGTTTTAATATTTTGAACGTGTCCGTTTATCCCCTTCCTTTGTATTCCGACCATTCGTGAACCCATGCGATTAGCATGGTCGGATAATCGTTAAGATAAGGCATAATCTTTTGACGGGTTAGCTACCTGTTGTGACGTAATGTACAAAATATCTCTGTAATTATATAGAAATTGTGAGGAATATCTGTTAGTTATGGCAGTGACGTAGTTATACGGTCAATAATAAATAGTAATTTTTATCAAGCCCTGATCTCAATCTCATTTATATACAAAAAATATTAATTATAAAATACTTACAAAAGATCCTGCATAGCCTCAAAAAGAAAGAAACAGGAAATCGATGATGCCGTGCTCGTGGGATCGATATGGAAATATCAGTCGGTGACTGCCTGAAATCCTATAATAGCAATTTGAAGTCACTGAATGCTATTTTCATATCGACGCCACGAGAACGGCAGGATCGACTTTTTGTTTCTTCGCTGCAATCAGGTAAAAAGAACAATTTTATCAAGAAATTACACAAAAATCCGCCTCCAATAATTTTGTCAAGGGATTCTATCTGACAAATTGACGGAGTGGAATGGATATGTAACATTTATAATGTAGCAATTATTATTCTTTAATTACAGTTAAATTGGACGTTTTGTCACTACAAAAAATCGGAGTCGTTTTGTTCGTTTCGATTTGTTTTCAACCGACTTCAAAAAGGAAGAGTTTCTCTATTCGGTTGTATTTTTGTTTGTTACCTCAAAACTCCGTCATTTATAAACCGATTTGAAAAGTTCTTTTTTTTATCGGTAGGGTATATCTCCAGTTTAGTCCCGTTGTAGTTAAAGTCGAGGTGTGATGAGAGGATCTACGAGGAATCGATGGAACTCCTCAAATATTATATGCACGCATATAGCAAGTTTAGTATTTTCTGTAATAACTCAAGCAGTTACGTTTCGAAAGCATTTGGTGACGTGAAACTAGTGATGAAGACTATAGATGACCACCGGAACTCCTAAATAATAAGTATTTCACGGGTGGTGATTACGTTTCTGTATAAATTTCGGAAGCAATTTATGTTCATGAAAATCCATGTGGTAAAATAGAACCGGTGGTGAAGAACCAGGAGAACTCAACTATTGACATCCTTGCACCGTGGATAGCAACAGTTTTTAAATGGTGATGAGCAATTGGCATTATGCTATCGTTTCTTGATGTAGTAAATGTGTGTCGTTAAATCACATAATAGTAGGTAAATAAAAAGTGAAAAAAAAAAACTTAATCTTCAAAGGTTATTTGACGTCGGTTTTTTTATTTGATAAATTATAATGGTTATTGTTCATAATATCCGTTACAAATTAAATAAGCTCTTGTGCAATGCAACAGACAACTTAATTTTTAACTCAGACTGATTCGAAGTTGAATTATTATAGCGCACAAACGCCTAACATATTTTTATGTTTGCAATTTTATTACTTAGGTACTATATTGTATTTCAATTTTATTTTCTAAATAAGTATATTGTAAAAAAACCTATGCAATAAATCAAATGGCAAATACGTCCGTTATCTGAACATTTGAATAGGCATTGTCTGCTGATACAATGGGAACCATGACTGCGCAGCCAAGGTCCCTGATTGGCCTGAATAGGGTTAAGTTGCATGGTTATTGATTAAATTAAATAAACCTGACTTTATCAATGGTACTCTTCAGAGTTGCCAGGTATACGAGAATTCTCATACACGAACGGGAATTCGGTCAATTTGTATTACCTATATCTTAAACATACTCACACTGAGAAAAAATTACTGTAGCGACATAAGTACGTAATTCTGGATGCCACGTACGTAATTCTGGAGAAAAACGTACCTAACGTAAGTAGAGACTCGGCTACATAGATAATGTTGCGGGCTACATAGATAATGTTGCGGACTACAAACGCCACGTAGCAATCAACATTATTTCGGATGCTTCGACATTATTTGGACTATGCTGCGAATACATTACGGTAATGCAGGTATAGCATCAAAAATTTTCTCAGTGCAGACGCACTAACTACCCACGCATTGGCAGGGACTTCTATAGCAAAAAAACTAGAAACAGTCGATGTGGAACGTCCCACCCCCCCACACCATTTTGTTTCGTTCTACACTTCGGTCTTTTATGGGCAGTCACTGGCTCGATCGTCGTCGATACGTTAATTAAACAAAGAAAGAGAACAAAAAATTTGACGCGAAAAACCTAAAGTCATTGAAATATATAGTAAGGAACTGCTCAAAGCAATTTTCGCGATGCTTACTTTTGAGGTGTCAGAACGCGAATCTGACACCATCGCAGGTTCAGTCGCATGTCAACCACCATCCATGACACCCGATTAAGTGCCACGGTTATAATTGAAAAAAAATGCCCACTTGCATCGTGCGGTGTGAGACCGCAGCACCACCGACCCCACCGTGCACAATGATATGATAGCGTGTGAATCAAGGAATAATAGACTTTTGTATGAATGTCGTAAGAACTAAGACATCAGCAATAGGGTGCGTGGGTAAGCCATGGCGCTGGCGTTTGACAACCTTCTATGAGACTTGTTACACGAAATTGTACTGATAGGCATATCCTTCTTTTGAGATCTTTGTCTAAAATACTTACTTACGTATTCATTTTTCACAGAAAGCAATAGAACCACGAGCCATGTTAAAAATGCCGCAAAAATGTTAGGGCCGCTCCGGACTTCATTTAATTTTAACGTCCATCCATTTTATAGTTCCCCGAGGCCACCACCCTTATTCGCACTATATATGTAAATGATTCCCGTAACTGGAAACACGTTTTCAATTTACAGTAGTCTCTCTCCTAAATGATGTATCTCAACTCAACACTGCGTTGTGAATAAAAACAAGGCCCTGTGTTTCAAAACTACGAGTTACAGTTAGTACAATTTCATATCCTAAAAAATTACAACACTACGGCATATGTGCTCATGCCGTGTTTCAAACTTCAAATTACAGGCCATCACCAAAAGTGACACACACACACACATACATATGCGCGTTAGAGGACAGATTATTTAAAGATTAAAGAGAGAAACAAGAAATTGATTCTGCCGTACACAATGGGGTCGATATGGAAAATTAGACGGTGGCTTCTAAAGGCTATTATAGGATTTTACGGTGATTAGACCGTCTTTTTGTCTCAAAATAACCCCCCCCCTGTCCAAATTATTTATCAATTTCGTTAGATCCGGTTTCGACAAAAAAAAATGTTTAGTAGGTATAGGTATTATTTCATTCTTAGGTTCGTGACATTAAACGGTTTCTTTGATGTCCTTTCGTATTAAATTACAATAAATTTCGAAATAATCTAGAGTCATGGAGTTCTTATTTTTTCGACACCAAAAGTCTACGTTATAGCTTCCTTTTATGAATGGAATACGAGAGAAACACATTTAAAACATATATCAGTTTCCTCTTCGTTTCCATTCCATTCCCTCAGAAGATCAATATTTCACACCCCACATAATATGTGGCACATAAAGTATATAATATAGAACGCGTTGGTTATAGGTGCATTGGTACATATCGTCACTACTTCGAAAAAGCTCGTATCTAGAAACCAACCCGTAGCGAACTCAACTTTGCTACCAGCGCGTAAAGTTTACTTTACCATTGAATAATTTTGAGATACGACATTTTTGCAAAGCAGTGACTATATACATATAAGTTATAAACATTGCTCATTGAATATTATACGATAGTCTATGAATGATGTGCTCTTACTGACAGACGATTTGATTCATAAGTCACTGTAGAACCTAAACGAGTTATTTTGACGTAAATTCTTGTGGTCAATTATTATATCATTAGGACGAAGTTATTATGTTCTATGGTGGTGTGGTTCGATTCATACAGATACAGAACAAGAAATAATAGTAGATTGTTGCACCAAGCAGAAAGTGATTCATTATTGCACCAAGTGTTAGTTTAGAGCCCGAACGCAAGTGAGGTGATGTGAGGTCCATAATCTGCTTTTCTTTCAACTTCAAAAGTTAATACAAAAAAAAGCAAAGTTAAAACACGAAAACCATGCTGCTTTTCCGCGAAATGCTCCATCGTGATCAAAAATGTACAAAATGACGTCTAATTTCCCGCCATCCGTTTTACCGCACAATTTAATGGAAAAATCTGTCACTATTTGCAAAAACTTAGGGCCCATCACTTAGGGTAACAAAATGTTTTCAATTTTGAGTATTTTATTATTCTTCACAAGTACAACTTTTTGTCATAGCAAAAGCGTCGTTCAACATTTTCATGCTGAATTATTTCATCAGGAATCCTTTTCCTTAAATTATTATTGCTGAGGGCTTAGCACACCAATTTGTATAGTATATTGTATTGTAATATTGTTATAATAAATATTAAAATGTTAATGAATTCTGTGAGTAATTGATATTAACGGCTGTATAATAAAAGTTTTTTTTAAATAAGATAATCATTATGATTTCCTTTTTATCTATAGTGTAAGGATTATTAAAGTGCTGCTTTTTATGCAACTAAATAAATCGAATTGAATTAAATATACAATAGCGCGACTTTTTTAATATTTTATGTGTTAATAATGTAGATAGGTACTTTACTTACTTGAGCTCTCCCTCCGGTAACTAACCCTGAGTATACCTCCTAGTGGACCGCAACATTTTTAATATAACTCTCTTGGGATCTTCAAAGCAATTTTGTGCAAAATTGAATCCCTATTTCCCCTTCTTATTGAGGGATGAAATAAATAATGGGGTGGCCTTTGTTGCCAACCTAGGTAAGTACCAACTGTGTGCACAATCCCATAATGTATGAAAGAGATTACTTTTCTAAAATTGTTTAAAACTGCGCTGACCGTACGCGCCGTCACTATAGCTACCTAATTGTTTTCTATGAAACTAAAGTATTTAATATAAGTACACTAAGTATGTAATGAAGATTTATTTTTATTACTTTTCTCCGTCCACTTAAAATGAGGATAACGCGGCCACTATTTTCCGTTAAAATGATTACATTTTTAATATTATAAATGCGATGGGAATTCTGTCTGGCTGTCACGGCTAAACCGCTTAACCGATTTTGATAGAATTTGGTATGGAGATAGTTTGAGCCTTGGGGAAGGACATAGGTAACATTTTATAAGAAAACCTTGCCTCTAAAAGAATAAAATACGGCCTGACAAATGGATTTACCTACGGGATGTTCGTGCTCGTGCCTGTCCTATGAGACCCCGTTGATGTCTTTTTATGTATCTGTGTCATTTATGGCTAAACGAATGAACCGATTATGATGAAACCGATTATGAGGGAAAATGAATCTCAATTTAAAAAGTCAGTAACATGAACAATCGTTATATTTTAAAGATACATTTCCACGCAGACGAAGTTGCGGGTAAAAGCTAGTATTTTATAAAGCTTACTACGTATTTAGCCTATAAATTTGGTTATTCAACCGTACGACAACTTGTTCCGCTTCCATTTTTTTTTTTAATATACCGAACCGAAAACAAAAGGGCGCCACGTGACGTTCGGCTTTTGAAAATCGAAACAAGCTATTTCTAACTAGCTTCCGTGCGCGACTTTGTCCGCGTGGAATTCGGTTATAATCCCCTCGGGAACTTTTGACTTATACCTACTTGACGGCATAAAAAATACCCTATTTCCTATTCCAGGAGCTAAGAACTAACTATATTAAACGTTGCATGAAAATCCGTTCACTCATATTGAGGCAGACTTTTGCATTTATAATATTAATACGATTAGTAGGAAGTACCGAATTTTAAGCAGATATCAGCATAGGTATATGGAATGTTCTCCCATACCAACTTTCCCGCAATCCGTTCAACCCCCTTTTTAACCCCGTTCCAGATTTATACCCATATCTTTCTATAGCCTATGTCCTGTCTGAAGTTTTCCGTAATATAATATCAAAAACCCCATTGAAATCTATCGAATAGTTTTAAAGTTTAGAATGCTGATCACATTTTAAATTTTTCAGCGGCCTACTCGGCACAGACGTTTTATTTCTTCCAATTAACTTTTTTATAATATGTTTTATCCAATAACCAGATTAAAGGAATAAGACATTGCATTTAATTTCTGTAATAATTGCCCATTTTATGAATCGCAATTAATAAGTACAATTGGTACTATGCGTGGAATGGAACGCAATGTAATTATCTAATTGCTCAACAGATGGCGCACAAAACAACTCTTTTTGATTTACAATGCACCAATCAGAATGGGAAAAGTGTCCTGTCGCGTGACGTCATTAATTCCACGTTGGAAGTTGTTCCCTTTCCAAATGTCATTCTCAGTTTTGTGTATAATTTATTGTTTGTGATGCAAAATGCAACAATGTTATTAAATACCTTATTACTACGCACTGTTTGTGCTACATAAGACAACGTTCGTGTTCTAATCATTTATTTTATTTTAATTATGATGACCTTTGAGTGGGATAGCGGTGATCAAAATGACTCAAGTTAACGATGATTTAACCGTATTAATGGAATATCTCGATACAAATGACCGCGAGCTGCACAAAGTGAACTTGAAAAGTGATAAAATGGATGATTTCCACCAGGATAATTTCATTGTGAGTTTAGGTTAACCTTATTTTTATCTCCAACTACGCGGCGTATAATGCAATCTGACGCTGATAACATATCTAGACTAGCACGAATAATGCGGCAATGAGACGAATGTAGCGGATGATTTATGAAACAAACCGCGCGAGTGATACTAGAGACGATCGGTGAAGTAATAGTGATCGCGAGCGCACCTCGCTCTACAGCTTTCGTGGCTGCCTTTTACCGTTATACTTACGTTCATTTCGTTTCGGGATCGGTCGCCGACGCTCGCCAATAACCTCGGTCACCAAGCCAGTTATCTAATTAGACATTATTAATAACATCTAATTATTAATAGGGGCTTTACCTTAACTTGTTGTTATATGCAGTACTCAGTGTGCGTCAGTCCGCGTCGCGAAACCGGCGTTTTGCGTAAACAATCAGCCTCCGTTGCCAGCTAGGCACCATGCGGTTGCTATCACTGCCATATGCCATTTGAATATCCATGAGTGCGCATAACTTTTCACCCGCTATAACTCGTTTAGAACTCAAGTGAATGTTGTGAAATGTTTTACTAATTTGTGCCTGTGATAATCAAGTTCAAGACATTTTTATGCATTAAGTGACTTTTGTTATAGTTTTGATGTTGTAACGTTGAGAAGTGTACATAATGGATAAGAAACTGGACCTAATGTCCTTGTTTGAGGTAACATCTTATAATATTGTATTATTCAAACACAATTAATTTCAACAGGAGTTTTATCATTTGTTATTGTAGTCTTGTGATAACAATTTTCCGTCTATTGCTAAGTATGGTTTAATCAACCTTGTTTAGATAACAGGTATCAAGAAGGCAACAAGCGAGCACATTTTATAAATTTCTTGAAAAATATAACCTCTTCGGAGCCACATTTACACCTTTCTCTTTCAGACTTTCAGAACTCTTGAAAATGAAAGTGATCTCTTAAAACCTGCTGCCTTTCTCCAATTCTTTGTCTCTTGTATTAAAATTTGAAGTAGATTGAAACTTTACTAGCATTAAAGAAAGTGTATATGAATCTTTATTCACTGCATTTCTTGGTGATCTTGAAATAAATATTTGTTTTAGATAACTTACCGCTGTTAGCTGACTATTAAATCAGTAAGAACAATATGTTTCTATCATAACTGGATTCCATTGTCTTATTAATAGACATAAAAACATCTTTAAAATGAATAGGGATAAACATGACTAGTCAATACAGATACATTTACATAACTTAACCAGGAATTCCCATATATGACAGGAAATATAAACAACAGCAGCTGATATTTAGCGTTTTTATGGGGAACACTTTGTACTGAATAACTAGTGAATTAAGGCACCTTGTTTGAACTAGAAACATTAAATATAGTACTGACTGATAGGTGTGAGTCATGATGGCTATAAAAAATATTTATCTCAGCAGATTTTTGCCCTGACTCATGTCATGTTTTCTTTTACTTTCTGAGAAAGTGGCTTCACTCTGCTACACTTTACAGATGCACTCCTTACACTGTAGTCTTCATGGCACTTACTTATAATGTAAACTTTGAGAACTATCATTATAAATATTTTTAAATATCATGTTTAGTAGTAGAACAACTTAGCTCAGATATATCTTTAAATTATGATAGTTGTATGGATATGTATTTCTGAAAGCATGATTGCACAATGGTCTTGGAGATTGAGTATAGATTACATCTGTCTGTGTTTAAAATGTATCAAAAGCACTTTTACGGCATAATATAGTTACATAGGTACATATTTGTGTGTTACAAATACCCTTTTATATTTTACATACTTTCAAAAACTACTTTCAAGACTAAACCTTTCAATTCAGAGACTCACTCCTAACAATAATGTAGGCCTGCATCTAGCACTAACACAATTATTTACCTACCTACATAATTTTACAACACCAGTTTGTTCCTTAAGTAACTGTCTCTTTATATGTATGGCAGTATGCATCAGATATTTTTATGAGTCCACACACAAAACATACAACTCAGGACAATACATACCTAGTTTTAATTTCTAAATTAAACCCTGGTGGAAATCTTACTTAAACTTAATACTTATCTTAGTTTAGTTGCATAGTTTCACCAAATTTTTAGTTCCCTGGGGCACTACGCTATTTAGTATTGAATTTTCTATAGGTGTTGGTAATTCAACAACTGTTTTAGCAATTTATTGCTGCAAATGGGGCTATCAGCAAAAGTTCACACTTAAACTTTTTGTTCCCAGTAGTGATGTAATATGTAATGTTGAAATATCCCAAATTGCAGCAATGATAATATGATTTTACGCGTTAAGTTATAAAGTACAGTGCAGTGCAAATTAGAGAGTGAACTGAAAGTTTGGTATAGTCTGTCTCTTGAGCCAATAGTCATTTAGTAGTGAGAATTTTAAAGCCAAATTACAAAATGATCCCTGTTTTTTGTTACAGACGGACCCCTGGCAAGGCCAGGATGACCTCCTGGAAAATATCTTTTCACTGGAACAAGGATCTCTGAACTTCCTGGATGAATCAATGCCAGACTTTAACCTGTGTCCGGACAATGTCTCGCAACCCTCCGGAGCAGTCAGCAGCTCGTGCTCAGATAGTGGACTGTCCAGTGATCCTGCTGAGTTGTGAGTTTTAAAATAACCTTTACTTTACTAACAACTTCTTTGTTTTTATTGTGTGGAGTAGAATAATAAACTAGGATTACAAAAGCTTAGTAAAATTTTTCAGTGGGAAATGTATTATTTTCAATATACATGCCAATACTCGCTCTTAATGTGTTGTCCTAATGAGTATACGTTATTGTGAGTACCTATAACGTCTAAAGAATAGAACTACCATATAACTGTTCATTTTTTACATTGACATTATCAGTCAGAAAGCGAAAGTCCAGCTAACCAGCTGCAAAATATACTTCTGGGTTATTATATTATTCACACTGCATTTCTGCCACACAAGCATACTAATATGGATACCTAGTAAGCCCTTTGACGTTCAATGACATTAATCATCAAGACATAATTATATTTTGTAGTGAAATCGAAGTTCAAATTCGAACTTTGCTCCTGATGCTTTGCCACCTCCTCGCGTATGTGTTACACCTCGCGAGAAAGAGGGATAGCAATAGACTAAGTTCTAAGTACGTTTTGAGAGTAAAGGCCCAGACTCATGTAGCAAGTCTATGTCGCAAATCGAACCCACGGGTACATGAAATTCCACGTCATTATTTCGACATGCGTGACTCAGGGGTTGTCCCCGTGTTCTTGGTCGTGTTTTGTTTAACTTCTTAACTATGTATGGTTGTAGAGGTACCTACATTATTTGCAATATTATGACAACTGTCTTACTCGTACAGAATACCAGTCTGGGCATAACTTTTCCTTACTGTGATCTTTGTTTTGTTTAATCATAATTTACTGTCGGCTAAGAAGCTAGTCCGTAAAGCGTCAGTGCATCTACACTACTATTATAAAGATGTATAGTTTGTTTGTTTGTGTGTTTGTATGTAGGGGGTAATCACTGGAACCACTAAACCGATTCTAAGAATTATTTCGCTAATAAAAAGCTACACTATCCTGGAGTGAAATAGGGTATATTTTATTCCGAAAAAAATTATACAGTGTATGGCATGGCTGGCATTCGGTTACCGCCACACGGGCGAAGTCGCGGGCAGAAAGCTAGTTACTTATAAAATTACCGCTGCAATTAAATTTACCAAACCTAATAAACTTCTAGGTGTTCATTAGTTAAATTAATGTCTTGAATAAGTTATTAACTAATATTCCCTCTTATAAATGATGTCAATTTGATTTTCTTAAATGAGGTATTACTAAAGCGTGCTTATTAAACCTTTATTCCTAGAATAAAATAACGCTGACCCTTATCCGGGTAGAGGCATTTTATCGTCAACATACTCGTATTAAGAATTTCAACCTTAGTCACTACATAGTATGATGCAAATTCTATTGTATTTAGTTAAAAAATAAATTTCTTTTTTCCCTAGTAAGTGACAAACATTAAACTGTATTTGAATATTACGTAACATATCTGTATGTATGGGGTCTGCTTATGGGTTAAGGAAATTTCAAAATTTAAAAAAAATATGTATGTATACAAATTTCTATATTGTCCCTTTATCTACTGACCTAATTGTAAGGTCATTCATCCGTGATGCAACCAAGCAGTGTACAGCCCAAAAAGAAGTGTTCATTAACATTCTAATCAGTACGCTTCAAATGGGACATGATAATATATGTACATATATACATACTGTACAAGTACAGTTAGCGAATGTGTCAATGAAACAGTCAAGCTGACGAAGCACTCAAGCGATTATCGCTATTAAGGCTAACTGTTTTTTATCCCTTGAACAAATATAAACGCACGAACATTATAAAGCGTTAGTCACGGCGGTCAGTTTGAGGAAAATACGCTTTTGTTTATCTGTTAATAACATATGGGGCCCTACCAATACATATAAAACAGTACCGGACTCACTTATAGACAACGCACAGCCTAAACGGGTGGTCCTAGAGGTTTTAAATTTGGAGGAGACATTTCTCAAGTACCCTAGAGGTGCACTAAAGAGGGATTTTTTTTAATTACATCCCTAAAGTGGTGAAAAGGGGTGATAAAGTTTTGTATGGAAAATACCGCGGGCGAAGCTGTGCCGGGTCCACCAGTTGCATAATAAAGTAGAAGCTTGTATTAGTAAAAATCAATACAAAATCCCGAGGTACTGAATTATGAAAAGATAACCACAACTGCATAACCTTCAAATAGCTATTTAGGTATAGGATTTTATGGTGAGTCGCCGACTGCTATTTTTTATATACGATTAATGTCTTTTACTGTCATCTTTTTAGTTAAATTATATACCTATGTCACTTCCACGATTAAGACTAATCTAACAACACCTCAAATGTTAAATCCATCAAGCCGTTTAGGCTACAGAGCTCCCAAAGAAAAAGACATACGTACATACTGTCAACCATACACTCGAAAAACGAATAGAATAACACACTAAATTCAGTAAGCATAAATATCTCAAAAGAAGGATATGCCTATCAGTACAATTTCGTGTAACAAAGTCGCATAGAAGGTTGTCAAATGCCAGCACCATGGCTTAA
This sequence comes from Tortricodes alternella, assembly GCA_947859335.1. NCBI lineage: Eukaryota > Metazoa > Arthropoda > Insecta > Lepidoptera > Tortricidae > Tortricodes > Tortricodes alternella. Next base: position 14,280,811 of record OX401973.1, on the reverse strand, counting down.
CCACATCCTATTACTGAAGTCTTAGTTCTTACCAGTGGCGCAGCCTGCCTACAAGCCGATTCCTGACGGCTTTACCAAGCTAGAAAGCTACGGCTAGCTGTTAGTGAAATCCATGTTACTCTAACTCAATGTCAGACTTGCACGTAAATTTCTAATTCTTCCGGCTTCCCTTAGGAAATATTTGACGCTTCGTCACTGGTTCTTACGACATACATACAAAAGTCTAATATTGCTTGATTCACACGCTATCGTATCATTGTGGAGGGTGGGTTCGGTGGTGCGTCTCACAGGTTGTGGAATTGTACTAGATACTTAATTATAACAGTGTCACATAAACGGGTGTCAAGGACCGTGGTTGCCATGCGACTGAACGTGCGATGGTGTCAGATTCGCGTTCTGACACCACAAAAGTAAGCATCGCGAGAATTGCTTTGAGCAGTTACTAATTATTTATTAAAATGATTATAATAAAATAAAATAATAAATAAATCAGGGGACAATCTTTACACAAATCGATCTAGCCCCAAAGTAAGCTCTAAAGGCTTGTGTTATGGGTACTAGACGACGATATACATACTTATATAGTTAAATAAATACTTAAATACATAGAAAATATCCAAGTTAAGATTAAGTTATATTATATCCTAACTTCCTACTAATATTATAAACGCGAAAGTTTGTATATGGTAAATGCGAAAGTAACTCTGTTTGTTACGTTTTCACGCCTAAACCGCTAAACCAATTTTGATGAGTTTTGGTAAGAGATATATCGGACCTTGGAGAAGGACATAGGCTACTTAAATAATTATTATACGCAGACGAAGTCGCGGGCACCAGCAAATCGCAACTCGATCTAGTCCCAAAGTAAGCTCTAAAGGCTTCTGTTATTACTAGACGAGATATACATACTTACTTATACCTCAAACAATGTAAAAAGAACGCTGACGATCAAATATTCGCGGTCTTTTTACATTAGGCGAGGTGTATATAAATGAATAAATACTTAAATACATAGGGAACATCCAAGACTCAGAAACCAATATTCGTGCCAACAAATATTTGCCGTTACCTGGGATCGAACCCGGGATTGCTAGCTACGGAAGCAGGGTCACTACCAACTTGGCTAACCGCGTCGTTAACACGACCACTAGACGACGATCATTAGACTTATGAAAGGCAAACTTCAGCAACAAGTATATTTTACAGTCACGTATCAGTCACACTAGTATAAAATAAATTGTATTGTCTTTGCAAGAATGAGTCATGTTTGCTTAAATACGTTAAATAAGAGAAAGGTGGTGCTGTTGCTATTTAACATATTTTAATTTTAATATTATAAAAATGCTTAATTATTAATGATACACTTATGCAATGAATTCATCTCTAAGTAAACCGTACCATTGCCATCAGTTTTTGCAAGCCGTTCTCGTATTAGAAAACTGTCGAATATGGTACTGTTTTTGTCTAAGTGCTTATTTAACTCAGTTTCAGTCATATTTTTGTTATGGAAAAGGATCATAAGACTGTTAATTACTTGAAACTTCACCTTTACTTTACTTAAAAATTTATCTTTTTCTGTCTTATCATAATATGAAAACATTTCTTCACTATTTAGTTGTTTCGCAGTGGAAAGTAATTAGCTGTACGAGATTCGTGTGCGTCAGGCCTACCGATAACCGGGTCGCCACTTATAAAGCTCGTCACACACTCATCTATAATATATTAATATACCGCGTTATATATTGTACTAACCCGCGATATCATTCGCGTGAAATTCGTCTATTTTCGGGATGAAAAGTAGCCTATGAGTTAATTCGGGGTATTAGCTATATCCATTCCAAATGTCATTAAAATCCGTCCATCCGTTGAAGCGTGAAAGAGTAACAAATATACTAACTCACACACGCGTACACACAACTTTTATAATATACTTCAAGTTTTCATCATCATTGCAGTAGCGGTCGTTCTAGCAAGTGTACGGTTTTACAAAATAATTAAAGGTAACGTATAGTAATAGTGAAATATGGATCTAACCAGTGTAATAGCAATAGCATTATTAGACTATGATTACGATAGTTCTTCAGAGGACGATTCTGAAGCCGAATTTGATGTGCATGTTGCCTTAATCGGGTGCATAAACAAGATCTATACGGATCCAGCAACAACGTATCTTATTAAAAATAAGAAATAACGTGTTGAACAACTTTCCACGTGACAAATACCTCTCATGCATCTCTCTCTATCTAGTACCTCCAGTGCGAGAGAAACGGGGATATCAGTTTTGACGTATATAGAAAACTCTCCACAAAGCAGAAACGACCTTTGAACCAAAATATATCGTATCTAGCAAGGCGTATAAGATGCCTTGATATTATTTATATTAATATATATTATAGCTAAGTGTGTGGCGACCTTAATCATTTTAGCATGTCTTACATCTAAATAGGAGTAAAGTTACATTGTAGGCGTTTCGACTTTATTTCTACATGCGTGCCCTTTTCATCACCTTGGTATATAATATGCTCAGGGCTGAAGAATCTGTGACGACTCTTTCCTGCTTACTGGAAGTGGTTTTTGCGCGAGAAACCTGTCTGCCTTTAAAGTCAGTTTTCTTCAATTGTATCTTTCTAGTAGCTGGTATTAATGTTCGCTCAAGCGCCATTTTAACTGCTTGATGCACTTTCTTATGTTTATGCACATTACTGCCTTGATACGCGGAGTATCATTGCAGGTGCGCCTCTTTTTCATGTGGCCCGCGATATAATGGATACCTCTATTATAGGCCCGCAGTTTACAGGAAAACCTAAAAGAACCAATCCCACGAGAAACTAAAAATATTTTTTTTTTCTCTTTTCTCGTAGTTTCCTGTGAGTTTTTATTTACGTTATAAGTTGAGTTACTGATTCCTAAAAACATTGAGTTACACGAGACACAGTCGATGAATGTATGTATATCTAACATTATGCATAAAACATTGCCAGCGTTATTCAATGGTTTTGGGTTTTTAGTCGTGTTTGTACCGAATTTAACCTTTTCACAAAATTGGCAATGTAATCTTAACAACTAGAGATAATTTTACCTTATGTACTCTTATCACAGTTTGCGCCACTAACTTTCCCAGAATCAACATTGATTTAAATTATAATTTGTAATATATATAAATATGTAAAAGCATATTGTTTTTGTACTGCATAGAAGCTGTTTTTATTATATTTACATGATTTATCTCTCCTTATAGTAAAGTTTAAGATTGAAATACTACAAACATCTGTGCTGTGTATTTCTGGACGAAACACATTTCCTTATTGCGTTAATGTTCAGTAGCCATACCTTAAACAAGTTGCTAAGTACGTTGCAAGGATCCGGCACCTACATAATAGGTACTCTTTGGGTTTCGACCAAGGCAAATATGAAAAGGCTATAAATTGAACAGAACTGTCTGGTCACGGACGACGAAACGAATTCTGATAACGAAGTTAGCATTTAGAAAAAAAAATATAAACCTAAACAGACCATTTCTATTCTTCTTAGGATAGAATTAAGTTAAAAGTAAAGTAGTAAATGTATTATTTGTGTGTGTATACATTACATACTCCTGAATGACTAAACAGTTTAAGATCAAATAGCAGGTTAAGTTCTGAAAACTGACACGGTTTTTTAACATATAAGAAAAGGATGTGAAGAAAGTCGCGGAGAAAAGCTATATTATTTTCTTAATAAACATCACCTAGAAAATAAATTATTTGTTGTTATCATGTGTTACCAGTTATATATTTCAAATAATGTGTTTTCGTTAAGCACATATATTTAGGCGTAGTTAAGAAAAAGTTTAAGAAGTTACTCTGTGTTACAAAAATTTGCCATACAATTATATGGCTAATTAATTGTAGCCATAAGCCATATAATTGTATGGCTAATTTTCATAAGACAGAGGAACATTTTTAACTTTTTCTTAACTACCTACGCCTTAATTACGTACAATTTTTTGAAATTCACCCTATTATTAAAAAAAATTAAAAATTAATAAAGTTTATTGCATAATTGAAACAACACCTGGAGACATCACTACTCTGGGTCCTTTGCTAGGAATACCTGTGTTACATAGGATATTATGTAATAGGATGGCTTGCACCGCAAGATATATAAGACTTATATCCCGCGGAAACGAAAATGGAGCGGAAAGTATAGCAAATAAAGATGTTACAAATATATTTAAGTCTTTAATTTATTCTACGAGTGGAATTCCGGCGGGCCACGTGCTTGGCTCGAGTTATAATGTCGCATAATGCCTCCGAAGAAACAAGTTTACGTATTCCAAACACGAAACATGGTCACGATAACGGGTTCTACCTAACGTACGTTACATAAGATAATATAATAATTATCACCACATTCTTTTATATCCAAGAAAACATACTTGCAATTATTATTAGTTTCAATGCATCCAAAGGAATGTGCATGTGCAAACGTTACGATAAAATTGTAATTTTCACGATGATTCGTGAAGCATTGTGCTTTACAGGTATGCATTGCGATAAGTTTATATGAGCTAAGGATAACAGAATCCGAGCTACATAATTTAACTGACATTTTCTGTCTTATTTGTTTCGTACCTACAAGCTTTGGAACGGACGCCATTACCGCCGACCACCTTGGAAAAGGCTGCCTTTTTCCTCCATGCGTCAATAATTCGTTGAGAACTTTCATTGAATGTTCGCAATAAGATTAATACATTTCTTCACGTGTTGTTGTAAACTAGTTATTAAAAGTTCACGTTGATTGAAGTTTCTTAGGTCATTAGGTAATCACTTATCACTTATTTCGGCCTTACATAATAATTCGTTCTCTGAATAATACGATTATTAAACTTATCTTGCTTGTTGTCAGTTCTTTTATTTTCTAGGCCACTTGTTCAAACATACCTTGTTCCACCAATGGCGGCGCTTTTCTTTTTGAAATACGGCTTTGTAATGTTCATTTGTATTATAATTATTCAAGAGATTGTCTTACGAGGCAAATCAGTAAACAGTTACTTCGCCGTTTTATTTGCGAACAACAAACTACATATATATATAAGTACTTATCTTATGTGATGATGTTGATGAGTTTTACACTTGTCTTATCGGTACGTTATATATAGTTAATTAATTTTAATTATTATGATATTATTTAGAATTATTTATAAGGTGATTTGATAACAATATCGAACTTTAAATGACTGTAAAGATTTACAATAAAAAGAATAACATGAAATGGGCTATTTTGTGCAACTAAGGAGTGTCTATTTATTCAGCTCGTAAGCCTCTTTTATCTGACTGCGCGAAGGTTAATGTTAGGTTATTGAGTTTAACAGTCTATGTACCTATGTGAGCAAAAATCGGATGTTCCACGGTAGCTCCTGAACTACATGAGCAATTTTAATAAATTGGTATCATTATGATTCGTGGAGAACGTGCGAATGTCAAGGGCTACGTAAGAATTATAAAGATGCCTCATACTAAGAGCAAAAATCGAAAATACCACTTTTACGCCAGTCGGGTTTGAGTTGTTAACTGTTAAACTCGATGATCTAAGGCTTCGCCACGTCATGTACAAAACACGACCTAAAGTCTAAAACCGTTTACTGACTGAGCGAAGAGCAACGAAGCAAACCGATGGACACGTTTTTGTACGTGCCTTGAGTTTGCCTAGCAAGTCTAGACAGGAATAATGGGGTCGTGACTTACAAAAGCCAACACCGATGAAAGTTTTAGCATCCATCTTTGTCTGCAATGCAAAGAGATAGAACTCCTACTTGTCTTTTCCCTTTTAAGGTCCTACCCGGCAAATTTCGCCGTTTTCAAATCCTATAATGTATGTATTGTAGTATGGAATCTATTCTTTATTTTCATCAGCTGGAATCTTGAAAAAAGTGATAAATCAAGAGCAAAAAAAAACCGTAAACCCTTTTTTTTTTCAAACTAAAATCCGTAAAGGCTCCCTTATTATGCGACGATTATACATGAGACTTTTACTAATCAGAAGACAATAATGTAAACTATAATTTCATCCGCCAGGTTTTCAATTTATTTTGTTGGTTTTGAGTAAATTATACTATTCACTGCAGCGCGTGAACTAAGGCACATGGCGAAGAACCAAGTTGGAGCGCTCAAAGTCATCGGCGTGGGGTACGCCCTTAATGGAAAAAGATCTCGAATATGGAGTACCGACTAGTCTTCAACGTGATATTTTCTTTCTAGCGACTTCGAGCAGCAACTCTCTCCGTTCCTGATCCAGAACTCCTGCGACGAAGAACTAAACGCCCCCGGTCTAGAGCCGACCAGCCCCGGGAACGTCCAGGATGTGGTCATCCAGGATTCCAGCGAAACATCCAACTCGACCGACGCATTTGACGTTCTCGATTTCGAGCAGAATGTCGTGCCCGGTTTCATCAACAAGAATACATTCCAAAATGGTGAGTGTTTGTACAAGTGCAGTTTCGAAATTGTGATACGCAATAGCGTTTTCACTATTGTATTCGTTAGTTAATGTAAATATAGGTTCAATGTCATAAACACCAAGGTCACGTCGAAGTTTAATCCTTTAAAAACTAGCTAGTAGCTATAGGATGTCATGGGAGGAAGTTATTGCTGAATTAACCTAAACATAGGTACAAGCTTTCAATAAAATAGGCAGAAAGATTTTACTACAGAAAGTACAAATCTTATTCTATCCAAAAATAATTAACAAAATGGTTTAATATTGCTAGCAGAAATCTTCAAAGTTTGTGTTCAAAGAAAGTTTGTGATAGCATTAAGACAAAAAAACAGCTGGCAATAATTCAGACTTAAATAAATCTCGTTAGTGTAACGTTACTAATCGGCTTCCCAGCCACCGCTTTCCACCTCCGCCATTTAAATTTATTTTCAAACTATTGTTCCGTTCAAAGTTCTTGCAGACTTGACAAATATTCAAGAAACGGACCTTCACATGTCTATTATTAAATTAATGACTCACGTTATAACACCTGTATACACCTTTTTTTTAGGTTTTGTTATAGTTCTCGTAATCATTCGAGTACTTATGAAATAAAAGCCGTAAGGTTTTTCATATATCCTCAAAACGTTGAATTTTCATCTCACTAAATACTGCGTATATATTTAAACTCAATTGGCAAATAATGATCCACTTTCGTGTAAGCGATCTACAATCGCTCCACACAACTTTCATACCCAACTCCGTTATGTAACAAAAACTCGTCCACAGACAAATCCGGCCGAAAGCGTCGCCTCTCGCAAACGCCGCAAGCCGTCGTCCAACCAAAAGTTCAAAAGCCTTCCATTAAAATATCCGCGAGCGACGTTCAGAAACCACAAATGGTCGTCAAATCGCAGCCTCAAAAGCCTTTGAAGGTCGCCAATATCCAGGTCATCAACCCTCCGCCGAAAGTTTATTGCAAACCTGTGGAGACGGTTGCGCCTCAACGTAAGGTTATAAGAGTCGCGCCTATGGCCGGTAACCCGAGGTCAATACTCCTGCCTGTAACCATAAAAGATATGAAGGATTTGAAGTCTATCAAAATTATAAATGCTTCGGATTTGAGGCACGCCTCTAACATCAAGCTGGCGGCGGCCAATTTGCTGTCGCAAAAACGGCAGGAGCTCAAAGTGGAGTCGAGGAATGACTATGAATACGAGAATAATAACTGCGGTAAGTGAAATTATAACTGTTACATGGTTCAATCTTAAGGTAATGACACACTTGTAATGAGATATAACAAGGAATCTTGTATTGTAATTTGAGTGCGTTGACCATTTAGCTGATTGAAGGCAATTGCCTTCATTTGTACGCGCAGCATGTTTGTCGTTTGAAGTGATTTAATTGTGAGTTAGCAATTTGATGCATGATTATGGTTATTGTGTCAGTAAAAGAGGAATAATCGTACGTTAGTTATCGTCGTCTAAAATATACTTAATAAAATTCTTAATATCGTAAACATATTGATTGTTTTGACAATTCTGGTTTGACTAAGATTATCGAATGCTAAATTACATAATACAGTGCAATGATAAGCGGAAAGTGCACCTTTATCGCTTAAGTGCGCTAACATTACATGCCACTGTATCGTGGTTTCATTTACTTCTGATTATAGTGATTATTAATAAAAAATACATAGTATTTATTAATAACTAATAACTAGCCGAGTCGGCAACAACTCATACCTTCAAAAATTATGAACTTCCCAAACTTTCAGTCCATTTGTAAAACAAACTTTCTATCACATAAGGGTTACATTTTCAAGTTTCTAGACCCCACCGATTTAGGCTGTGTGTTGTCTGTCAGTCATGAGCCGACACATAGTATTGAAAACGGCACAACGTGGCGTTATTGGCACTATATAAGTGCCTGACTGTGGCGTTCTTTTGAAGGTGTTGTGACAAGAAAGTTCTCATAGCAACATTGGTTGTAATATTGCTGATCATTACCTACGGTTTCTGAACACATCATGGAAGATTTATAATATGTGTGTAGATAAAGTTATGTTTGCAACTGTACATAATTTGGCCTTAATACTCTCGTGCGATCTTATTATGAAACTCGCCTGTCGGCTCGTTTCATAAGCCCACACTCGTATTTTAAGGCCTATCATTATGCAACCGTTGCATAAACAACTTTTTCATCACACTTGCTCGGAAAGGCTGTTATTATACGCAGGCATACAGAGCAGCTGTAGCCTACTTACCTCCCAAGGGCAGTTATGGATTTTGTATGGGTTATAACTCCCGCTGACGGCGGGGCGAGCCGCAAACCGGCGGAGCTGCCCCGCGCTGATCGCAAAGTACGCTCAGTTTATGAACACCCACCTGATGGTAATTCACGATGGAAAATGGGAATATAATTAGTATATGTACTTTTTTTGTCTAATTTTTATTTCATTTCCTCGCAAATGTGATGAAAAACATTGTGTGTATCACGGGCAGTAAGGGGATAACAAACTCGAGTCATAAAAGCCCTCGCCTATCGGCGTCGGGCTTCTAACAGATTCTCGTTGGTTATCCCCTTCTTACGGCCCTAGATGCACAATGTACTATTTTCCAGATGACTCGGGCAGCGACCGTAGCGACGACGACGACGACGGCCCAACCCAGGTCAACGACGGGCGCAACGGCTATCCTCGTCTCGTTCTCACGTCTGAAGAGCGCCGGCTGCTAGCAAAGGAGGGCATCACGCTACCAACCAGCTATCCGCTCACAAAACACGAGGAGAGGGAACTGAAGAGGATCCGCCGCAAGATCAGGAATAAGATCTCTGCGCAAGACTCTAGGAAACGCAAGAAGGAATACGTTGACGGGCTCGAGGACAGGTAAGGAAACTTAGTCAAATGTAACCATCATCTCAGCTGAAAGACGTTCACTGCTGGACATACGTGGTCGTCAGTCCACCGTGTGGGTGGTGTGCCCACGCTGCGCCTTCCAGTAGTTAACCTTATGAACGCCACAGTCGGCTGTAGCCGACAGCAGATTTTCGTGCCGTCACTCGACTTTCGAGGCACGCTTTCTTGTGCTCAGCCGTGGCGTTCAAAAGGTTAAATCTAACCACAGACCATAAATCCTAATTGACCGCATAGTTTAGGTAAGGCTAAGCCTAAAGACTAACCTAACCTAACATTTACTAGCAAATAAAGCTGGCAAACTTGCGGGGTGTTTGTAGAACGCTGTGATTGGTGCGTTCAAGGTTTTGCGTATCCCTTGACTGCCGATAGTCCCGCTGCTTATAGTTTTTTGAAACGTATGATGACAGCGGGGGTCGCCCGGGTACGCGGAGTATATAGGATATAATGGTCTGTGCAGCTAACCTACGAATCTATAGAAAACCGTTACTAAGAGAGATTAATGATTCATATCATTAAGTGACTCTGAATAGCGGCATTTAGACCCGTAGTAACAAATAGCGCTTACCGCTTTCTAGTTTGGTTTTAAGCTAAATCGATTGTAAACACATTACCTTTTCGTGTTAAAGATGGTCTGTCTTGGAAAGTCTCGGAATCTTTCATTTTGTATAAGAAATGTTTTCGGTCAAGAATATTCCCCATAAAAATGAATTTTCCGAAGACGGCACATCTCTACCATGAATCGTGTTCAGTGCGTTTTCAGACCACTAATTTGCTGTGCAAGTGCATTTGCACATAAAATTTGATAACTTCATGCTGTTCTTAAAGAAATACAATAAAAAATACATTCAACCGGTATAAGGATACTTTCACTGCATGACGCATATGTGCGTCAACGTATTATTCAAATTCATGTCCGATGAGTCTGTACTAAATTTGGTAGGTATTCGTGCATTGTGCCATAGGAACCGATGGGCTGTCTGCGTCTTTGTATCTTAATTAGCTATTCACGAAACCAAAATAGTTGTAGGTAACGAGTTTTCTAAACTCCCCTTTTGTTTTAGGGTTAAACAGTGCACGGTCGAAAACCAGACGCTCATCCGGAGGATAAAGATCCTGCAGTCACAGAACCAGTCGCTGTCGGCACAGTTGAAGAGATTACAGGTAAATAAAACGGTTCTCAAATAAAATTGTAAAATCGCGTTCACGAAATGTATGAAATAGGACTCGTTATGAAATAACGTAATATAAAAATTTGGTTTTGTTTCATTTTGATCTTATCTTCAGAAATTTATACCCAAGAATAAGTTTTTGAAATAATGAGTGAAGTGAATAAAAATAAGTAAACGCTTACACTTCAAATTTTTCATGCATTATCTAAGTAAACACTTAAAAATCGCTGCGTAAAATACTTATTTTTTATTCATTTCACAAATTGTCTACGTGCTTATAAAGAAGTGCTTATTAAAACAGATTCTTAAACCGTCAACGCGACAGAAACACGGTTCTAACTAAACCAGCAAAAAATAACAGTTTGTATTTTTAAAGTCATAAGACATAATTTATTAATAAAACCAATTTACAAGTCGCTCCGTACAAAAGACACAGTTTGTAAAATTATAATTATAAAAATTAAACTTAATACTAAATACCTACAAACCGTATACTAAACTACCAGTATCAAGAAATATCGCCTAAATCACTTCCGCTGGGCAAGGTGCCCATAAGGCCGGCAGCATTCCCTCTTTGTATCACTATGCCTATACGTTGGCCGAGGAATGAACCAGCCCAGATTGTATAGTGTGTGTTCAAATATTTGTCCTCCCATTTGGCATGAGTAAACCCCCTGTGTTCCACAGAACGTGCTTACTGGCGTGACGAGCGCGTCCGGCGGCAAGTCGGCGCAGCCGGCGACGTGCCTGCTGGTGCTGCTGCTGTCCGTGGCGCTGGTGGCGCTGCCGTCCATGCGCGAGGAGCGCCGCGCCGCGCCGCCCGCGCCCGCGCCGCCCGCCTCGCCCGCCGTCACGCGCGCGCTGCTGTCCGCCGCCAACAGTAAGTGTAAAATCAGTTTTCTTTAAAATAATATGTAAAGTCGCCATAACATCTTTAAAAAGTCTCCAGTTAGTTAATAATACCGGACAATGATCAAAAGTGCCCGGTATACTTACCGAGAGGTTTTGAATTCGGAATGAAAAGTGTCCAGTAAGTACGATACAAATCTCATTACATGCACTGCATGGGTGCCCCAGGTGGCGGGGGCGCGCGGCGCCGGCTCCCGCGCTGATCGCGACATACAGTTTATTCTATCCACCTCATGTTATTTCACGGTATACAAATGGGAATAAAATAAATAGTTTAAAAAATAAATAATACATTTTTGAGAAAGCACTATACAAGCTTCGACCATTAAGTGCCATACTGGACTCGTACATAGAAATCTTCGCCTACGGCTCGGATTTCAAGTCTTACTCGTCCAGTATAGATTACCTACAGGTCTCTTCACTAATGTACTATAACCTTTTCAGCGCCACGTCAAAACAAAAGTTGTCACTCACACGCCAAGCATGTCTTAGAAATAAAACTAATTTCAACGTTACGTCAAACTAGTGAAGGACTCTTTTGCCCTGTATGCCCTGACGGATATATCCGTCGTTGGCGGTGAACCAGTGGTGCGGATATATCCGTCATTGACGTTGAAAAGGTTAATAGGAATGTTGCCCGGGTAAAAAAGAAAACTAATTAGTCCGTCAGTTTATCACAAAATATAAAACACGTATTTTTTGCTTAATCAAATCAATCTAAATTGACAAAGTTAACGCGCATCAAAGTTCGGGAGTGAGGGCTCATGACGTCACTTCTAGGTAAAAAGTGTACCTAAATGTATCTTCGCCATTTTTTGTGTAATTGACAAAAGAAAAAATATGTGTTCTATATTTTTTGATAATGTAAATGACAGACTAATTAGAATTTTTCAGGCGTCTCATGAGGCCTTCATAAGCTACTACGCCTCCGTACCTAACATTCAAGTCAACGACTCTTCTTGAGATATTGTGGTGTTTTGGATGAGATTGCGTAGCTTCCCAAACAATGCGTAGTTGTCTCAAATTCGACGCAATCCATGCTAACATTGTAAATGCCAAATTGTGTTTGTTTGCTTGTTTCTTCCCTTTCACGTCAAAACGAAGCAACGGATTGACTTGATATTTTGCAGCGGCAGGCGGGTTTCACTCCGCACTTTAGGTACGCTCGGCCGTCGCGTTGCTCGGAGCTGTAAATCGCAGTAGGTTGCCACTCGCTCACTCGCTGGCCGATTCACTCGTTGTTGTAGTTGGATTATGCGGATAAAAACGGACAACCCTAGACGTAGTACACGAAAGAGCACGTTTTATGCGACGGAGAGAGAGGGCATGATTATTAGGCATATTTTCGTACCTAAGCACCGTTTTTGTTATAGAGGTGATTCTTCTGTACGTTAGTACTAATTTCTATTCTGTGGCAGCGGGCCGGAGAAGGCAAATTTTTATCCCGCAAAAAATGAAGTACCCGAGCGAACAGCGATATTCAAATTCCACGCGGATGAAAGTTAGTATTTAAATACTTAGAGCTTTACTATACAAATCATATTACGTTTCTAACTGAACATAACAGTAAACGTAACGCAACATAGATAACTGTATAAGCTACGAGCCATCTCACGACTTATGTTCATATCGATCAACACGGAGTAAAAGGTTTTTATTAGCTGTCGACTTTTTGTTACGATTTTAAAGCGAGACGAGACCATGTGTTTTTTTTTTTTGAGAAAAGCACCATACATGCTTCGACCGTTATTAACCTTCGTGGCCCACTTACTGCTCTCCGCTGTAATGTACTATTAGACAGCCCACTGAGGCCCGTTACTCAAAGCATACTAGTCTAATACGAAACCGCGTAACTAACAATGTTTACCTATAAGGTCGCAAATAGCATTAATTTATTTCATTCGTTTCCGGCAGGGGGGCTAGCACGACATGCCCGCAAGTCGTTTCTCGCTCAGCGCGTCTCTATCAAACTAGGCAAATATGTAACGGACGTAATGCGAGCTTAGCATGTCATGCTCGCTCAAAGGTTTTCTTACGGCGGCGTCGTTGATCGTGTCGCCACCTTCCCTTAATCATGGTTGAGGGAGACAATGGCTGAGATACGCGTTCATACTCGTGAACGGGTGCTGTCGGTGGGATCCGGACGGTTCTTGCTCGCAATGACCAATTAAATTCATTCGTTTTGTGCGATATCTGAAAAAATTTTAGTTCTCGCCTCTGTAATCAATATTTAAAAGTACCCTGGAAAACAGATTTGCATTGCTTATTCCGAATTGTCACGCTTGAAATTCACTTGCATAATTCGACTGAACTTTCTTTAATACCTACTTTTTAAACTGCGGATTATGCAAGCATTGCTTAACAGCTTACCATTTTAAATTGAGAAAATACCAGTTGCATTCTTATATAATTAAATATTTCAGTAAAATCGAATTCTTGCAACTCAATAATCGTTTCTCGATTGAGTTGAAGTTATGTGTTTTTTACCCTTCCGTGTTATTAAAACAGTAATTTAAAAGTAATTAATACATTTTAAGCTTTAAGCGGACCTGAACATAAGTCAAATCAAAGAATAATTCGTTGTGAAATTAAGGCGTAATGAATCCTATCCGCTAGATTTCATGACAGCAACCGGAAAAAAAACGCTGATAACATTTATATGCAAGAACTTCTATTTGAAGTTACTCTAGCGCAATCTAGCGGCAACTTTTGCGTATAAATTATTTATAGCAAGCAGGTGATTCGTGGTTCTGTATGATTATTATTATCATACCTACATACGAATATTATTTACTGGCCCGACCTAGGACCTACCGAGGAGAAGCATTTTTCATAATTCCTGTATTTATATTCTTGAAAATCCTTCCATGATACTGGGATAAGAAGTAGGTATGTAGCGCGTAATACTGACGCAAGATCGGTGCCAATTTTTATGGAAATCAGTTAGGCCTTTTGGACGTCAAAACGGAACAAACAAACAAACAGACACACTGCCATTTATAATATTATTATGTATGTTAATATAATGGACTTATTTATGAGCCTAGACTGTCCCACTACAATAGTAAAAGCAAATAATATATATTTTTTTTCTTTCCAGAAATAGTGTTCGACGAAGCAGTAATTGACGACGGCGAGTTCAATATGGATGAACTGATCACGTTCAACCGACCGCACTCCGACCACGACTACCCGGTCGTGAAGCAGCTCGACCGGCCGCTGCCCGCCGCCTACGTCGACCTCCCCATTGACGAGGACTGGCCCCCCAACCTCAAGAAACGCATGAAAAAACTGGAGTTCGACTACGAGGATGGCAGGGATTACCTGCCGCCTATAGTCAAAGCGGAAAAGTACGAGAACGTCTTCAAAATAGACGCGAAGCTAGACGAGCTGGATGACCGCGGATTCTTGAGTAATACACTAATTTCGACTGGCAGGAAACTTGGAGAGTTAATCGATCTCTTCCCACCCGTTCCAGTCAAAACCGAAGATATTCTAATCGAGGAAGTATCGGATTATGACTCGCGAAATAACTCTGAGGTGAAGAGTTTCTTTGTTAATGGCGTAAACGGTATTTAGTTTTATTATATTATATTTAAGCCACTATGAAAGTACCATGTAAAATTCCGAACTGCTTTCGTAGCGATTCGCCTGTTATATATTAATATATGGGACTTTAAGCAACTAACAGAATGATTCAATATTTCTATTTCCTTTATAAATATTTTGTTAATATATTTTCTCTATTTTTATTATGATTTTACTTTACTGAAATTATTCCTTGTGTTAGTGAGATCGTACGATTTTATTTAGGTTAAGTATTATTGTCTCGAGATGGAGTATGATATTAATGTAGACGAATTGAGAAAAAATATTTATTTAAGACTTCAAATTAATATAATGATAATCACCTTAGATTTTACTCTTACATCTTAGATATCTATATTTTTACTTTGTTAAGCAATTTTTAATTTTAAGGCATTATGTGTTAAAGTTGGTGCAATTATGTGTCTATCTCGCTGAATTTTAGAGTAAGCTAGTATTTAGGTTTCAAATCTTTTGTTCACCGTTTCGTCTGTGAACTTAGCTTTAGTTCCGTTACATACCTACTTACGCAACTGCTTATAGAATTTGTCTTATTGATTGGAATGTGGAAGTTAGTTGAAATATACTGTATAATTAATCATCGTGTTTCCTTTACTAGATACTTAGTTTATTTATCTGTATGGATTTTGATAACGATAGCGTTTGAAGGGTGCGCTGATACCAAATATTTCAGACAGTAGATAGAAGCCCACTAATATAAAAATAATATTAATTTACATAAATCATTTAAACCAGACGCCATTTCACCCATGGTGCTTCCGAGCAATGAAATAAATAATATAATATTTACTATGAGATAACCGACCAGATTCACTGGATTTACATGAAAGCGCGACTGAACAATAGTCTGACCATTTAATGCAGAGCGTCAGACGCATTTTAAGGCGATGACGCTTCCCTAAGCAGGACGCTAATCGGCCTCTGCGGCATCCAAGAAGGAAACTTAGTAAACACAAAATGTGTTTTCTAAAACCGACTACAGCTTGATGTTCTAAAGGCAATTTTTTTATTACATTCAAAACAGGAGTTATAACAAGTTGACCATTAAGGGCCTGTGCACACATTTTAAACGCGTCGTTGACGCGCGTTTGTAGCGATACAGACGCGATACATACTGCTTTGTAGGATAAAAAACGCGCCGTCGACGCGCGTTTTAGAAACGTGGCGTGCACAGGCCCTAAATCGTCAGTGGAAATTTGACACCAATCGGCGTCCACGGCGAAATGCTTGCGCTCGTAGCACTTTGCGAATTGCCTGGCGAAAAAGTTATGATCCGTAAGACCCGTCGTAAAATTGGACGAAACTCAGACCACATGAATCCAACGAAAGCAATTTTATTTCAGCATTTTTTCAAACATTTAATCTAATGGACTGGAGAGTACCGTTAGCAAGCGAGCGTCGTATGTTTTTGGCGCTGCCGGTCCAGTACAATGTACAACGGGGTCGAGCAGCGGAATTAAGCTGGAAAATAAATAAAAAGAATAAAACAAATATCTTATAATAAGCTTTATTTAATTATGAGTTAACAAATATTTTCGTATTTTTGAACAGGTTGTGACCTTAACTGAATACAAGTCAAATTTCGTATGTAATTTTTTACCATACATCTTACAGAAAAAAATAAACACTGAGAACTGTTTCTATGAATATTAATATTTATTTTATACTTACAATAAGAATTCAATTCAGTTTCAAAAGCATCATGTATTATATATAATACATAAAGTTAATAACTATAGCTCAATCTTTCTCGTGCGTCCGCAAGCCGACCGACTGAACATGACTTACTTAGGTAAGCGACGATTAAATTATAATTTAAATTAACTACACAGTACATAACCTGAAGCAGGCTGAGCCGCAGCGCCGCCGGCTATTCCTTCCTCGCACATACATCTACATTTTTGGTGCAACTTTCACAGTATTATAATCAAATTGTTCACTTTTATATAGGAGCTTACTATGCGAAGTATGAAATTATAGGGTGCTTCATATAACATTGTGGTTATTAATAAAGATTTTATTAACATATGTTCGCCACAGGTCTTCGTTGATGATGTGATAGGCCAGCCAGTAAGATCTCACCAGACGAGATCAAAACTTAGTGAACACAACTGCATTCGGGTGGCATTTCACTTGGCTGTATTTGACAATTATTTGTGTATCTCTTTCTTTAGATATAAGAAGAAAAGAGTTGCAACACAAATATTTGGCAAATACAGCCCAAGTGGAGTTTTAGCATTTGTTAAAGCTTGTTTTAAATAATGTTGCATACCGATCGTTCGATATATTTGACTGCGCGAGTGAAGAAAGCTCCGCTTGGAAATTATTAGAGCATCTTGGTGTCTGATAGACCTTTATTTTAAAAGTTATACAGCCACCCGAGGCCGGCTGTGCACCAACTGTGCACCTGTGAGATTTCCTTAAATTTTACTAATAAGTTCAACTGATTAAAATCCATTTTACCTAAGCACTACCAACGTGATCTGTGAACGAGCACTTTAAAAACAATTCATTTATTAATTATTATTATTGCGTACACACGCGGCTTGTTTTTGTTCGCGGGTTACAAAACTTTTTTTTGATACAGTCAGCCGGGGTATACCTCGCGCAACGTAAAAAGAGCGCTGACGGCCATATAAGATGTATGACCGTCAACGCTCTTGTTACTTTGGTTGAGGTTTAACTGAACACCCGGGTGTAACATTAAAGCAGCCTTAAAAATAGCTTTCGCAAAATTTAAGGTCATTAATCTTATCCCCCTTTGAACTTCCGCCAATTACAAGTATTTGAACGTTTAATATTAATTTATATTATTTAATTATAAGTGTTCAAAATGACCCCGGTTGACTGTACACAATCTAATTTGATTATACTATCTAGCAAATAGAAAGTAACAATTAGGTACAACTATGGTATTTATCATCTTGTTTTAAGACATATATGTTTTAATACACTCGATTATATTGAATGCCTTTACAATAAGTATTAACGATCATTTAACGAGGAGAATACTTCATTTTGTTCTCAATAATCCCTCAAAAAAAACTTACTGAAGAATTAATTTTAAAATTTTTCTTTCACATATCCACAATTTTCGACAATAATCGCATTATCTATACTTTTTCTAAAAATATGAAATCGACACAACAAGATGTTTTTTTTTAATGTTAAATCACTTCGAACATACTTAGCCAAAAATGAATAACTTCTAACGCGGGAATACAAATTTGTGATGACTACATATCCATGACTACTCCACAACTCTTATAAAACTTCAATACGACCAGTCGAATCGGGAACTGCTCCACACAAGCTCTCCTCTTTCATGTGGCGACAGCCCTAGCATTTTTTGTTTTCTAATAGTTTCAATATAGATAGCATCACTTGAAACATTAACATCTACCAAATCTTACTTCTACACGCAAACCACGCATTTGTCGATAATACTTGCAGCGTCCTCTCCAAGCAAAAATATACAATTGTATTTCCTCCTAAGCTGTACAATTTTTACACCGCCAAACCGGCCTCGTCGAGTGGCCATAGCGACACCAAAAAAGGAGTTAACATTATGAGCGCTAACCGTCATAATTCTAAAACAATAAAGAATCTGATTCAACGTGCCTACGTTAAGGGAAGACTGCGAAATCATAACATTCAAGCGTTCGGATCCAGCGCTTTTAGAATTAATACTAAAACAGATAGAGTAAACGACAGGTATTCAT
Source organism: Tortricodes alternella (assembly GCA_947859335.1). Classification (NCBI taxonomy): domain Eukaryota; kingdom Metazoa; phylum Arthropoda; class Insecta; order Lepidoptera; family Tortricidae; genus Tortricodes; species Tortricodes alternella. The sequence continues at coordinate 14,262,032 of OX401973.1, read as the reverse complement.
TTCGAGTCGGCCACTCGACGGCCGCGGGACGCGCACCGATGACTACTTCAATTACTCAGTCTATTCACATTCTGACTCGAACAAGTCTAAATAAATGACACTGTGATATTCCAACACTGCGGTGCTACTAATTGCTTCCCTGAGCAAGATGCAAAAAGCAAATTCGCAGCCATATCCTATTCAAATGATATACTTCCATAAGAGTACGTTATGAAGAAGAAAGCTTGTAATAACGTGAATTGACAAGCCCAGAGCCGCGTTATTTGTACACATGGTGAAATGTTTCGATCAGTCTTGTAGGATAGCCAGTTCACTCGGCTCCACGCCGTGTCGGGAACGCCCATTGAAACAAACTTTACATACATAATTGTAATGAATTTTTAAATAAATTATTGCACGATAAATATAGCAATTATGTCAATTAAACAACCAATTACTTTCATACTGTAGAGTGACATCGTCCTTTGCCACGAAACCTTTGCATTTCACTTACTTATTGCATGACATTGCAGTTCAAGTTACGTCATATATTAAAACTATAATTAAAGAATACGAGCATAAATAATGATAGGAAAGTATGTGGCCACTATAGGAACGGAGCCAATTTAATTAATATAATCATACTTGTTTCTCACACAAAGTGAACTTAGTTTAAGAAATGACTAAATAAAATTATAACCTAGAATATGCATTGATCGGTGCGCTGAACAGTTCCGACGTAACGCGATCTCCAAAGATTTAAATCAGTAAATGAGACGTGCTTTACAGTGACCGCATCGGAATAAGTCGCTTATTTACAATTATTACGAATCTGAACGCAGATAGGTAATAATAAAGCTCATTTTTGAATGCTATCGGCGTTTTGTCCAAGCTAAAATATACAATCAAATATTGCCAACATTTTTGGTGTCATTGTCCTATCTAACGATTTAAATCTTTAGTGATCTCACAATCCGCGACTCCAGACTTTCGCGATTGCTCAAATAAATGGAACCATCGAATCACAACCCGTATTGGAATAAGCTAGGGCTCGCCCGTAACGTTCAGCACACCGCGAGTATAAGTTCAACAACACACAAACAGAGTATAAAGTAAGTCAACATACTCTATGTTATGGTAATTCATTACTTATGTACCAAAATCAAATACACTGCGTAGGAGGTGGAACTCGCGGGACGTACGGAACATGCAGTGTCGCTATACGGTACAAAGCGATAGACAACTAGTTTGTATTACAACTACGCTTGATAGCGATGGATGTACCAATCAGTTGATTTGTTCGGCAGCCGGAATGGACCATCGATACGAGTGACTGGACAACACGTACTAAGTTATGTATATGAGGTACTTATAGTAAATCTCACGTCGCACTAGAGGGGGAGAAAGTGAAAAACTAAACATAATTCGCTACGGACGGGAACAAAAAACTGAACCGCCGCACCCGCTCGCGACGCACCGCGATGAGGATGAGGCTTGATTCTCTAGCAATTATCATTTTATCCTATCACGACTTGAGTATCGATTTGCTACTTCCGCCATTGCTTCCAGAATGGCCGTTGACAAATACTATAATATAATAAAGATTTCAATAGTAATGACAACAGGCTAAATGAAAACGTAACTTTAAATGAAACGGCTGATATCCATCATGATCCAATGTTAAGTTAGTGTGTGACTGGTGTATGTAATGGCGGTGAGTTGATGTTTTCTGAGCGATAATTATCATAATAAATTTACATAAAATTCTTTATATAGATAATTTACATGTGTTGTAAACATAGAAGCCAGGCTGTGGCGACGCGCATTTACACGACGTATATTAAAATAGTATGTATTACGGAACAGATCGAGCAGACACTTTTTTTTGTTTTGTTTTGTACTAATTATATTTAAACAAACAGAATTTCATAAACTTTCGGTTAAACTTATTTTAAATCTGTTTTCTGCGCCGAATCACTGATTCGAATTACTTTATAATATACGTTATACGTATTACACGTAGGTACGTACGTAGTACACGTTAAGTTTTTGAAAAATATCAACATGTTTAGGCGTAGTAAGGCTGCGTATCTACCAGAACTGTGCGAGTCACCTAAACGACGCGCGAAGAAAAATCCACCAATAAAAAAGAATGGTGACAAATCTCAACACAAATCGATCTAGTCCCAAAGTACGCTATTGTGTTATGGGTACTAGACGACTATAGGCATACTTATATAGATAAATAAATACTTAAATACATAGGAAACATCCAAGACTCAGGAACAAACATTGGTAGTCATCACACAAATATTTGCCCTTACCGGGGATCGAACCCGGGACCGCTAGCTTCGGAGGCAGGGTCACTGCCAAATAGGCAAAGAAGGAAGGATTACTTCATTTGAGATGACCGCAACCACATTGGAGGATTTTTTCCACTCTCACCGCTTAGCTGCCTCGCACAGCTCCGGTAGAAACGCAAAGGCAGTGCACTTTTACTTTTTGCACTACTTTTGAATTAGTATTGCTATATCTGCACGTGGAGAAAAATGTTATTAGATTTTTAAAAAACCTCAAATTAGTATCATACATTTGGTTTAGATGGTATCGCTTGAGACTCTACAGTTTTAAAATATCGCAGTATCTACTTGGGTTATTTAGAGTAATTATTGAATTCACAATTCGACCAAAGTAGATACAGGATTTAATTCAATTTTCTTGAAAGAAAATATTCAAAACTGCTTCTGACTTTTAATGCGATACTTTTCGCTACGGCACTTTATAATTATATTTTTAAGAAATGAGTACTTTCGCGTCATTATCAGTCAACATCCAGACAGTTTTGCCTCAAACAACCAGCCGGAAGTAATACATTTTGGATCATTTATCTTCTGCTTTTTAAACTCACAAAGAACCTATCAGTCGCGATTTTAGAGTTAAGACTTGGCTATTCAATGCACTTAATTACCATATTATGAGAAAAATGTTAAGCAGCAATCATTGAATCTGTATAAACTGCATTTAATAAGTGCAGTAACGGGAACTCTCCTCGGGAGATCTCAATAGCTTTGTTCATATTCCGGACGACTCCCAAGGGGAGTTCATCCTAGTTTCAGATGACCGGCATGCAGCGAAAGTCTTGGTTTTTGGCCTACTAATGAAAATGTTACTGTTAATGACTGTACAGCTTACCCATAATAAGACAAAAGGCGCTCGAACGTTCTAAATACAAACTGAATTTAAGCGAGTTCATGGAAGACAGGCCTGCGCAAATCGTTTGACAGATTCTCCCAAGTACATCTACATTCGCGACGATTCCAGATGCTTCTTTACCTAAAAAGTAAACATAGGAATTTTTCGTAGTAATTACGAGTGAATAATATATATTTAGATGTTTACACTCACCAGTGTATTATTTTTATGTTCCGGTAAATTCCATTCGGAAAGCCATTCATTTGAAAACGTAGTAATGACGAACTTCTGAGACAATTGTGTAGGTATTTCTCTCCTTTGCGTAGGCCATAGGAGCGAGTATATATAACCATCAAAAAATAATCAACAGGGCACTGTTTCAATCGTCTGACACAGCCGTAAAGGCCCAATTATCATCATGATATGGAATAGCGAATTGGCCGGCCATCTTAAGCCGGATTGATGGACTTTTAAAACAATGTGAACTCGCCTAATACGTGTACGCATATCGCCTCAGTATAGCCATGCGTGCTTGCGTGTTTGTGTATGTTTGTGTAGGTGTGTATGTGTGTAGGTGTGTGTGTGTGCGGGTGCGGCGGGGGCGGGCGGCGGGGCAGGAGCCGCGTCACTTGCCCGCGCGGGCGGCGCATTTCTTCTTTTTGCGTTTGAAGAAACAGCAGCATCTGGAATAAACGGATTGCCTGTATGACGATTTAGAGTCTGCTAGGGTACATGTTGATCATTTTGTTTTTAGGTAGATAGAGTAACAAAAGCGTCAACCTACATCGCTGTCAGTCCCCTGTACCAAATTGAAGAAATAGGTTGCGCTTGACGCTTAATGCGAGTCCATTTTCCAATATGTGGAACAAATGTCTGACATCAATTAAAATTAGCACGTTGGTCACCCATACGCAACGGCAAAAATATCCCAATCTTTTTTATGACAATGAAAGCTCTGGGAAAGCTCTCCTTTTTATCTGTAAGTATAGGTCAGGAAAGTTCGGACAAAATGGGGCGCGGCCCACCATGCTCGTTTTTCCTCCGATTCCTCGGAGTTCGCGCACGCGCTGTATAATTACGCTACATTTAGCATAGTCCATCTCCATATCAAAGAGTTGTAGACGGCATGAATAATTTGATGACTTGACAAAAATAATGAATACAGTTGAACCACATACAATTTGTTTTCAGTCCAAATTTCGTTAAGTTTACATCTCGATTTATCAACGTATTCGCGCAATCTACGGAAAATGCAACCTGTAACAAAACTGTGCACGAACCCGAAACCCAGTGGTATACTCATGTAATTGAACAACTTTCCCCAAGGAATATGGGTTGAAAAGTGGAAAAAAAAATGTCGTCATCCCATAAAAATATGCGATCAGCCGATCGAAATGGAAGATGAAAAAAATCTTCACTTTTCAACTTACGTTCCTTGGGGAAAGTTGTTCAGTCTCATGAGAAAGAAATATCCTTGGTTTCGGGTTCGTGCAGTTTTTGTTGCACGTTGTATAATAAAAATAATATGACGCATTAGAAGCTTAATATGACAGGGCATAACGCGTGCGAATGTCAAATTATCTATAATAATCTATAAAATGATCGCAGCCGATTACTGGACAGTAATCTAAAATATGTCAACATAGTGTTTTCCATCACAACGTTTTCAATCCAATTCACATGCACTGTGACCGCTTGTGGACTTATGTCCAGCCCTCTTATCATGAAAAAAGACTTGTCAGCACTGGACGTATGCAGACTGTTTATGTATTTACGTTATAATGTGGACACATTTTAAACACTGTAGCTCCGCTCTTCTCTCCTAAAATCGTGGATACAGTTCCTGCTGCTGCAGGGAAGCTGTTGATAAACTTATATAACTTTTAAAGGTTATGGTCATTTATAGCAAGATAATTAATTTCACGAAAATCATGACACAACAGTAAAATCTTAACCAAATAGTCCATGCAGTGATTAAAGTCGTGTACCGTGGAGTGTAGAAATATGCTTATATATATATATATATATATATATAATAGTGATATAAAAGATATAAAACAGCAATGAATTAAACGTCTGTGGTTAAAACAATAATGATGTAGTTTGGAGAATGGTAAAAAATCTGTCTCCTATAATGAGTAATGCCAATGAGCGAATAGCATGCATTTGTTATCAACGCTATTAGCTATTTTTCGTTCTAGCTAACATGAAAATTGTAGGAGAATCTGACTTACAATGGATTCATCCAGGGGCGGCCTTAGTCATTGCGAGGCTCCGGGCGGGAAGATCATCGCGAGGGCCTCTTGTCTTTGTGGAATTAGATTTAATGATGATGCTACAGATATCAGCGCGATAACTACCACGCAAGAGAGCGCGAGTGGAATGCCGTGAGTATTGTAATGTGCGGCGTAGGGCGCGAAAGCCAAATAAACATTGGCACTACTAGTACGTAATTATTTTCTACTTGGGTTGTTGCGCGAGTGCGCGAGGCACTGGGCGGTTGCCCTGATCGCCAACCCCAAAGGCCGCCCCTGGATTCATCCATACTTGTCTTATATGGTAAACAAGTTTCTAACCTCAAAATGCATCTATTTTTGGCTAAAACATCCGTCTCCTTGCAAATAAAGGAACCGAGATAATATTTTAGACGTCACGTTGCCAATTTATAGCCTAGCCTAGGTTTGTTTTATTTAGAATACAACAGCTGTTTCACACAAAAATTCCACATTTTGAGGTTAGAAACTAGTTTAAGTACCAAATAAGACAAGTATCGATGAATCCCTGCCTCCGCCTGCCTGAATTGTAACCATTGTAAAATGCTTCACTTCAGATACAAGCGATTTATGGTAGTCTAAGGCCACAGGTATTTTTTGGGAAAGTAAATTGCTATCTTTCTTCGTAAGCCAAAAACCCAGCAGCGTAAATGTTGCGTTTATTGTTCTGTAGAAACGACGTGACCGCACGTATGTTTACAAACAAAATTTCACAGATGACAAACAAGATATAATGCCCAAATGTCGCTTTAAGAATTTCTGTCTATTTGTTTGAACAAGTATGTCAGGAAAACTACTAAAGGGATTTTGATTTTGAAGCAAGGCCCCAGTTGTAATCAGATCATTGTTTCATTGTAATTAACTGACTAAAAGAAAAGATGCAAACATTTTCAATTTAAGGTAATAGTAAAGACTGGTAGTGCTCTGGGCGTACGTTGTCGCGAGTACAGTAATACATATTTCTACACTCCCCAATACCGTCAGTGCGTTGCGTCCTTACAAGCGAAACTAAAAATAGTAAAAGAAATAAAAAGGTTCGTACAGTTGAAACACTGACTTGGTGTCGTCGATGACGTCCACGTCGTGGTGCGGCTGCGTGATGGGCGTGTTGCTGTGCCCGGCCGTGGGGTCGTCGGCGCCCAGCTCGCCGTTGGTCGAGCTTACCACCTGTGTCAACCAATTTTTTGTATAACATTCTACCTCGTTTCCTCCTTAAAGTTAAAAAGTAAAAGGTCAAAAGTCGAGGGTGAAAGACAAAATGCAGACGTATTGTCGAGCGCTAGGGCCAGTTAAATAAAGTAAAGGTGCTCTTAAACAAACAAATTTTCACGGAAATTTACAACTATAAGAGCGGTTTTGCACTACGTCCGATCCGAACCCGTAAAAATACGGATCTAGAAATCTCAGACCGAATTCGGATAACGCTAACGCACTAGTCCGATCAATACGTATCTAGAAATCTCGGACCGAATTCGGATATTGCTTACGCACTAGTCCGATCAATACGGATCTAGAAATCTCGGACCGAATTCGGATAATGCTTACGCACTAGTCCGATCTCTGATCCAGATCCAAGCATACGTCATTTTACGCCACAGCAGAGCGTGCCGCGCTCCCCGGCCACACACCCCACTGCCTCTCTGCTCGTTCGCAGCTCTGATTGGGTTCGGGTACGGATCGGACGCAGTGCACGAGCGTTCCTACAAATACTATGGCTACTTCGGTCCGTCAATAATCTACTCCGGAATAGATTCACGGATGACGGAAAGAAATCGGATGAGGGAGGCCGGATCTACTACAGAAACTACTATAGAAATAGTTCTACGACTACTCCGGACCGTATCTTCACGGGTTCGGATCGGATGCGGATCGGACTTTATGCGAAACTGCTCTAACCGTCTTACTCGAATTTGGTACGTTAGAGGACGATGCCTATAGTTGCCGGCTATAAATTGCCGTGAAAATGTTGCTCGTTTACAAACACCCTCCCGAAGTAGTAGTGGTTCGGTAATGCTGTACTAACGTTCGATTTGAATTCCAAACGATTCCTTGCATGTGTCCAAACCCTCCAAGTCTCTGCTTCGTGTACTTTTCAAGGCGGGTGTGTATCCCTAACAAATCTTTTAGATCTACTCAAATCCAACCAAAACCAACTTCTGGCTACGGGCCTGAAGACTGACTTCATTTTACATTCCCTTAGGCGTTTTTAGGGTTCCGTACCTCAAAAGGAAAAAACGAAACCCTTATAGGATCACTCGTGTGGCTGTCTGTCTGTCTGTCCGTCTGTCACAGCCAATTTTCTCCGAAACTACTGGATGGATTGAGTTCAAATTTGGTATACATATGTAAGTCGGTGACCGCAACACGGACGCATGACGTAAATAGGTATATGAATTTTAAACTTTAGTGAAAATAGTTTAAAAGTTATTTAGGAAAATAGGCGAAAATTGACCATTCCCGCCCCCCCTTATTTCCGAAACTGTTGGGGCTAAAATTTAAAAAAAAATACAGAAAATAGTTCATACCTATAGATTACAGGAAAACCTATAAAAAGTCTATGGTATTTAAAGTAACGTAGTAAATTTCAGATAATCATGTATGGAACGGAACCCTCTCCACGGGAGTTTAACTCGCAATTGTCCGGTTTTTTGTTTCGAAATGTCTACGAGCATGACTGCGCTAGCTTAGAAATATCAAAAACTAACCTTAATTTTTGTTATTAAATGACACTAATGACTGAACTAACAATGTTCTTTTAAAATTAAAATATTAAAGACAATAAACAACATTTCTTTTATATTACTTGATCATGTTGTATAAAAAGTTAATAAAAAATTGTTAAATATTTTTGTATTTAAAAGTAATTTTAAATGTTTCGGTAATCTTAAAGCGTATTAAAATTTAAAAAAAACTTAGCTCTTTGCATAGGGTGACAAAAACAATTATAACGCTCACGGACTTTTAAAAGAATAAATTATTTCTTTCGTCATGTAAATTGAAAATTGCATAAAAAAAAGATATTAACTGTCCGATAGAAAACTTTTTGTCATCCTAAAACAGAAAATTCTGATAGTTAACAATAACTTTTGAAGCTGCTAAACCATTATCTGAATAAGAAGTCATGTTTTCATTTCTTTTTTACACGATCTTCTATCGTTTACTTCCCGGTGTAACACCTGCGCGCTAAAATTTCAATAAAATCGACTTGCAACAAGTGTCTTAAACATACGAATAGACTCACAAGGTGTACTTAGTCAAATATATCTTAAGAACGGATCCCAGCAGCGCTTCCAAAAAAAAAACGTTTTAGTGACAAGCTTCGCAAAAAAGACAACAGTTTTTTCAGTTGCAATTTTGTTTAAACACAAGACTTCTCATTCAAATCCAAATCATTTTAAAAATTTATGAATGAATATTGGCCGTGCTTTTATAAGCTTTATTTTTAAGAGAGCACATTTTAAAGCGTCATGCAGACAGCCACACAGGGATTGCCGCAAACTGTATACAACTGACCGTGGACAAGGATCCGGGGAATTGCGCATACCGAAAATGCTTATTCTTCAACAGCTAAAAAATAAATACACCAATATACATTCACAACGTACGGATAAAAAAATGGATACTATGATCACAAAAGCATGCACAAAATAAATCTGTTCCAACTACATACATTATAATTTATAAATAAGGCGATATTTATAATTATCTGTAGTGAATAGTTGAAATACACACGGCGTTATTGCCAGAAAAAATCAGACATGTTTCGAACTCGTATGGAGTCCTTCTTCAAGGGTTGAGTGCTAGGCACGTCAGCAGCGCCGCGCCGCCCCCGCGCCTCACTGCGCGGCGGGCAGTGCGGGGGGTTGCTTTGACCGCGACCACACTCAACCCCTGAAGAAGGACTCCATACGAGTACGAAACATGTCGGACTATTTCTGACAATAAATCTTAAGTTAAGCCGTGTGTATTTCAAGTATTCATAATGTCTCATGAAAGTTTTAATTTGACTATTATCTGTAGTATAACGTAAAAGAAAATTATAATCTTCAGACAGTAATTAACTGTATTTTTTTAAATTGTAGTAGTAAGAGTGAATATGAATTTCAAAACTATTTTATCTACACCCATATCATAAAACCTCCATAGTGTAATCAAAAACCGTAGGAAATGACCACCACTGTGACAACCAATTAGGTAAAACCAGTGCTGCAATGTTATTACAGTATCGATTTTAGTATCGAAATGAGATTAAATTTGGAACAGCTGTCAAAACTCTATTCTAGTATTCATAGATATTAAACAATTATTGATACGAAACATCAATTCAGTATGTTTTTTTTAATATAAACCGAACGACATTTGATCTCGAGTGACGTGAGAATAGAGACTTCATTCGTTTGTCTATGATTAAAAAAAGAATGGTCTTGACAAGGGATCGAATTGCCGCCATTGTTGGTTTTTTGCTGAACGAAAGTAGAATTGTTGATGAATTGAATAGAAAAAGTTGTTTGTAATTTACATTTTAGTTGAAAATATGAACAGTAGTCTTCTCAGAGTGAATGTGTGATGTGAAAATGCGCAGGATATCGGAAATATGCAGACACGATTGCAACAAATAACTTGTTGCCAGAAAATATTGTTTCTGAACACATCATGGAGGATTTATAATATGTGTGTAGATAAAGTTATGTATGCAACTCTGCATAATTTGGCCTTAACACACGTGCGATCTTATTATGAAACTCGCCTATCGGCTCGTTTCATGAAAACCGCACTAGTGTTTTAAGGCCTATCATTATGCAACCTTTGCATAAACTACTATTACTATCTAGTCCTTTTTTTTCGAACATTATTAAAGGTGCTTTTATTTCCATCTCTTTGTTCGTTACATTTTGTTGACAAAGCACGGATTTTAATGGAAACTGGAAATACGTTTGCCCCCCTCTTCATATAAAAAAAAATACTATCTAAACATCCATGAGTTTTAAACTCACTTGTAGACCAGTCTTACCTGTACAGAGCCATGTCTATCAGCCGGGGTGAGATGTCCAGTGGTGAGCGGGGTTGCCTTCCCACTGTGGGGCCAGTTGCTTCCAGTATTAGTCGTGCCCCCAGTGCCACTGTCCTTCACAGCCCCCTAAATATAAAACGTTAGAAGCAACTCTTCGAGGGACAAGGTATTGTAGTATCCATGTAAATGTAGACATGTCGAGTGGCGAAGCGTCAAATATTTCCTAAGGGAAGCTGGAAGAATTAGAACCGTAAGTGTGAGTTTGACATTTAGTTAGAGTAACATGGGGGTTACTGACAGCTAGCCGTAGCTTTCTATCTTGGTAAAGCCTTCAGGAATCGTCTTATAGGCAGGCTGCGCCACTGATGTCGACAACAATTCATATTCAAGCTAGTCATTTTTTTTAACCTTTTGTTGTATCAGTAAGTACCAGCAAATTGGCACTTTACTATGGTGTTTAGTTTGAATATTTTCCAATTCAACATCGATACTTCAATATTATTCTTTATGGAACATAAATTACTCTGCTCTACGTATAACTTAACGGCTCAAGTAGTTAATCACATCATTATATAACGGAAGGAATGGGGAACACACGGACAGCAGACAGGTCTTAGATAGAAATTTTACTTTCTACTTACTCTGTCATTAGATAGAAAAACGAACAGTAACGACCTTATACTACTTTGTCTCAAACAAAGTTATAGAATGGATCATTATTTTTTGAAGGTCGTTTTAGCATCATAATTAAGGAATTGTATATTTAACAATGTGAAGCCAAAATTCTCCACAGAAAAATATTATTATAATACACAATTTCAGTTTTTCTATTATTTTACATTGGAAATACACTTCAAACACAAAAACACAGCTCGGGAAAGTTTAAAAAGAAAACCCATGGAAAAACGAGGAGGTTCTTACAAATGCAACTATACAGTATACACCCTCAAGCACTGAGAACACAAAACAGGTTGAAGTAGACCTCATCGGTAGAAGCATTATCGAAACTCACACAGCACGAAATGTTGGTTAGGGACTAGCAAGATCTAGAAGCGCTAAGTACAGCAATCACAAATGCTATTTGATAACAAGTCTTCCAGAAGGACACCCTATACTGTTTTTTCCTAAACGTTCAATAGATTTTTAGATCCACCAATAAATAATGCAATGCTTTCTTTTTTCAATTATCATATAATTTATTAAAATATGTTAAACCGAAACAGAAAAATATCCACTGGAAACCAGATTCAGCAGTAACGCAAGACTTTCGGTAACGCCGAGACGCTGTAAGTGTGGATCAAATATATTATTCAACCGAAAGTCCTTTTTGCGAAATGTTATGGCCATATCATCGAAACATATACTAGCTTTAATGAATGTCAAGTAGCGTACGCATGGACGATTTCCAGGATGTGATAATTCCAAAAAAACGTACCTAAATAGTATACCCTATTAGTACTTGATACAAAAAAATATATCTTTGTAATATCAGCGGTATGGACCCTGTTTTACAGGTATGCGACCTTGGCGTCAAGCTGGCGTATGCAGTTTGGATCTCCAGAATGGAACTGTTCTCAAAACTTATGGGTTCCACTGCATCGCGAAGTCCCAACTTTTTTAGGTCTGATAGAAACTGAGATATTTAATAACAATCACGTGTAATCAATATTGTGCACGGGCGCGGGTTTTTCGATGTCGGCTTAAGCTTTTTTCAGGTAAGTACTATTTTTTGTCGACTATTTCAGGTACTATTTGGTGTAGAAATTCACTATATGGTCATGTTTTCTGGAATTCTCAGATTCTGGATATTTTCGAAGGGTACGCTAATTAACTTTTGGATAGTGTGGATAAGAACATGGCGTAACTAAGACGAAAAATTTTTCATCGATTTTGATGTGCTTTCCGACTGACGTCGACGATTATGAAACGGTAACATATCATGTTCACAACAACTGTTATTTTTCTCCAAATTTCACCTGTGCAAAAACTGTTTGTCTTTTCGTCGTTTGTCCGATGACAGCTTTAAAAGAAATCTCAATTTACTTATCGGTATCGTTTGCCCGAAACCTTTTTATTATCTATCTTTATTATCCTTACCCAACGTTTGTTTTCTTTTTAATATTCCATTTTTAGTTATACAACATGGGCTTTGGCTGACGATATGTTAAGACTCATTCTGTTTACTTTATAATTGATCAGAAAAGCTGTACTGCGATTTTCAACTTCAAGACCGCTTTAGCAGAGGGCACAACGCGAAGGGGAGACCCCCCGCCCCCCGTCATAACAGAAAGCTCATGACCTAGAAATTCTAATTCAAGTTAGGTAGGCTCGATGGTTATTTTTTGTCCTGCGGAGCTTAAAAAAGTTCACAGACCGAACAGGAAACACAGGTTTACTCATAAATTAACAACATAAAAACGTGAATAATTAAATATAGCTCAAAATTATTAAAATGACCCGTTACTTTGGTGGAAAAATATTGTGGTTTAAGCAGTAATGGAGAACAAATAAATTGTGGAATGATAATAAGTAATGAAAATAATCAAAATGATCTTTCGGACAAACAAAGAAAAGGACAAAGACTATTTGTCCAATGGTTTTTGCCCAATTAATATTCGGACAAACATTTTTCGGACTTGAGATAGGAAACGGCCATAACATTGCAAATGCTCTACTAAATTGTACGGCATTGCATCACTTAGTAAGGTCCATCGGCAATATTACTGGTTTTTGTGGGTTCATATGTTAACGTAACTTTATCGAAATAGGTACGTGTTTCGCTAATGTTCATAGAGTTTGGATGAATTAAACACAGATGGCAGTACAATGGTGTGTGGACTAGGCAAATGGATTAAACAACAACAAGGGAAGGAGCAAACCTCTCCGGATATTAGCGCCGCCTCATCGTCCTCAACCAAACCAATCATATAATCACATAAATCATCCTGCATCGACAAAAAACGAGTGTCAGAAAGAGTCCTATAATGGCTATGATAAAAGCCAATACTAATTCAAAATTAAATATTTGTTAAAAAAACACACGAATAACAAAAGCCTAAAAATTCGTTTCTTTAGGGAATTAAGTTACCATTACCCTGATTTTTTAAGGCAATCTAGCGTTACTATGTTTCGATTAATTTTATATTCCGCTAAGCTCAAACTGCTTTGCAAGTTCTGGTTACTAGTTAACGACAGGGTCACTTCGATCTTTGTTGAAAAACCCAATAAAATAAACAAGAAAGTGTCCTAACCTTGAACGGCTGATGCACCCGGTTGGGTGAAACAATTTCGTGTCCGGTCTGAATCGATCCCACGGGTGTAGACTGAAATTAAAGGTGATAAAATCAATATAAACATTAAAGTAGGTACACATACTGCATGTAAATAATACATTGCCATTTTCATTACAGTATCTATAGAAGCACATTATGGTAGGGCCGCAAGGCGAATAAGCGCCGTTTCGTTTGACACCAATACTGTTAATAACAAACTTTTGTATAAACTTTTACTTGAAACAGTAACTATTTCAATAGTTGATCTATGAAAAGGTGCTTTTTAAAACCGCGACCCAACCAAATATGTTTTGGTACAGAAAACAAAAGTATTTCATTCTGACATGACGAGTTACTTAAATACAGCAGATACTCTACTTCGATACAGAGCATTTACGATAATTCGAACAATAGACAACTGATAATTTTACTAATTGTATTATAAATCTAAAGCAACTTAAAAATGACAATGTCGAACAACTAAGAGCCATAAACCTTAACGTTAAAATCAACCGAATTTTAATAATGATCAGCTTTGACTCTTAGCTGTTACCTTGTTACCACAACCTACCACTAAATAAGTAGCTTATCTTAATACAGGCTATAGAAGTGCTTAATCCAATTAAATAGTCGTAGGCTATAGAAACTAGTTATGAAACAATTCCTTCACCACTAACCTTGTCCGACTTAGTTCTAACAACATTGGAGGGTGGTGCGTTCCGTAATATTCGCATCACGTGAATGTTCGCGGGCTGACGACGTTAAAAGCGGAAAACATGCGGCATGCAACATCCCAAGTAAAACATTAATGAGAATGTGATGTGACGACACATCCAGGCCTTCGTAATATCTCATCGCAAATGACAATATAAAAAGTATCGAATCAAACAAAATGCTACACAAAAACACAGGCAAAGATGATAAGTTTTATTTTATTAACAAATATAATAAATACCTATGCAATTTCTAATAATAGGGAAGGATATTAAAGATTAATTTAACAATAGTGCATTTGTTACGTTGCACTCTTTCAGTTTAGTAACATTGTTTTAAATAACAGAAAAAGGTAATGGTTCGAAACTTCAATATTACATGCATAAGTAGCGAATACCAATATATTTGTTACAGCTGGCATTGGTTGTTTAGCAAATAAGGAAAAACTGTTCAATGCATATGTTCAAACAACACTAGACTCAATTCATAAAAATAAACTAGGTCGCTTTGTCAATGTTGCCATGAGAAAATAATATCTTAATCACTTGTATTTTGGGCAAATTTCTCTCGCTAGGTACATTTGCACATCCACATTGACTCAGGTAACAGTGCGGGTGAAAAGGAAAAAGTCTATTTTAATTTAACATCAAAAATAATAATAATGGAACGCAACACGGTGAATATTGCTGAAGGAGGAACGGAAAGTGTTTATAGAAAGCCTTAAGCAATACCCAAAGCGTCAAAATGTACCTACAGCGCATAACCGTTAGTGAAGTGTTGATTTTTTCTGAACATTTTTGAGGAATGCACACAATGGGCGCATGTTTAGATTTAATTATAATAGAAATTCAAATGCCTAGCAATTTACCATAACAGAGTATATTAAAAGCCGACGCATAGGCAGTATAGTCCGCGCGCGAGCTCCGATGATGGGGCTGGGGTAACGGGCGTGGTGCGCCGCGCCCGACCTTTCATACCTGCACTCTATCAGCACCAGTGTTGTCCTAAAGGCATGCTCATTAATAGGCTAGTTTCCTGAAAAGTTCTAATTAGTCCGTCATTTACATAATACACATATTTTTTATTTTGTCAATTAAACAAAAAATTACAAAGATACAGTGCGTTGAAGTTCCGCGTGACGTCACGACTGTACACTTTTTACCATTAAGTGACATCATTAGCCCCCACTCCCGAATTTTGATGCGCGTTATCTTTGTCAATTTTGATTGATTTAATCAAGCAAAAAATACGTGTTCAATATTTTTTGAGAATCTAACTGACGGACTAATTAGAATTGCTATTTTTTTACCCAGGAAACATCCCTATTATCGATGCTGTTGCCGTATTAGTCATTTACTGCACTAAATCTTTACTTAAACGTGCGTTAAGATTCCTTGGAGCTCGCGCGCGGACAGTAAATTTCATGCATACGGTGAGTCAATCAAAACTAAAAAGTAAAAATGTGCGTTTAAAGCTTCAATAGGTGTCACAGACACTGCAATCACATTATATTGAACTAACTCTATTCTTTGACAGCCATACAATGACGTGACAATCACATTGGAAGCTCTAGGGAAATCTCTAGCTTAACATAGCTTAATAGATTCAAATGATGTTTTCTTGTTGCATATATTAACTAGATCGATTTTTCCACTTATACAGCGAGTTTTCAAGTCTCGCTTCAGAGATATTTTAGTTTTCGAACGCATTTAAGCTAATGAACTCCTTTGTATGTGTACTTTAGACACGACGTAATGCATAGAAATAATGTTAAAAACCAAATATGAAAACAGTAGTATATGTCGTTATCTTGCGCAAAACCAGAATAACTCTACAGTTAGAACTAAGGGTACGTCTCCATTAGGAGACTAAGCTCTAGGCACTTGGTGTAAAATCTAAATTTCTTTGTCACAGTAGGCGAGCAACTCGATACAAAAATTGATACAAAAAATTCAACATGGTTTTGTAATGACTAATAACTTTTATAGTATTTCAGAAAGATCCTTGAATACCGCAAGTCGAGAGACGTGTTTAGATCGAACAAATGTAGGTTAAACTTATTTTTCATATATTATCCATGAAAAACCATGTTAAGTTTGCGACCCAGAAAATATTTCAGGCGGAAACTTAACATGGTTTGTTTATACATCACACAGTGATAAACAAATTTATGATTTCATTTGCTCTAACCACAACATCTCTCGGCATCCAGACTTTCATAGTCGTATTCTAAGAAAGTTCTAAACCGAATAAAATTTAAAAGTGTCATAACAAACGCATGTATTTTTTTTCTGCCTCCTAATCTATATACACCGAATGTCTAGACAAGTTTCCCTAGCGTGAAATCATTACTACTAAAGGTTATTTTAATCATGGCGCACAGTAATGTGACACGCGAATAAAGAGCTTCTCAGAATCTTTATGTTTGACTGAACAGAACATTTTTGGGTATAACATATAAAACTTTACACGTACAAGCAGTTAGAAAAGAAGCAAGCCTTGACAATTTTTAAAACTGGATTTTTGACATGTACGTTTTGAAATGTAATATGGTGGTACACAACTTCCGTTATAATAATAATTGTTATGAGACGGGCAAAAACTCAAAATGTGATAATGCAGGTTTATTAAACCTAAGAATGGAATAATTATTTCTCTCTTTCAATGGCAGCCCATGTCGAAGCAAATTATGAAATATTTCGAGGCCAGACAACTTTAGATCCATTGCATTATCTTTTCACTTTAAAATCGAAGGTGACATAGAAAACGGCTAAAGTAATGACAAAGAATAATAACTATGTATTTCATATCAATTTGCAATGTTTATTATACTTGTGCTAAAATGTTATTCTAGAAGATGGTAAAATTATTATTAAAATTAATTTAAAACGTAAATCAGGGTAAGTAGCAGTTAGTATAAGCGATGCGATAAGCGAAGCGAATGGCAGCAAGGTTCTTTACGTTGCTGCCATTTAGGTTTATACAAAGCATGTACAATCCTGCATTACATCTCTTTTGCCAAGGTGTCATATGGCTGATATCAATAATTATATCAGGCTAGTGGTGGGCATATGTCTTTGTACGACCTTTAAATGTTACTTCGGCGGCGAATTCAACTTTTTACTATGGCAAACATGTCACCAGCGCGGAACTATGACTCTCGGAAAAATAGCTATCTTTCATAAGTGACCCAATAATCCAATCTCCAGATATACTATAAAGCTAAGCGATAAAAAGTCATGCAGGATTGTAGAGGTCACGCCACACTTCCAGCCTGCTCAGAACTCAAGGCTAAACGCAGTCGCTTATACACTGCTAATAAAGTCCAAGATTGCAGAGCAACTTCACGAACTAAAAGTATCTCGCGGCCCTGCTTGAATCTGAAATGCAGCATTCAAATTCCCACCTAACTGCTTGTACACCTAAAGCCTAGGCGCCAGAGTTGTTTACCATGGTCTTGCCGGTCCAGTCGAACTCGCCGTCGTCCACGTAGCCGCGCCGGTCGAACAGGTCGCGGAACATGCGCCGCAGCTGGTCGTAGTCGGGCGTCTCGAAGAAGTCCAGCCGCCGCACGTAGCGCAGGTACGTGGCTAGCTCCTCGGGGTGGCCCTCGCATAGCACCTGGAATAGGGAAGATGCATCATTTTTTTTCATCTCTTATTGGAAAGTGCCGAGTAATAGAAACCGATCTGTGTACGCAACATATTATTATGTTGTTTATTATATGAGTTATGAAGCTTTGAAAAGTCATTGTTCATACCACTCGCAAAAACACTCCATACAAAATGGACGACAACTATGACGTCACAGCATTCGTTGGACTGTACAGAATGTATGGCGTTTAAACGAAATCTGCAATTATTTCCGAAAATACTGTTTTTAGACCAACATTGTAGAAATAAAACATGACATTAATTTGATGAGGATGTCCAAAAAACTAAAATCAGAACTACAAACCAATATATATATATTTTTCACTAATTTGGACCCTTAATATCATAAAAATGAATAGTCAAAAAGATCTGCTTTTTTCTGTAATATACTTTTGTTTACATTTATTCATAATATATCATTTAAACCTCATTTTGATTCCCATGCATCTTCCCCATTGCGGGCGTTGTTGTTATAGGGGTAGAGGAAATCATACAACCACCAACCATACAATGAATCCCTGAGGCTAGCCCTAGCATAGCACGTGGTATAGACGACGCTGTTAGCCTAGTTGGTAGTGACCCTGCCTCCAAAGCTAGCGGTCCCGGGTTCGATCCCCAGTAAGGGCAAGTATTTGTGTGATGAGCACAATTGCTTGTTCCTGAGTCTTGAATGTTTCCTATGTATTTAATTATTTATTTATCTATATAAGTATGTATATCGTCATCTTATATCCATAACACAAGCTATTAGAGGTTAGGATCGATTTGTGTAAAGATTGTCCCGTGATTTTATTATTTATTTATTTATTTATTTATTTATAAAGGTTACAATTCTCTGTACCATGATCATTAAGGTCGCTTCTGAGGGTGGCATTTAAATAACTCCTAGAATTACGGCATCAGTGGTTATTTTGGTAAAGGTGACAATTGGTCATACTATCCAATGAAACATGGTTTGTTCCGAGACAATCGCCAATTTCACCACTACCACTATGTTAATATAATTTATCTACACCCATATACCCACTACCCAAAAACCGTAGGAAATGACCAGCATTATGACAACCAATTAGGTAAAACCAGTTCTGTAATGTTATTACAGTATCGATTTTAGTATCGTAATGTCGATGATTAAATTTGGAACAGCTGTCAAAACTCAAGTGGGTCTCTATTCTAGTATCCAGATATTAAAACAGTTATTGATACAAAACATCAATTCCGTATGTTTTTTTTAACACGTTCCCTGCCAACTATGAGAATTTTCATAGAAAAACTACGAGTATACTCGTAGTTGGCAGGCAATGTGTTAATATAAACTGCACGACATTTGATTTCGAGTGACATGAGAATAGATACTTCATTCGTTTGTCTATGATTTAAAAAAAATATGGCCTTGACGGAGGATCGAATTGCCGCCATTAATGCTTTCATAATTCATGTTGGTTTTTTGCAGAACGAAAGTAGTATTGTACAAAGTTGTCTGTAATTTATATTTTAGTTGAAAATATGAATAGTAGCCTTCTCGGAGTGACTCTGTGATGTGAAAATGCGCCGGATATCGTAAATGCACCCACGATTGTAACAAATAACTTGTTGCCAGAAAATATTGTTTCTGAACACATCATGGAGGATTTATAATGTGTGTAGATAAAGTTATGTATGCAACTCTGCATAATTTGGCCTTAAAACACACGTGCGATCTTATTATGAAACTCGCTAAAAGCTCGTTTCATAAAACCGCACTAGTGTTTTAAGGCCATTATGCAACCGTTGCATAAACTACTATTCTTCAATTGTCATACAAAATTGCACACTGTGTTCAGGATAGGATAGAGATTCCGCTGGCTATTAATGACATTCGTTCGAGTGATAGTTATACACCCCAAGTACCCATAGAACAGAAACCCAAAGTTTAAACTCAGCAACTAGATAAATTTATTAATAGCTATTAAATAGATATACACAGTTGTCTGGCACATAATTATTATTACTTTTAAGTTTTGTTGCTTTGGCGACCATTGACGATGTTCATATCTAGTCACCCTTATCTAAACGATCTCCGTTTATGATCTGAAGGTTCCGAACGACGATAAGCGATCACGCTTGTGATTCAGCAGAAAAATAAAGATAAGTGCGTTGCAGTTCATCAAAGACAGCAAACTTTACTTGTAAATTATTGACAAAAACTAATAGTTCAGTTTGAACCTCACCAACTTAAAATTCGTTTAACGCAAATGTATGGAAAACGGCATCACATGGAGAAACGGGCACGGAAATCTACTGTCGGCTACAGCCGACTGGGGCGTTCAAAATGTTAAATGTGAAGAGAAGTGTGTGTTTTTATATCATAATAATTTAAATTAACATGTTACCTCGATGGGCGTCGCTCGCTTTGTATCGCCAATTTTTTGGTATCTTTCTTTGAGTGTATCAGCTTTTAAACCTTGCCAGGGTAAGGAACCACGTAAAAAATACATAAACATATGCCCGAGAGCCTCTAGGTCGTCGCGTCTAGATTGTTCTGAAAACATAAAAATACAAACATTATGTAAAAATATCGAGCCACAAGGCAGTGTGTCCGCCAAGTTCGGAAGAAAAGGCCGGCGCACTGACTGCCTATAATTTACACGAACGATTTTTAGCTAATTTCAACCCCCTATAGGTAATTAATTCATTATTTATTCAACATATAAACTTGGCCTCCTTTTGAATGTTGTATGTTGTGTTGTTGTTTTCCACATTCATGTTGTTGATGGGATACTTATATCATATTCACAAAGTATAACTGCGTGTTAAATGCTCATTAGGATGTATCTTACACCATGTTTACAAATATGGTGGAAGATACTTACAATTTCAATTATTACCTATGTTTATTAATTTCATTCTGGGTAACAGATGTCTGCATTCTTCTGGGTTTCATTCAACTAAGGATGTTACGGAGGTGGTTTTATCGGAACCGGAGTCGGAGCCGGAAGTCGAAGTCAGAGGTGAAAGAGCGACGTGACATTAATGCAGGCCTAATGAAAAAATACAACATTGCCCTTCGCACTACCAATCGAACTACGCCGTAGGACCAATGGCGAAAATAGTTTAAAAAAATAATATGCGTCTTACACATAAAACAAAACACTTGAACGGACCGTAAACTGCAAAGTAAATCAAGCCATATCACGACTCCGAAAGTGAGCGTGAGGGGATTCGCCGGGCGACAAGTCGAAACTTGCACACGCGCTGGCCGCGGTCGTTACATTTGGATCTTCGGTATAACCTCGGAATTAAAATCGTCGGAACTGAAGTCGGAGTCGGAGGTGTAAAATCAATCGGAATCGACCTTTTGAAGTCGGAGTTGAAGGTCCGTAACATCCTTAGTTTCAATCCATATTAGATGACTCAGCCTTAATAGAATACAATACAATTACTATTTATTAAACACCACATAAAACGTATTGGAAAAAGAAAAAGAAATAAATTACAAGGTAGGTACTGCCCTGCTAAGCCGAAAAGCGATATCTCAATCAGAGTAAGTATTGAGAATTACGACTTTTTATAAATTATCATAAAGTCGATTTTCTCAAGACTTACTCTGATTGAGATAGCGCTTTTCGACTTAGCAGGGCAGTACCTACCTTGTAACTTATTTCTTTTGCTTTTCATACAAAAGGCGATATCGATTTCCACCCCCTAAATGTTAACCGATTTTGACTAACTTTTGATAGGTTGTCAGTCAGAACAAAATCTAGGTCTATACGTTTTTGAACAGACTTCAAAAAAACCGAAGGAGCTGGTTCTCAATTCGACGCGTATATTTGTTTTTTTTAAATACTGATTAAAGATGAACTAAGTCAAATAATCGCCGAGATTCGTTTTGTAAAACAACAATAAAACTGAATTTATTGACTATAGAGAAAAAATCAAAACGTATAGACCTTGTTCTGACTGACATCCTATCAAAAATTTGTCAAAATCGGTTAACATTTAAGGGGTGGAAATCGTTATCGCCTTTTGTATGAAAAGCCATAGGTTCACACTCCTCGTAAGTCGGTATACTGCATGAAACATAAATATTAAGATTAAATCTTGATTACCTTTTCCTAAATGTGTATTTATTGACATGTATCTTGCGGTCCCAGTGAGTGACTTATGCTCCCGATATGGGATATGTTTGTTTGTCTCTAAGTCTATATATTCTTTGGCCAAACCAAAATCTGTAACAATAGGACATCGTTAGACAAAAACACTAATTGTGACACGGCGTATGCATATGCAAATAAGCTGAAGTCATATATTTCAACCACAGGCCTCGCTCAGTCACTCGGTAGATTATATTACTTTGCTCACTGCTCATATCTCTTATATCTCGTTACCTTATGTATGACATGGGTGTCTAATGCGTAAGATAAATAAACTAGAACTTTGTTGTTGCGGTCGTGACGGCAAAAAGGTATCGAAGCGTAAGATCGTTATATCAAGTCACTTGAGCGTGACTAAATCATAATTTTTTGTAACAATTTGCTGATACTTACCAATGATGTGGATGATTTTTTCCCTTTTAGATGCAGTTCTACCTATTAAAAAATTCTCTGGTTTCACATCCCGGTAAATTAGATGTTTCGTGTGGACATACTCGATACGATGTAACTGAAACACACATACAAATTAGTGACTAAACGTCCAATTAGTAGTAAGTATCATTGGGGATAAAGACGTGATTATAATTTGCATAATAACCCATTGCAGACACTTTGTTCAGACTTTGATGGACATTCTCGTGAATATCGCATTGTTAGAGAAAGTGTGTGTCTATCTGATATAACTATACGTTGTCTGGAAATTACTGTTCTTATACGGCAATAAAGAAACTTTATATATATATATATATATATATATATATATATATATATATATATATATATATATAAAGTTTCTTTATTATAATAATTTCTTAATATTTAAGGGAGGTTCTTTTCAGAGGGTTCAGCTTTCATTCTAAAGTTTAATTTTAACCTTTTGAACGCCACGGCTAACGGCGAAAAACGTGCCACGAGCGCTCGACGACGGCTGTAGCCGACGCAAATGTATGGAAAACGGCATATCGTGGCGTCAGGGGCACGGAAAACTGCCGACGGCCACAGCAGACTGTGGCGGTCAAAGGGTTAAAAGGTGAAATAGGGGTTGGTAAATAGAACGACGGGAAGTTCGAGCGTGCCCGTTGATGTATTTTTTGTATCTGCACGATTTACGGTATAACCGCTGAACCGTTTTTAATGAAATTTGGTTTAGAGATACTTGAGCCTTGGGGTTTTACCAACCCCTAAAAACGTGAAACCCGTGCTGGACTTACAGTCTGAACTACTCACCAGCTGCATAGCGATCATTAAGACAGTCTTAAGAGAGAACCGGCGGCCGCAGAGGTCGAACAGATCTTCCAGTGATGGCCCGAGCAGTTCCATCACTAGCGCGTTGTATTTACCGCACGGCCCAAAGTAATACACCTCCGGGATGCCTTCTGCTGTCGATGGCGCTACAGGAGTCACGGGGGGAAAGGACGGAAGGGAAGGAAGAAAGAGAGAAAGAAAGTAACATTCAGTACTCACATTGTTACACACGAGCATTGCTCTCGCTTGCACCGTTCTTTACTTTTTTGCAGTTGTTGACACAACACCGCTGAGAATTTAGAGGTCTGCGAGAGCATTGCTTCGGACTTAAAAGAAATAAACAAAAACAAAAGTACAACTTACAACTGACATGCTTAGGCGTTCTGAGTCGTAAAAGCTTATTTGCGAGTCTTTAGCATGTCAGTGTCTAATAAAATAAATGAGCCGTTGACGGACCGTTACAAAACCATGAGCACGGCTCGCTAGCCCTCGCGACCAATTGCCGAAAAGCTTTCAATTTTACGGTGTTGTGTCAATGTACCGGTGAGTCTATCTACTGGACACAGTTCGCTTGCACTTACTAGCTGCATAGCGATCATGAGAACCGTCTTGAGCCTGAATCTTCGGCCGCAATGAACGAAAAGGTCCTCCAGCGAGGGCCCTAACAACTCCATAACCATGGCGTTGTAGCGTCCGCCACAAGTTCCCAGATAAAACACTTTTGGTATGCCCTCTGATCAAAAATTATTATAAATATCATCTATTGCTAAATTTTACTTTTTATATATAAAGAAGTGGTGAAGAGGTGCGATCCATATTTTGACATGACTATTTGAAACCGTTAACATTAAGTGTAACCATTACTCAATTTGATATTTAAATAATGTAAATAATAGTTATAAACGTTCTCTTTTAATTTAGCATGTACATATACTTTCAACCATTCCAATGGATTCAGCTATAAATTTAATGTAACTACATCTGTATAAGTAGGTATACTGCGAAAGTTATAATGTTTTGTTTTTTATATTAAACTCACCATGCGTGCCCAGTAACTTGTAAAATCGGTACTCTAGATGCAGTTGCGGAGCCTTGGATTTCATAGGCTCCATTTTTATCGCTACATGTTCACTGTTGTAAAGGTTTTTCCCTGTAACAATAAAACGTAATTAAATAAAAGATAAAAAGCATTAAGCATTTCCACTCAACCTTTGAGTAACACAAACACATTGAAATGTCAAAGTGCAGCTTTTTGAAGTAAAGTTCATACGACTGAGGGTTCAAGAACACCAGCCATGCGCCTGACAAGGCCACGCGTGTTCAAAGCGAATCGAAATTACAGTAACTGATATGTTTAATTAAGATTTAATGATCTATTAACAACAATTAAAAGTAAGTAAGTACCTTTTTTAATAAAAAAACTACATGTTCATGTTAAACCGGACTAAAACATTGTATAAAAAGGATATACTTGTTCGCCTTTATATATATAAGGAAAACATTTCTCAGTACCTACTGGATAGTTGTTTGAACTTAATATAGGACTTATCAGAAGTGTCGTTAATTGCTAAGATCATCTGACGTTAAGCATATAAAGACGGTAATATCTTATCGGCTAAGAATAGTATAAATTATAACAAAACAATACAAACATTATGAACATGTGATCTATACAATATGTTTACTTAAATACAAGCTGTGCCTGCGACTTGGTACGCGCATACCAACCAGCCGCTTTTACTGTCAGCCTACATTTAAAATGGCTGCTTCTTTTTATAGTCAATCAATGAAAATGAAAATGAAAATGAAAACATTTATTTTGCAAGTAGACCACAAGTAAGCTCTTTCACAATGAAACTAATACACGATCCTACTTGGGATTGTCCTCAACGCACTTGTTAAAATTCCATCAAAATCCCTTCAGTAGTTTTCCTGGGATACATATTCAATCAAACAGACATACCTATATGTAGATAGGCAGAAAAAATCTAAACAACTACTGTTTTATTATATTACATTTATTTCGTTCCCTATATCATACACGTACTTACTACTTTGTACAGACACGTCATTTCGGCAGGTTTATTATAATGCATAAGCTAGAATTTATTGGCATACAAGCTGAACAAACATTTGAACAAACTTGTAAAAATATCTGTCCCTATACTTCGTTTTATTTAGCATGAGAAAGATCTTGACAGAAGTAAGCTTAAAGCCTCTTATTGAACACGTTTTACGGGAATATTTCGGAATAAATGGTAAACTATCAAACATATTTTATATTTCCAATTATTCCGTCATACCTACTACCGTAAAACGTGTTCAATGAGAAGCTTTACGCTTACTTCTGTCAAGATCTTTCTCATGCTAAATAAAACGAAGTATAGTCAGATACTAAAGACGGTTGTACTGGATTTTAATTTAAGTGAGTAATGGCCGAATTAACATAGAGAACTCAAATTGATCTTTGATTAAATTGACGTTTATGTTCAAGTTGACGGCTGGCTGACGAACTGATTACAGATCAAACGCTTCAGGTGTTAATGAATTTGACCATAACTATACTGAATGTATTTGTTGTTCGTTGGAAGATTGAAATTGTCATAGAATGGCAATAGGCATGTTTCCTAAAAAAATCTAATTAGTCCGTCATTTACATTATAAAAAAAATTTGGACACATATTTTTTCTTTTGTCAAATAAATAAAAAATGACGAAGATATAGTGCATTAAAGTTCTGCGTCACCTCACGACTGCACACATTTTACCATTAAGTGACGTCATGAGCACCCACTCCCGAACTTTGATGCGCGTTAACTTTGTCAATTTAGATTGATTTGATAAAGCAAGATATTATTATACGTGTTCAATATTTTTTGATAAACTAACTGACGGACTAATTAGTTTTTTTTTACCCATTTAACATCCCTATCATTAAATTGCGGTCTTGTAGGCAGACCACAATAAACAATTTCACTGTTAGTAAATTTAGTTATTCGATGAAGATTATTCGATTCAAATTGCGAACAAAGCCAACGATCCATCAATCATAATGTGCCCCGCAAAGTAACGTAATGGCTGAGAAATTTAAACACTTTCTTCCACAATCCAAACCACCTTCTTGCCTTCTTGAATACCTCAATCAATACAAAAGCCGTAATTACCAGTGCACACAGCATTCAGACTATTGTGTTTCGAGACTAGGTCATGCGATTTTATTACAAACCGAGCTAAATAACTAAAAGTTGGCTTAATCCACAAACAAGATTATTTACTTCCAACAGTATTCAGAAACCTTATTAAATAAATTATTGGATTGACTAGAAAACTGTAAGTCATTGGCATAAGTGAGCTGTGAACGTTTTGCATGTCGTAACCTAAATTGGCGGAAGCAATTACATGTCCGACAAGGCGTCGTAGTATAATAGAAGAGCGGACCAACATAGCTTCGCTTGGCGGTATTTCCTATACAAACTTCGACACACCCTTTGCTTAAGGCTGCCTTTCCATTGAACCGGAGCAGAGCGGAGATGTGCCGAGCTAACCAAACAGATTGTTTTATCGTATGTCAAATATTTAAATGACCTACGATAAAGCAATCTGATTGGTTAGCTGAGCTCATCTCCGCTCCGCTCCGCTTCAATGGAAAGGTAGCCTAAGAGATGATTTTCGAAAAATCTCTTCGTAACCGTCACAAAAATTCGAACATCGCCAGTCAGTCAGGACATGTCTTTTCATATGTTATAGCTTCGGCTAGGCGATGATACCCAGTCAGTCAGCACGTCTAGCACGACCTGCCTGCGAATCATTAGTCACTCGGTGTATCCCTTAAATATTTGACTAATTTTACAGAGACGCACTGAGCGACAAACCACTCGCGGGCACGTCATGCTAGCCCCCCAGAACATGTCTTTTTATATGTAACTAGTGGACCCGCCACAGCTTCGCCCGTAGTATTTTCCATACAATCTTTATCACGAATTTCAAAAAATCCCTCCTTAGTGCACCTCTAGGGTACTCGAGGAATGTCTCCTCCAAATTTCAAACCGCCCGTTTAGGTGGTGCGTTGTCTATAAGTGCGTCACGGTACTGTTTAATATATATTGATGTTATAGATTTCGGGTACGCGATATATAACCCGCGTTTTAATATCATAGGGCATGAGTTTTCTAACACACAAAGACAGGACTACGTAGGTGAATGTAATAATCAAGTCGGCTTAATAGTTCAGAACGTAAACTACGCACCTAAGCTGAATCACCTTGCGCACGTGTGTCGGGTGGTTATAATTTTATTCTCAGTGACGCGTACCTGAATCCAATTCTCATCCAGCACGCAGCCATATAATCTCCGTCGCAAATCACGGGTCAAAAGAAACCTTACTGCTCACACATTACAGGAGACATTGCCAAGTTTTTCTGTACAGTAAAATGTCAGACGAATCGACATAGTTTTGTATTAATGATTCTCATTTGCGGTTAATAGACTTCCAGGGTAGACAGGAGATTAAAATTAGATTAATATTCGGTCGATTTTGACACGAATCAACTCTACAGACGCAATATTTGGTGTAATTATTTGACTATTTAAAGGGTTTATGAATAAGGCAAGTAATATAGAAAGTACTCTGTCGATGATAATAAAACAACGCAATTGTTTACTTATATAAAATGGCTGGATAGAGTGCGTAAAGATAAGTTTAATAACAGGTGAACAATGGATACTTCCTTACGATTTTAACAAAACATTATATGGGATTGAAGTTGCTCGCGTCCGTAGGTTTTACTCTCGCGTCGACACGTGATCACACACACTATCGGATGTAGGTTTCGACAGCGGCTGGTCACAACCACCTCAGTAAAGCCATGCCGCCAAGCGACTGCAATCGTATACCGACATGAGGCCTTGGGTAGCCATTTGGACAGGTTGGGTCTGGACAGTTGCACCGAACAAGCAAACGATCTTTGAGTTCCACTTGCGGTGCATAGTCCAACTTCCTTCCTTTCCATGCCTGTTTACCCTTAGATTAAATAGGCATTTCTTGGGCAATCGGGTTTGACCTGCGGCCGCGTCAACACAATCTATCAGCTGAGACTATGGTCAAGTGAAAGCTACTCAATAATATTATAGAAAGAAAATTTAATACATCCCGATAAAACATAACCTTCACTAAAGCCATATATTTAAATATTTTCAAAATAACCTGTTCCCTAATCCCTAAATTTTTAGGCCCATTATTGATTTGACCTACGTATGTTACGGGTGTAATAATATATTGCTAAATTATAATACTACGACCGCTTTTAGTTGGTCAATTCTTGGTAAGACGTACTCAATAAAATAAGGGCTAGTGGAAGCAACATTAACTCTTAATTAAGGTGGCTCCACCAAATAGCGTCTATTAACAGAAAAACGTGCAGTAAGGTCAAAACAATAACGATTTGACACGGTTATTAGGAAAAGCGTAAAAATGTTTTGATTACATTTAATACCTACAACGTCTAATAGCCAATACCTTATTTTATCAAACCCTTAGAGTAGCGTATTTGGCAACCGATAGACAGATATAGATATTTTGTTATAGAAAGGCTTTGTTATTTTATTAGAGCATAGTCCACCCCATGATTGATATAAACGGTCAGATGTTACACTAATCCTGGCTGAGCGAAGTGGCCTATCCATACTTAATATTATAAATGCGAAAGTAACTTTGTCTGTCTGTCGCGCTTTCACGCCAAAACTACTGAACAGATTTAAACGAAATTTGGTACACAAAAAGTCTAGAGCCTGAGAAAGGACATTATGCTACTTTTTAATGCGAAAAAAGGGTTGTAAGGGTGTTGTTGTAGGGGGGGATGTAAAGTTGTATGGAAGTATCGTCATTTTTAGAGCTAGAAGCTTGAAACTTATTTTTATCAATTTCGATAAATATGACATTCAAAGTTTTTAAAAGTTTTAGCCTCAAGGGTGTAAAATAACAATACGGAATAGGGGATGAAAGTTTCTACGCAAATATGTAAGGTTTATGTGAATGTTTTATAAGTTTGCGACAAGAGGCAAATTAACCTAAATAATTCAAAATGCTACCCAAAGGCACTTTTCCACGCGGATGAAGTCGCGGGCACAGCTAGTGGATAATAAACTAATTAATATTAAACGCGTAACTCGATCGTATTCGATGAGTAATGACCTACAGACGTATAGGCTTAACCGCAATCCAATGAAGATCTAGAAATGAATACATTAACAATTAATCAAGTAAACAAGTTTTGATAAAGAGTGGCAACTTTAAAAAGTTTGCAGACCAGAATAATTTAGCCACCGTTACGTCGGCCATTAGTTAAAAACCAATTTCGGTTAATTACCGAAACAAATTACCGTCCAAGAAGGTTCGTAATAGTGAATAAATATGCACTCGATGATGTACACACTGTACTCACTTCCTAGGAGAGAAGCTACATTTCCATACTAAGGTGGTCGTGTAACTTTCATGCACGCGAAACGAAATGTGTTGCATTACTCACATTCAACATTGCAGTTTATTTTTTGGAGCATTTAAAAATAAGACGAGCATCAAGATCCTGGCTGGTATGTCTAAAATTCTAAATGTAGAAATTAAAATGTTACGACATTTTTATAAAGCAAGCGGTGTTAGGGTTTCGTTTCAAATTTCCGTCTGATCGAGTCTGTCAGATAGATTGGTGTACCTACAGCGCTGTAGCTGTAAAGGGAGCAATAATCTTTACATTCTTGGATCGATTCCAAGTTTTTCACGAAAAAGCTTAATTAAACAGAAAAAAAAACTCACGTAAGAAATAATTCAGTTACGAAAGACAACCTGTTTATTTAACAGTTAACTTTCGTATCTAAGCGTTAACAATAGACATTTGTTTTTTCAAAGTTTACGGCGCTATAAACTAATTTCGCAAGTGAAATTGAAACAAAAGGACGGGTTGCAAAATTACTCGGTTCAGAATGTAAACAAACAATTACGAAACGTCACGTTTCAATTAGAAAGTATGAATCGTGTGAAAATGGCTTCATAACTATCTATAGTGTTTACAGTTTTGTTACCTACATGACTAAAGCAACACCCTGCTTAACAGAACCAAATAAATATATTATGTAAAAAGTTTATATTACACTGATTGATTGCATTCCGTGGTGTAGGACTGAGGGTTGAGGGACTGATAGGACTGAGGGCATGGGCACAGTATAATAAACTAACCGTATTTTGTCTCGGCAGTGTCCTCGAAATAATTACCTACGGCCGCTCGGTATGTAAACACGAAGTAGGGCTGCCCGCAGACTGTCTTTCTTGGGTTATGAATTTGATAATGCTATATTAAATTGTCGTAGCATCTTTTCATGAAATATCACAGCAAATCTTTCGTAAGCAAATCGGCTGTTTGTTTGAAGATGTAATACTGCTTACTTAATTATACTGAGGCATGGGTTTTTAAAAGACCTAAGTTACGCACGTGTGTTAAAAATTACAGATCATGTAATGGTCAATAATTACCACCGTTTTTGAAGGTATTTATCAAGTCCAGTCTAACACAATTACCAACCTTGTCTCTGCAGCAGGTACACGTGAAGGCAAAGTCTATTTTTGCATAGTAGGATGGATATATGCTTAAAGATATTTTTTTAGTAACAGAAATTAATGATAATTCTTTTTTCTGAATATGATAATAAAATAAATTAAACATGGCTCAAAGTAGGGTCCGGAGAATCTTCTTAAACTATGAATAATTCATTATTTTTATCTACTAATAATCTTAATCTTTTTCATAATATTACAGGCGCGTAAGTAAATTGCAAAAAATGTGTTGTAAGTAGTTACTGAATAAATAAATTGGAATTGAATTGAAATACCTTACATGCTCAGGCGACAATACAAGCGGGCCCGTAACGATGATAGTATCGCCATATTCACTACGACATCGTCGCCACAGATTATTCAAAATTTTATATTTTCACTAGTAATTATTTCATGATATGCAAATTATTCGATACCCAACTTGTTGTAACACAACGTAATCGAACGCCTCTGTTTGCTTCTCTTTGATCTGATTAGTTGTTAGAGATACCATAAATGCCGCTTCGCTACGAAGTTCGAAATAGTATCTTCATCTTTTAGGTTAAGCCAATAGCATGGCACCCCATTACGGGGCTATCTTTGTCCGTCTGATTCAGAAAGTCAAACGTAGTGCACCATGTTTTACGAGCCATGCTGCAACGACAGCATTTCGTAAGATACATACAGCTAAATATGTTTATTTAGGATAATCATTTAGCTTCCATGTGGAAGATTCCACTACATCTTGTGGGGCACCAAGCTGGGTCTTCCAGTCCAATTCGGAAATCTTCACGCCACACACTTAAATTTGGACACTAATGGCCGAATTCAGAAAGTCCACTCAAATTGAGATTTAATTAATGTGACGTTTCAGTGACGTTTCTGTATGGGTTTACATCTAGTTGAGGGACATTTAACTAATTAATATCTAATCAAATGCTTAAATGGCGTTTCTGAATTCGGCCATAAGAGGTTTGACGTTAACTACGGCTCTTCCACAGATTTCCTCATTTCTGATTCTATTGTCTAAATAAACTCCTAGCATTGCTCCATACTAAGGTTACTCTAAAGTTAATTTTAACATTTTGAACGCCACGGCTAACGCCGAAAAAGCGTGCCACGTGCGCTCGACGACGGCTGTAGTCGACGCAAATGTATGGAAAACGGCATATCGCAGCATCAGGGACACGGAAATCTGCTGTCGGCTACAGCAGACTGGGGCGTTCAAAATTTTAAAGATCTTTAAATTAAGATCAACGCCTAAGGCGTCTTTCACGTACAACTAGCGGGCGCGGTGGCGGGCGCGCTGACTTGTCTTGACGTGAACACTTGCATACAACGCCATATGTTTGATATTTCGTGACCGAGCCCGCGTCTTAACGTAAAAGACGCCTAATTGTTGTTTTTAATGAACAATGTACACTTACCAAGTCTAAGTTCACCGAAGTTACCACAGCCGATTTTCTTGCCGACGCGGAAGTTGGGCCCCACCATCAGGACGCCCGATGAGGAGGTGACGGAATGTCGTGACGGATGCATGGCGCTGCCGCCGACGCCGCGGCCGCCCACCGCGCCGGTGGCGCTGCAATGTAAACGGGCCTTTAAGAACATAACATCGATTCTTACATGTTACGGATTTCAGATTTGTGCCACGTTAGCCAGTAAACTGAAACAGGTTGATTATGATGAAGCCCTTGAATGCTTTCCCGTCCCTTTCATAATAAGGTCGAGGAAAAGAGGCAGGAATGCCACTAGGCGTGCCAAGCGAGACGCTTATAAATATATTAATTGAGAATAATTTGTTTGGAGCACGTTTTTATTGTCAATAGCTATAAGTTTGTATAAAAGGACGCAACAATAACCAAGATGAGTGAAAAATGTGTACAAATTTCCTGTTGTATTATTTTGGTATGCAGGTCACTACTACTAAAGTCAAAGTCGACTTAAGTTTTGACCGACTGCAGAAAAGCAGAAAGGTGCGTAATGTTTTTATTGGATATAGGTACTTACCTATATCATAAAGAGGCAGTTTATCCACAAATTTATTAATAGGTTGGTAGTCTCATAGTGTACGAAGTTTTCCTAAAAGACTATTAATATGTGTAACATCAATTGTTGCTGGTATGTACTAAAATAAATATAATAAAAACTAGCTTCTGCCCGTGACTTCGTTTGCGAGTAATTCGGTTACAGTTAGGTATTCCCTCGGGAACTTTTAAATTTTCCGGAATAAAAAGTAGCCTATGTGCTATTCCAGACTATAATCGAGGTAGGTAGGTATAACTGTGCCAAATATTCATCGAGATCCATTCAGCCGTTCTGGCGTGATTGAGTAACAAACATACATACAACACATACATATAACAAACTTTTGCATTTATAATATTAGTAGGATAACAATACAAAAAAATGTTTTGATGCCTTTGATCTACTAGGTAGTTGTAACGTTTCACGTAGCATAGGTACCTACCTACTACTCTAATAATGTTTTGTCTCGTAAATTTAAAAAGAAAAAGAAGCAAAACACTAGTATTATTTGACTAGTAGGTATGCTTTGAGAAAAGGGGCCCAGTTTGGTTAAAAGTATATGTAGGTACCTACCTACATGGATTCTGAGCGGGACCGTCGCGCCATGAACTCTAATGCCAGTACAATATGGCTTTTTTTGCTATAAAATATACCTATATCAGAAGATGATGTCCCATCATATCCTGATCTTCTCACAGACATATTGAAATGATAATCATTTGAATATTATATCAATTTCAAACTACCAAGAGATGAATTGGCTACTAAACTCGTCAATTAATTATATTATTTCCGAAATTTCAAAATTGTAGGGTGTATCTATACTAAAATTTCATTGCCAATTTGTGATCATTTGGTACTTGAAGACTCTACCTATTCCGGGCCCTGGTTATGACAACAATAATGCCTTACTTGTTCCTAGTTAGTTTATATATTTCACACACATATTACACAAACAAATCACCTTTACAAGAAGGAAATTTAAACTGTAAATGAAGGTCATTTCAATTGTACATAAATTACTATTAAAGATCTGTTGATATATTTCAGTTTAAAATTTAATTTGGATATACACCTATAATAGACACTATTTGTTTAATAAACCATTAATTTGATCACCAATGATTTTGTCTGATACAACATTAAATGGAAGATTTTTTATTCATGAAATTGAATGTCGAATCCGATTTCATAATGTTTATCTACTCACACTAATGATAAAAAAACAACCTAAGAATGTATTGATAACAGAAAATATCCTACACTCACCTGTACAGACTGATCCACATTATAACCATTTTGCTTTATTAGCTAAAGAAAAACTACTAAAGTACAAATAAAGAAGATGTATGATCTTAAGTGATAACAGAGTTAAAATTCAAGTAAGTTATGCCATACACAAGCAAAATGAATATGATTTTTAGATTATTTATTCCAATCATGTTGTGTACATTACATATTATTAGTCACAGCACATCTATATCCTATGGTCAAAGTGTTGCCACAGCCTGGGTCAATGTTGATATAGTAATAAATATGGTTAATTCAAGCAGATAAAATTCTGCAAAATGTGATGCATACTGTGCCTGTCTGCTTATTGGCTCTTGTGAATCATACTATGCAACTGTTATTGGCATTGAGTCTAAAAGTGAAAGTACAAACTGCCAAAAGCATGGAACAAACTATCTAGCATTGCAAGGGGACCATGACATGCACATTGTTGCACTTCAATGCTGTTCTGTGGACTTTTAACATTAAATAAATAGCAAAGAGATTTAGTGGGCCATGTTAATTAAACAGGGGGTCAATTAAGCAGGTACAGAATAGATTTGACACTGGATGTATATGAAATTTGTTTTCCCTAATTGTAACAAGTTGTTATTGTTTACAATAGGTATATTTATCAAAATGACGTTTTTTGCTATAATCTACTAGATTTGAATTAAGTAAAAAGCCTCATGAAACTTACAATTTTCTATGCATTGATGTTAATATAAAAGCACATTGGCAGAGAATTGTCTATTGTTGTGTACATTTTTCAATTAAAGAAAGTAATATATCACTCATACTCGGTCACTTGTCAATTTGACATACATTCACCAAACCAGTCTAGATTTTACACTTTTAAATTGAAACTTTGGCATGAACATTTTAATACACTGAGTTGTATATAAGAATCTGAATTCCTCATTAAAAAACGATTAAACACGGATCATTTATAGAAGACATCTATTTATAAATTTCAATATAAAATGAGTGAGTCAATGAATAAGATGAGACAATGAGCAATATCTGCGTTGGACATGAATTGTGTCCATAATGTAAGATAACTTGTGTTTTTAATAACTTAACCTTATCAAGTATATTGTGTAAGATAGGAAGATGTTTACCATACACATAGGTACAATAATAATGCACAGATTATTTATTTACATCCAGATCACATCTTATTAGTATATTTTTAGTTTAGCTTCATAAAACTAGTAATCTCAATACTGTGTTCAATAGGCAACTTAATGTGTGATTTAACATTGAGAATGTGCAACCTGATTGTCCTAATGACTCATCACTATCTAATGCAGTGAAAGTTTCAACAATACACAAAACATAGAATGCTAGAGGAAACTAAAGCTTTTTGGATAGAAGCCAGCCTGGTTAACCCAATTAGGAAGTGACACCTGTCTGGACAAGTTCAAGTAATTAATCATAACCTCACAAACTTGTTTTCAAAGTCTACTAGGTAGTTATTTCTTTGTTCAGTGGGATGAAAACTTGGAAATTGTATTTGTATAGTAATGAACTGGTTTAATTAAGGGAATTAACATTTTGTTTAATATTCTATAAGCAGCAGCTATATTATATAAGCGGGTTTTGTCATAATGTATTTTTTGCTTCACTATAAGTCATTTATTGCAATAATTTTAAGAAATATCATAGAACAGATATAATTATGAATGAATGATGTTGAATTTGAATTGTTTGCAAGCAACATAGGAAAGGTAAATGATAAATGAATGATAAAACAGTCTCAGGGAGTTAGTGGGTCATCTACAAAATTCAATACACAACTTCTATGTGATTATCTGTGTAGAATATTGCAATGCACAAACATTGATTAATTGATTTAACCCATCATTTGCTTAAAAAAGACACAGATTAATGCTTTTTCTTAGGTGCACTTTTTGCATTTTATTTCTCAATGTTTTTTTGGTACTCCTTGAATCCAATGAGATGCAAATGTTTTTTTTTAGCTCCCACATCTGACGGGTTAAGCTTTCTGTATGCTAGAAGGGGAGTACCCTCTAAAATATATTTGTTTGCTTAAGAAATAATTTTGAACATCATATGCAAATATGCTTTCTATGGAATGAAATGGGCATATCCTTCAACACGAGGTACTGAAGCAGTTTAGAACAATAAATAGGTTCAGTGGTATACTGGTATAGTAACTGGCTGTTAGTTTTGGCAATGAACTTCATAATGAGTACCTCTGTTCCCTTATCATAGACCCATAGTTCAGGGAATCTGGGGCCGGAGCTGAAGAATAAGTGAATATGCTAATAAAATAATAAAGTACTTAGGTTTAAAAGTTCGACAAATACGAGATGTTATGTGAATCACTGACCTAGTATGAGTCTGCTTATACAAGAGAGTAGGGTTTAGTATTGTAATGAAAGCGAGTGTGAAATTGAGTATATCCCTTACGTTGAAGTTCTTTTCTCTTCAGACTTTTCCTTGCTGTTCTCGCGCTTGTTCATAATATTAATATTGTGCGAGCCCAGCCCGACTCTCCCGGTCACTCCCAGCGCGCGGCTTCAGAGCCCGTGCCGCAGCCCATGTCACCACACCCTGAGGGGCGCGCAGTCTTTCGCCATGCCACTCAACACTACACAAACACTTCTTTAACTAGGTACAACTTTAACTATTCCCCTTTTTTTGCAGTTCAGCACTTCAACTATAACACTTTTTTTTACAATTTATCTCAAAATCATTTTTGTTACACTGCAATCACCATTTTCTTTGATGTTTCGGCGACAGTTGATTGCGACGTGTGAAATTTCTGAATAAGATATATATTTTTTTCTATTTGGGCGAGTTATAAATTAGTTCAGACCGATCTTTAGGCGATTAACGCATAAAGGGAGCGAGAGAATAGAGGCCGAGGCGTGCCAATGTTATGCTCAATCAAGAGTAACAACAAGCAATGTGGGTGGTTAAATGTTCGCACTTTTACCAACACCACGAGCTGCTTCTCTAATCTGATCGCTATTTACGAGAAATAAACCACGAAACAGATCTATTCATCGATAATAGAGATAAAATAAATGAATAGAAAACGTAACAATTGACAGTTCCTATTATATGGGAAATCAACCTTAGTGATAAATCGTCGGTCGGCTTGAAAGCAGTTTCTAATATACTGCAAAGTTTCTCGGTTATGGAAGTCACAGCACTCGCAAAATAACAACTAAAAGAAGCTTGACTCACGGGACTCGAGTTTTGAGTTTGCTTTTCGAAAGATTAGTCACAACGTCGCCGAAACATCAAGTGGACGTTTGTCCTGATAAAAAAGTTTAGGTTTTGTAATGGCCACCAATGTTACACTAAATATTTTAATAATTAAATTTACACAGGATGTGTTGCTTAGATGTCCGACCTAAAGACTGTTATGATTTTAACGTTGTGATAGACTTATTACCGAACTATGATAAAATTTCTTATTTTAGAAAATATGAAAACTCAAAGAATTATCACTGTAAAATCGCCATTCGGCGCATGCGCAAACTTGAACAGTGTAATGTTGCCACATTAAAAATATATTTTCATTATTTGATTAACTTGAATAATTGTGTAAGTATTTATGTATGCTAAAAACCAAATAATATGTATGCTCAAATAAGTTGAAGTTGAATAAACATCAGCAATATTTGTCCGATCTGGAATCTGAAAACAAAATGCGTGATCTTTTATAGAGTGGTAACATTGTACACAGATCTTATCGATGCGTTCAAAGATACGTATGAAAGAAAAATTAAGGTATTTGTCTTATACAGATTCTTTAAACTATTTTCTGTTGATAACATCTCAATATATTTATTCTACTGTCATTAGTATACAATTTTTATATCACATTAATTTGATTATTATAAATGTAAATTTCCTACAATATTGCTAATAGCAATGCCATTTTATCAAACGTTTGCTTTACACACAAGCACTTTTTTGTTTGCGTAGGTATTTTCCTACTTATAGTCGATGCCATCAATGACCATAATCATGCTCCCGCAATTCAAATTCATCCAG
Source organism: Tortricodes alternella (assembly GCA_947859335.1). NCBI lineage: Eukaryota > Metazoa > Arthropoda > Insecta > Lepidoptera > Tortricidae > Tortricodes > Tortricodes alternella. Next base: position 14,223,647 of record OX401973.1, on the reverse strand, counting down.
TTTTGTTTTGCGCGGTCACTCAGGTGACTGAGAAGCTCTCGAGATTATCGGCAAGACACATAATTTTATTGTAAGAAGTTGTGTAAAAATAGGTCAGGAGGACATCATTGGAATGCATTTATGTAGCCTTGGTACATTGTGATCTGCTGTCTATAGAGTAGTTAGGTACTTTGGCGGCAAATGACCTTGCTTTACTCTCAGCTTTATTGTTGTATTCATTTTGCAATCTTCTAAATAGGGAGCGTTCAAGTATTACGTACCTAACGCAATTTTTGGAGATTTTTGACCCTCACCCCCACATGTAACGCGCCGTAACGTTCTTATGTACCCCCCCTCCCCCCTAGTAAAACGTTACGTAACCATCAAGTGACCATTTTAACGTAAAAAAATGTTCAAGTGGTCATTCCATTTAAAATTTTGAGAAAAAAAAACGTTTAAAAAAATGCGTGAACGAATACGCGACCGTTCTGAAGGGTTAAAAAAAATGTTACGTAACGCGTAGTTCAAATCCCCCTCCCGCCCCTGGAACGCATCGTAACGTTTTACAAGACCCCCCCCCCCCAAATTCGTAACGTAATACTTGAACGCTCCCATAGTTAAAACTAGGCCTTATTAATAAATGGCTATAGGTAATCATCATTTTTGTTTTTGTTGTTGTTTTGGAAATTTAAACGACGTCTGGGAGCAGGTTGCGCTACACTGGCTGGATTCATTTTATACGTAAGTACCTACCTACTTACTGCTGCTATTCAATTAACTAGGTAATAATTATCTACTCATTTTTAAAACCGTTTTCTTTTCAGTGCTCTCCACTACACATAAAACCTACTATGCATAAAAAATAAATACCCATGTTTTTACTGAACGAAGGTTTATTAGTTCAACGGTTGGACTTCGAAACTTGATTTGGTAAACTCGATTTCGGCCCAAGGCAAGTGCTTATAATACCATAGCATACGTAGATACTTGTTTTTGAGATCTGAACGTTTCCGTGTCTGAGCCTTATTCAAGGACTCAAGCAAGAAGCAGGTTATCCTTGATTGGGCCGTTGAGTGTGACGTAATTGCCGCGTACGCAAGCGCAAAGTACCACTCTACTTTGCTGTCGATCGGCAATGTCGAATAGAGGCCCAGTTTTGAAGTCTAGTGGATAGGTAGGTACTAGTCCAACTTGTCGGTCAGAATATTGATGAGCAGATAGTTCATATACTCATTCCGTATAAGTATGTATCTCATTCTTTCATATGAATGCGTCCCGAGCGGTAGCCGACGATGGCCCATCGTGTAGTGTAGATAACCCATTACAGAACTTATAAGAACTTGATGTTTGCCACGGCCTGAATGAGCAAGGAGTTATCTCCATCTTATCTCGCAACTCATGCTAGGGCCTGAGGCACTTGCTCAATGTCAAAGGGCACACATGACTATTTTAGTGTATGAACACACTATGCCGAAATTACGCAGCCGAAATTCGGCGTTCGGTCGGTTCGTAATGCAGTGTATAATGTGTCGCGACCATGTCGCGACCTAATAGAAAGTTTTTTTTATGAAGGACTGGGCATGCGTTTGACCCTAGTCTCACCTGATGGAAAGCGAAGACGGGTCTAGGATAGAACACGCTTGCCCAGAAGATGCCTATTAACTCTTACCTTGAAGACACCAAGATTGTATAATTCCGGAAATATAGACGCTGGGAGAGTGTTCCACACCTAAGCGGACCAAAAAGGATTCCGCACACCGCTTAGTACGGCTCCTAGGAAATTCAATGACATGTGGATGAAAACCCTCCCGACGTCTGGTAGTCCGGTGACAGAATGTGGATGGTGGGATTAGGTCATGTAGTTCCTGTGCACACTCACCAAAATACCCCTTATAAAAAACCGAAAGGCTGGCAACCTTACTCCTATGTTCCGAAATTGCAGTCGTAATGAGGCGGGCCCTCGCTTTGGTCGCGTATCTATTTTCGACTTGATGTGGCATAAACACTAAGTCTTGCGAACCGCGTTTTGATTACCCTGCGGCCTTACACGGCCATGTCAGACACGGGGATAAGTTAAACCCGTTTATCTCTCGATTATCTCTTCCGTCGGCACTAGTGTGAGAAAGACGCATTTAGAGATAAGACGGTTTACCTTATCCTTGTGTCAACCTTGCTAGTAGGGCCGCAGGTAAAATCCGTATAGGGCATTATATAAACAGAGCGGCCCTAGCAAGGTTGACACAAGGATAAGTTAAACCGTCTTATCTCTAAGTGCGTCTCTCACACTAGTGTCGACGGAAGAGATAGTCAGACAGATAAACGGGTGTAACATTTCCCCGTGTCTGGCATGCTAGGGCCGCTGTGACTGTGTATGTAAGGGAAAGGTGGATAACACGGGGACGCGGGATAAGATGGGGCCACCCACACACACAAAACTAGACATTACACTGACATAACGAATTAGCCAACAGGACGCCATTCCAAGCGGCCATCAGTCCGGCGACAAAAGCAAGCAAGATCGCTTGCGTTTTTTCTGGACAGGTCGCAAAGTACTTACGTGTTAGGTTGATCTATGATTTGAAAACTTATTATAAAACCGTAAGTACTAGTGCCTGACTATTGTTATTTTTTGTACACGTTTAAGATTATATTGACTTTCGAGTTGTGCATGTAAAGTTACTTGAATATTGGTCATGGTGTTTTTTATTTTTTAAATCGCACAAATATAGAGGTCGGGGCAAGACGGGATAAAATACGTAGGGCATGATTGGGTAATGCCCCATCTCGCCTCATAAGACCTTTAACAGGTTTATGCTATTTCTGCTTATTGTGCAATTTCAACATTTTGTTTTTGTATCCTTTCAGGTAACCATAATGGTACGAAATTATAAAAAAAGAAGAAAGAAGAAGTTTTAATATTTATTTTCTGTGAAGAGATATAAACACCATCTTGCCCCCTATCCCCATCTTGCCCCCTTTGTATGTACCCCGTCTTACCTCAGATATGAGGTAAGATGGTGTATTTCTCACTTGTTATAATTTTATTTTTAATATTTTTATATGATTTGGTAATATGCCAAAAGTTGTGCCAAATGAAAGTTTAAAGATTACTGAATACCTATGCCATTAAGAAATAAAAGAAAAGGTTGTTTTAAATACTCCATAATTTTACTGTTTTACCTTAGCGTCCCCGTCTTATCCACCCTTCCCACACGTTGATGAGGACCCGATCCAATCATTAGGTACATCGAAGTATTGTAAACAAAAGTAAACCTATAATAACAATAAATACTTATCTTGGAAACTAACACACATTGACACTAATATACCTTGTTCACAAAACAAAGATAAGACTAGAAAAGTTGGAAAGCATGGTATTGGTCAGCGATAACGAAAACTGAAGTACGTAGGTTGCGTTTACCATGGCAGCTAAAATTCAGTTCACATTTTATTCACTTATACGGTGCGGACGCGTTTTACTGTCGCCGTATCAAGGTCGATACGGAGATAAATTAACACCGTCTTATCATTCTGAATATCTCTTTCGTTGGCACTAGTGTGACAGAAGCTAAGAGATATGACGGTGTTAACATATCCTCGTGTCAACCTTGGTAGGACCGGATGTCATTTGCTCCCTTTATTGTTTACATGGCTCCTGCAGCCCTTGCAGCCCTAACATGAATGACACAAAGATAAATTAAACCAGTTTATATCTATGATTATGATTAAGTATCTCTTTCGTAGGCACTAGTGTGAGAGAGACGCAATAAGAAATAAGACGGTCTATCTTATCTTTGTGTCATTCATGTTAGGGCCGCTGGATTCCTGCTTAATTCGGGATCCGGCTCGTGTTTAACCATCAAGACATTAATGCGGCAGTTTGAAGAATGGTTTATAGTAGTTTTAACAAAATTCCAGACGGTTGCAGCGTTAGATAATGCCTTATATCATTCTAGAAAGAGTGATGGAATTATTAATTGGTTAAAAGAAAAAAATATGCCATACACTCATGATATTTATGTTGAAACTAGAACTATGAGGCGTTCGTTATTGATAAAATCGCAAAGAAAATAATTGTGCTTTGAAAACCCCTATATAGGTAAGGTACCATAGCGAACTTAATCCAATGGAAGTTATTTTGTCTCTAATAAAGGGGCACGGTGCACACAATATTAAACTTACTAAATAGTAGAAGTAAAACAGTTAGGTACTTACTCAACGGAGCTATTCTCAAAATAAACTGAGTCTTGGAGGAAATGTGTCAAGCATGTGGAAGAAATACCTACCTAGTAGAGCCAAAATTGTACCAAATGCATGATGAAGAATTGACGATTTTTTTTTGTATTTAATCGCAGGAGCTGACTCACGTGAATCACATTGTTTAATTTTATTAATAACAAAATCTGTCCCGATTTATACAGATAAAATGAAAAATCTCTGCATAGTTTTGTATGAACAAAAAAGCAATATCTAATAAAAAATGTTAATAAATATTAACGGAGCCATGTAAACGTGTCTTTACATTAAGGAGACATTCAATCACAGCCTCTTTCATTTGCGTACAAAAGTGCAAAAGAGACAATGCTATAATATCATTCTTTTGCGAATTGAGTATATAGTCCCAAACTAGGATTCTCTGGACTAAGGGTAAATGACAACGATACGAATACTTATATAGATATAAAGAAGATGTATAGGTACATACATAATATTAACTACTAAACTGACTCACACGTTCGTGCTTATCACACAAAAGTTTACCCATAGCGTTATTTGCGACCTGTAGCTCAGTAGGCCGTTGTACTAACTACCACTGCGTCATCGCGTCGATTATCTAACTATCACTGTCCAATACACTATTGGATATAATATAAATGAGTCAATAACGTTCACTGATTTATGGATTAATGCATGGCGCAAAGATAAATTAGAACCGTTTATCTCTAAGTGCGTCTCTCTCACACTAGTGCCGACGAAAGAGATAGTCAATGAGACGAAAGAGATAAACGGTTCTAATTTATCTTTGTGCCATGCATGTTAAGGCCGCTGAGGGAGTTATGAGTTACACTAGAACAGATAATTCAAACAAAAGTCAGCGAGTAAATTGATGACGGCGTAGCGTGCGCGCTGAGTCCGGCGGTGATCGTTTTCTTATAGAAGTAGCGCGCAACCAACGCGACACACACTTTATTCTACCCACCTAATAGTAATTCACGGGGTATACAATGGGAATAAAATAATTGTTTTGTCTAATTTTTATTTCATTCCCTCACAAATGTGATGAAAAACATTGTGTGTATCAAGGGCAGTAAGGGTATAACAAACTCGAGTATTTAAAAGCCCTCCGCCTTCGGCGTCGGTCTTCTAATAGACCTTCGTTGGTTATCCCCTTCTTACAGCCCTAGATGCACAATGTACTATAAACATTTACATGACGAACTACGATTTTGACGACATGTTCGTATTATTATCTTAAACATACGGAACCAAAACAGCCTCGTGTGTGCGACTGCCGAACTCTTGCGCCGTTTATAGCATTTCGCATTTAGCTCAGTATACCATCGCTCGCGATGGTCGCGCAACGCGTTTCTCTCTGAGATAACCTTGACACAGACGACGGCCAAATTCAACTTTATTACACGTGAGTGAACGGCCATTGACTAAGTAATCAAATAATCGAGTGACCAAGGAATTAGGTTGGTTCTGTGCGTTTGAATAGTGCTTTATTTGATAGGGCAATGGGAGTGTCTGTGACAACATACGGTTGGATTTCAATTGTAGTTTTTGATGTTTTCCTTATGAATGAATTTGATACAGTACGTAGTTTACATCGTGTTTTTCCTATGACTTATGAACCTACCTACGTCGTTAATGCAGACATTATTGAACACACAATCCTAAACAGTGGTTACCTATGTCAATAAAGCACCGGCGTTCCAAGGTTGGGGGGTCACTTTTTGCTGTCTGATAAAGTTAATTGCATAGACATATAGGTAGTGAGTAACCCTAACATCCGACATCCGGCATATCTAACCGTGTTTGACATAATTTTCAAGTTTAATAATTATTCAATATACTTACTTAATTACGTAACATTTTATACCATATACATTTTGGGAATAATTGTGCAAGTTTCAAAATGGTTTTGTTTTCACGATTAACGTAAGTAGGTACTCAGTACTCACAGACCATATATTATTATTACATCCAATACACTCGGCATAGCCGGGCGACTCCCGCTGCGAGCAGAGGCAAAAAGCCATAACCAGGACAGGCAGGGCGGGGGAGTGCAAAACCTCAAACGCACCAATCATAGCGCTCTCTAAGAACCCCGCGCGCCCCGCTATTTTGGCAGGTTTATTTGGGGGTAATGAGATTCGAAATGAGCGACGAAATTTGTTAGAGAATAAAATAACTGGTGGAAGAGCAGTGGTACGTAAGAGAACCACACCACTGCTACGTACTAGCGGCTGATCAGCGGGTAAACAAACTGCCAGGACTAAGCGATTCGGTTCAACTTTTAATGTGCCCCTCATGGTTGTACGTGGTTCATAGACAAACATTTTATAGAATTTCGTTTCGCATAACTTGTTTCTTATATTATCATTTCATAGAATAATCAATACGCAGAATATTTACTTCGAATAAATTTAAATCATTGATTTTCCTTATAAATAAAATTTAATGTTTCGATATTCACACCATAGAATAACAAATCAAACATTCTTTATCCTTATTATTTACTTACTTAATATAAAATTTATTACCAAGAGACACATTTTATTTGTAAGATATTTATTTATAAAATTATGGATAGCATAACGTCCATTTTTACATGCTCTTTTCGTTTTCTGGGCTGTAACAAAAAAACACCTAACATCGAAGGCTAAGGCAGGAGCGAAGCGAAGCGAAGGAGCATTCTGAACCTAACCTATCCAGGTCGGTTCTGCTCCGACCCATTTTGCTCGCTCGCTTCGCTCGCTCACTTACTAGCGTTTACCATTTTTAGTCATTATACGTTAACCTCTTCAGCATAACATCATACTTTTAAAATATTGAAACATTTTCGTTGAAATAATACTCCATGGAAAAGTACACCAACAATATTCGATAAATAATAATTCTACTATTTGATAAGTTTGTTAAATAAAAAATGAGCTTATAAAATTCATTGAATTGGGTTTCTGTGAAATATGTTTCATGGAAGAAAATACTCGTTGAAACAATAATATTTGAAATAAAAATGCAAGGACCAAATATTACATGAAACATTTTCTGCGAAACGAAATTATATGAAATTTCTCTCTGCGAAACCAGGGGACACCGCTCCTCATCACTAATCAGCCTCGCGCGCTAGAGAATTACCTGGCTGATTAAAGATTGTTGGTACAATCACAATTCGATGGTAGAGCTGATAGAAGAGCGAGTCAAAGAGTCGATGATAGAGTTTATCCTAGAGCTCATAGTAAAGCGGAGCCAACGGTTGTAGCAGTGGTAGAGTCAATAGAAGAGCGAGTAAAATAGTCGATGATAGAGTTGATCTTAGAGCCAATCGTAAAGTGGAGCCATCGGTAGTAGCAGCGGTAGAGTCAATAGAAGAGCGAGTCAAATAATCGATAATAGAGTTGATCTTATAGCCAATAGTAAAGTGAAGCCCAAAGTAGTAGCAGAAGGCAGAGTCTATAGAAGAGCAAGTCAAAGACGTATCTTAGCAGGTTAAGAATGACGTACCCAGTAGAACTGTACAAACCTAGATAAATCTGTTTCTCAAACCACATCGTTGATTAATAACAAAACAATACACATGTATAGGTATATTTATTCACATAAGTATTGTATTGTTGATACTGTTACAATGCTCGGTTCTACTTTTATTAGATGTTGCGAATGTTGTGACTCAATCGCGCGTCAACGATTGAAACGATATGGATGAAAGTTAAAATACACCATCCTGGAAATTCTAAGAGCTTCCTAGGGGAGGGGATACCGATACCCAATTAGTAGTAGCTATGCGGAAAAAAACATAGTACTAAAAGGCTTGAGCGTAAGACACAAAAATATGTAATTTTCCAACTAAAACTTCAATTTCATCATTATCGTAATCGTATCGTACTCGAGTAAAGAATCTTTATAAGCAAATTTTAATGGCCCAACACTGTATACGCTTATGTGAAATTAAAATTGTGTGTACCCACGTACCGTACCATACCGTACCATACGTCTGATAAACCGGCCGTAAAACGTGCTTCAAAGCGAGAAATTACTAAAAAGATAATAATTATAATCGTATCGAGATAATGCTTGTACTCTCAAATGTTATTTTTGCTCAAAATTCACCTTTATTTATAATTAGTTTTTGCCCACGACTTCGTCCGCTTTGCCTTTGCGTCGCCAACATACTTTATAAATGTTAGTCTGTAAGGTATGTTTGGGTCATGGGCCTGGAATAAATGATTATTATTATTATTTAATTCGTTTATTTCTATTCATGCCAAATTTCATCAAAATTGGTTCAGCCGTTTAGCCGTAAATCGCGCACATACATAAAAATACATCAACGTGCTCTCAACGGGCCGCACGAACTTCCCGGAAATCAATTTTCCAGCCCCAATTTCAACCTTTTAAGGGTTGATTTTTTATAAAAAAGTAGCCTATGTCCTTGCTCAGTGCTTAAACTATCTCCATATCAAATTTCATCAAAATCGGTTCCGCGGTTTAGCCGTGACAACGTAACAGATAGACCTGGAAAAATACCTTTTAAAACTTTTGATAAGGATCAAAATAACATTTCCGGGTGTTGAGGTAATAAAACCATTGCGCAGATATACTTTATAGAATTGTATGTAGGTTTTTGATGAATCGTACTGTGGGAGTCATTGTTTTGGCAGATTGTAATGTTTTTAGCATTCTTGCAAATAGAAGAACTGGTTAATAATAATCTTGTTATGTTTTGTTTACAGTAGCAATATGGCAGAGATAAAAACTGCCGAGGAATTACAGAAACAAGTAGAAAAACTAAAAGAATGGGTGGCCAGCCAACCGCATATGCCAAAGGATATGGGTAAGTTACTTATTAAAGCACTATTTTGTACCAGTATACAAACAAATACACACAACAAACAGTATACAAATTCAGTTGCAATGAAGCATTCTCTAGGTCAAACAAATAACCAGTTAAAACCAGTGAATATTTAAGCATACAGTTTATTTCAACGTATAAAAACGAAAAGTTTATCCTTGACTCAATATTGTTTATTTTTTTAACTGCAATATTGTATGCGTTACCATTACCACCCGAGCTGTGGAGGAAAATGAATAGTAAGCGAGCAAAATATCCACCAATCCGTGTACAATGCGTCGTTCATTTGTCTAGAACCAACCATTTTATTGGTGGATATTTGTTGCATATTATTTTTTTCATCTTGTATTGGAAATTGCTGAGTAATAGAAACCGATCTGTGTACGCAAAACATTTAATTGTTGATTATTTTATGAGTAATGAAGCGTTGAAAAGTCGTTGTTCATACCACTCGCAAAAACACTCCATACAAAATGGACAACAGCTATGACGTCACAGCTGTCGTTAGACTGTACAAAATTTATGGCGTTTATACGAAATCTGCAATTATTTCCGAAAATACTGTTTTCAGACCAACATCTTAGAAATAAAACATGACATTGATGAGGATGTCCAAAAAACTAAAATCAGAACTAACAAACAATATAAGTATCTATATTTTACAGTACTTTTGAACATAATATATCATTTATAAACATCATTTTGATTTTCATGCAACTTCCCCATTCCTGTCATCATGTCATCAAGACACCGACGAAAATCAATCGGCGTCTACAATGGCAACAGGGTGTATCTATGTCGTTTTTGGCGTGACGTACATTTTTTGCATATACTTTAGTTGTGATCTACAATTTCTGAGATTTACCTCACAATAAACATCTCAGTTTCTTCTACCTCTCTAACGTGATTCTTAAGAGGTTACCTGCCAAAATTGTTTTTTTTTTTCATAGATCTATGATCATGCTCCTCCTCCTCACTCCTCTGCTGCACTGGGAGTGAAGAAATAGCATAGTATGCGTGCAGATGCTTATCATCCTGGCATGTCGTAAAAGTCGACTAAGGACGGGTCCTCTCCAACATGGTGGACTATCTGTATGGGCGATGGGTTGATCACCTGTCACCATACGGTTCATCATACCATCTTAAGACTAATTAATTAATCGAACGTGGCCACAAGTAGTCTTGTGGCTCTGCCCACCCCATTAGGGACTCCGGGAGTGATGCTATGTATGTATGATCATTTCATCGTATCTAGTCAGTTGGATTTTAATATATAATTAAATCAGGCTGGTAGTTTCCTCGCTCAACGAATTAGTTTAACAATCCAGGAAACATTGACAGCATTTTCGGCACAATGCCGCAGGAGCCATTTTTAGATTTAGTTTAGTTGTATTTCGTTTAGTTTAGTTTCATTTTGATGTTTAGTTTAGTTTGTGATTAATATTATAGATTTGGTCTTATTTTTCGATCTTCCCTTGTTGTGGCACTTTCATAACTGACGTCATTGCGGTGAAGGTCCGTTGGTTAAAAGTCAAGGTCATTCGGAACTGGTAGCCGTTTAATAAAAATAATGACTAAAGGATCTCAGCCATGTGATTCTCTAACGTGCGCAGTGGCCGATCACTGATCAGCGATGAGTGACACATTCAAATTATGATGAATGACGTACAAACGTCTGTCTTAGTCTGTTCGTCGAGAGTCGATAAAAAAAAAAAAAAACGGAGCAATATTTTTTTAAGGTATAACGAATGTTCGAGTTAGTTATTTTTTATGTCTGTCTGTTATACCTTAAAAAAATATTGCTCCGTTTTTTTTTTAAGGTATAACGAATGTTCGAGTTAGTTGTTTTTTAAATTTAGGATTTTTCCCTCAAATTACGGGCTCTCATTGGGCATGCAGGAACTTGCGATTAATTATTTTCCCAGACCCTATTTCACCCTTTTAGGGATCGGTCGTCTTAAAAAAGTAGACTATTCTTCAGTGCTCAAACTATCTCCATACCAAATATCATCAAAATCGTTCGATTTGATGATAAATCGGCTTTTCCTTAAGAGGGCGCCGACCGTCCAGTGGCGCCCTCATCACTGTTATTGTGTTTTCTATTAAATTAAAGTATTTTATCAAAATCGAACCCATATAAGTTGTTGCGCCGTTTAATACAAAATGTATATGCTATGTAATATAGCTTTACAAAGTATAAACGGTACGTCATCATTTTAACAGAAAATAGCGGCCACTATTTTCTATTAAATTGATTAGATGATGGTTATACTTTGCAAAGCTATATTACATAGCATATACGTTGTGTATTAAGTTGCGTAACAACTTATACGGCTTAAATTTTAATAAAATACTTTCCTTTAATAGAAAACACAATAACAGTGATGAGGGCGCCACTGGACGGTCGGCGCCCTCTTAAGGAAATAGATAGAGACTACGCAAACGCGTTCGAGACGTTTTATATGACTTAAATTTACTGTTAACATTTTGATTATCTTCCTTCATTTTAATTAGACAAAGGCTCAATAAAAATCTTTGTTCTCGCCAAGCTATTGTTATAAATTGAATGCCAAGCCTTAACAATAACCTGTTTAATTAACCTTTAACAGTGTGCTAGGATCCTTACATGTGATAGAAATTTAAAATTGTAGTGTGAACTAGGCTTTCATTCATTGACTGTGTGTTGGGGACATAGCATCCTTCATCCTATATCGTCTATCAGATACCTACATACAAACGTTCGGGTTTTTTTAATGTATGGTTCACGGTTATATTTATACCAACAACTAAAATATTTCAGATGACAAGCTTCTCAAGAGATTTCTACACAGCTGTTACTATGACATCGAGAAGGCACAGAAAGCGATGGAGTCGTTTACGAAGTTAAGAGCGACGTCTCCTGAGTTATTCAACAATCGCGACCCGCTCTCGGCGCCAATGCAGAATGTCATGAAGATCTTGTGAGTAGAGACCATTGTATAAATCAGGATTCTCCAGACTATTTCTCCAGGGCCGCACTAAATCTTTCCCCAAATTCTTACAATTAATTTTCAACATGGCCAGATGCCTCCCCTCTCACAAGTGAAGCGCCTTATTTCTGTCAATTTTTTGATTACAATGAAATGTCTGGAAGATCACACAAAAATTATCTTCCTTAATCGGAATCCTGTATGCGCGCCTGCGGCGCTAGCATGGCAGACACGGGTATAAGTTAAACCCGTTTATCTCTCTGACTATCTCTTTCGTCGGCACTAGTGTGAGAGTGACGCAGTTAGAGATAAGACGGTTAACTAATCCTTGAGTCAACCTTGCTAGGGCCGCTGCTAGAGTTGCAGTCATTTTAGGGATTGCAAGCGCCATTCTAACCTCAAATCTATTTATTTAACACAAACAGTCTTACACATGTCACTTATAAACTATTCGAAGATGCAAATCTTTCATTTACAAACAGTGTTCACAGATGATGAAACAAAGAAAACCAGTCCTATGCTAATATTATAATCAGTCTTAAATACGTCTGCATTTGCATGAAAAAGGGCAGGCAAAAGAAAAAGAATAATAATGCTGTTTGTTGTCATTATACATACTTATTTAAAACCAGTTTTACAAAAACAAGCAGACTTAAAATTCCTCACTGTCAAATTCCAACTGTTTTACGCTACCCCGATATCTGGGGATATCCGGGAATGAATCGCGATAATCGGACAATTCGACTAACTTTATGTAATATTGCATTGTAATATGATCGTCAAAATTTGCTCCCGAAATCATTTTATCTTATGCAACAATATTATCAAGCCTTAAACTTTTTAGTTTCCAGCAATCTTTTTAAGTGAACTGTCGTTAACTAGACATTAGCACATGTAAATGATAATTGATATTAAATGGTTGGGTACAGCCAGCAAAAGCTCTGAGCAAAACCCGCTTTAACTCTCTTAACAATAGAGTTGAAATTGTCGTAATTAAATATTTGTGAGCCTCTTAGGTATCTGTGATTGTGTTTGTTTCCGATGTTATTATGATCTGAGGGAAGGACACTACCTTTTATCACGCATAAACTGTCAATTTTTAACTAATTAGGTGTGAAAGAGACGAATGATGTACGCGATAAATGTTAGCCATAGGGCTAATATTATAGATAACTTTTAAAACTGCGTTTTCTTTAATATTGCGTTTGGTATAACTCGGGGATAACTTAACCCCGTCTTGCATCTCCCTATGTCTTTCGTCGCCACTAGTGTAAGAGAGACGCACTTAGCGATAAGACGGTGTTAACTTATCCTCGTGTCAACCTTGCTAGGGCCGATGAACTATTGCCTACGTGATATCTCGAATACAATGACGTGACTTAAGTCGAATGACTTAGTTCTTTTGTTGTGCAATAATCTCCTGCGATTGCCAATCCGAAAGGTAAAAGGACATTGTGAGATGGTTTGTCTTATCTATCAGATCCAAAAATTACATTTACATTTTCCCGTTTGCAATCAAAAAGATGCGCGCGCACAACAAAACTATTATAAATACTTCAACTCATCTATCTTTGCGCGCAGCTTTGTGTGCGTTAGCTTGTTTGTATATTGTATGTATGCAGCTTTGATTTGTGTGGCAGTGACAGGCGTCGTCCGAGCAACACAAGCTCACGCACACAGCGCCGCGCGCAGAGAAGAGTTGAACTTAGTATACCAAGTGCGGTGCATGTAGTGGAAGAGCTATTTAGGGCCGGGATGGGAAGTAGTACAATCGTTCCAACATTAGATATTCTGTACTATTGCTGCCCATCCTGTGCACGCCCATCCTCGTGGGTACTTTACTAAGGATTATCCGGAATAAATTATAAATATTATTTTCAGAAATCTAGCCCAAATATCTATATCAGACAACAGGACACTCTGGATATGGCAACTGAACGATCCAGGCTTGGAAAACTTCGACTACCTCCAGGACGCCCGTCTGTCCTTGATGACTTCCGACGCTGCTTTCCTTGACAGTGCCGACTTGACGGAATTGGATATACTCATTATGGATGTTAAGGATATCTCGTTGAAGATTATCACTAAGTTTAATATGTCGGTGGCAAGGAAAGTTGGGAAGTATCAGGAGGTCAGTTCAGTACTTGATAACATGAAGTAAAAATACCTGTGATCTATAGCAATAGTCGTAAATATGTAAGAAAAGTCGGATATTAGGAGACTCGGTGGTCTGGGGCTCATATAGTACCTCGTATAGGTCGTTATGCCGGATAACGGCCACTTAGCTGAGTTGCCTACTCCAGACCCTTGAAAATATGTGTTCTTTATGGGCAAAATAGTTGTTGTTTGCATAAATATGTTAAGAATATAGTCTTTTCGAGAAAATATAATGGTACCTTGTTATCTTGCATGTGACAACTAATTAAATCCAAGAAAAGTAAAAAAGTAGTCAAAATGCCGGTTAACGGCCACATTTGTCAGTTAACGGCCACGGTAATGCCGGTTGGCGGCCACTCCGGTTTTTGCAAAATATTCGATAAAATAAATCTGTAAATTACCGATTAGATCAGTGTAAAACCAGTTAACCTGTAAATTAACGTTAAGAAAAAAAAAAACGGCCAAGTGCGAGTCGGACTCGCCCATCAAGGGTTCCGTAATTTATGACGTATTAAAAAAACTACATACTTACTAGATCTCGTTTAAACTAATTTTTGGTGGAAGTTTACATGGTAATGTACATCATATATTTTTTTTAGTTTTATCATTCTCTTATTTTAGAAGTTAAGGGGGGGGGGGGGGAAATATTTTACCACTTTGGAAGTGTCTCTCGCGCAAACTATTCAGTTTAAAAAAAATATGCTTGAAACCTCAATATCATTTTTGAAGACCGACCTATCCATAAATACACCACACGAATGGGTTTGATTGAAAAAAAAAATTGAGTTTCAGTTCTAAGTATGGGGAATCCCCAAAACTTATCGGTTTTTTTTTCAATTTTTGTATGAAAATCTTAATGCGGTTCACAGAATACATCTACTTACCAAGTTTCAACAGCATAGTTCTTATAGTTTCGGAAAAAAGTGGCTGTGACATACGGACGGATAGACAGACAGACAGACAGACAGACGTGACAAATCCATAAGGGTTCCCTTTTTTTGCCATTTGGCTACGGAGCCCTAAAAATCGCTAGCTGATTTCTATTAACGGCCGCGTGGCCGCCAACTAGAATAAATGAATAAAATGCAAACCGGTAACCGGCCACTGGATTTATAGGAAAATAAAGTACAAAACATGAAAAAAACCATAAACTGACATTTAAAATTGAATATTAGACTTATTCATTGATATGTAACGTTCATATGAAATAGATAAAAACTAATTAACCCTGGCCGAGAAACTGGCACACCGCTCCTATACGGAGTGTCGGTTTCCGGACACACATTTGTACACAATTTTGAAATTCCATTTAACAAGGTTTTATCAAAAAAAAAGTGGCCGTAAACTAAACCATACATTGTTTATCACTTAATAACACATATTTAAAATTTTGCAATCCCTAATTAATATACTTTAACTACCAATTTAAAAACAGTATTCACATGATCATGTCAGTCAACGGCCACGTGGCCGCATACTGGAATAAATGAAAAGAAGCATGCCGGTAAGCCGGCCACTGCGTTTATAGGAAAAATAAAACATAAATCATATAAAAAACCATAAAAGAACGTTTAGTAGTCTTTATTAGACCTCATCAACATCTAACGTTCATGATTAATAAATAAGAATGACCACAGTTAATTTTACGCCGAGCGCCGCGTCGTTATTTTTCTTCTAGATTAGGGGAGACCTAGGAGAGTTGTGACAGAGGAGAGTTGTGACAGAGACGATTACTCGCTACCTATAATAGTTAGCGTGCTAGCAACAACGTTCGTTTGTCGCTTTAGAGACGAGCTACTTGGCTGGGTACCAGCCGGCGGTGCACGAGAAGCAGTTGAGGAATTACGACGTCTGCGTGCAAAAAAATGCGAAAAGTAAGTTTTTCTTCAAAATTTTGATTGAATTTATGTCATGTCTTATTACATGTGCGTTGTTGTGTTATTTTTTCTTAAGTTGTATGATTATTTAAGTCTCAAAGCGTTGCATTGATCTTTAGTGTTTGCATCGTGTTTAGGAAATATACATTATTATTCGGGTCAAGTCGTAATTTTGAACACCTAGGAGAGTTGTGACAGGCTGTCACAACTCTCCTATTTGACTTCATTTTTCTGCTGGGTTATTTCGACACTTTTTTTATTAATTTGCGATGTCTGTTATTGTGTTTGTACATTAGTATATTAAGGTTAGGTATAGTCCGCAATAAAAGCTTGCCTCAAAAAATTCATTTTCGCTAAAAAAAAGTATCTGAGCTTGTGGTGTGATGTTGCATACTGGATGACTACTTTTTTCGTTTCAGAATGCACGAAAGACTGATAAAGGCACTGCTAGTGTCGAAATATACGAAAAGGCCTTTGATGAGGTTACATTAAGAGGTGAAACTCTAAGAGATGCCGCGTCCTCTCACAATCTAAACTATATGTCTCTGAAAAGGTATATTAAGAAGAAAATGGTTTATCAAGCAAACCCAGTAGGCGTGGCTCCATCTATGGGTTATACTAGTCCGACGATATTTACAGAAGAGGAGGAGCAAATCAAATCTGCTGTGCTTACTGACACACCTATTAAGGAGAAATAGCTGCTAATGGGAAGTCGAAGAATGTGAAAAAGCGTGTCTTAAGCGAAGATAAGAAGAAACCTAAAAAAGCCGAGAAGACTAATAAGATGTGGTGATGACGAAGAAGAAGTAGAAAATAATTGTTTTTGCTTGGGTTACCCTGAAGCGTGCAAACAGCAGATTTAATGAAGAGTGGGTGCAATGCCTAGAATGCAAAGGCTGGTTATACGTTGAATGTACCTACTGGAGGCGAGCTGCAAGCTGCAATACATTTGCCACAATATCCTATCAGATTATATTAAGATTTTTGACTGATTATAATATGATTGATCTCAAAGCGATGCCATAATTACTTATATGATATAATAACTTTTTATGGGAATGTTATTATGTTGTTTATTGGTACTTAATGTACTAAAAGGTGATTAAATTACTTTTTGCAAAATAAATAATGTTTCATTTATTTATAATATGTGTAATAGTATTTTTATTACTCAAATAGTCTAAATAAAAAGCTGTCACAACTTACCTCGGTAGCTGTCACAACTTACCTCGGTGATAGGAGAGTTGTGACAGAGGGAGTAGTCCTCCTTTTTGTTGATTTTCTCGGAAACCGTAATACTTTAATTAATTTTGATGACTTTTTTGGAAAGGGAAGGAATGGTGGTACATTAGTTCACATAGGTCATAACTGTGGAATGTTTCTTGAGCGAGATATGCCCCATAAATTAAAAATTGTCACAACTCTCCTAGGTCTCCCCTATTGCACGTTCTCACACCACTGACTAAAAGCCAAAACTGAACTGCTAATTCCCAGCTTTGAGTAGACTCTTCCGTTTTAAATTTGGTGTATTGTTATCACACGGCTACTTAAGAATCGCATACCACAAACATTTTATTATTATTGGCTGTATTAATTCTATTATCTTAATTTTAAGAGACTTTGCCGGCCAAGTGGCCGGTAACTGACCCTGGCCGAGCTACCGGCATACTTACCCTATAAGAAATAAGAGATCGCCGCTTCGATTCGTAGTCGGGATGCCGCCGCTTCATTTTGTGATAACTGTTGTTTTGTCTAAGACTATCTCTACTGATGTTAACAGTAACAGCTGGTGAATTATATTTAGACACAAAAGTATGTAATGAATGAAACGTCTCTAGCGTGATCTCTATTTGACAACAATTTCAGGCTGGCTTTCCAACAGGGTTATGCGACGGAAATCAGTAAGAGTTAGGGCGAAAAGATCCACCAATTTGGCTACAACCAATCGATCCTAATAGCGGTTTTCTCGCATAGCTCTGGTGGAAAACTCATAGTGTCCGATTTTTTTTACTTCCCTTACCAATAACTCTCTCCGTGCTGCTTATTTCGTTACCTATTTTATCACAAATCAGCATAAAAGGAAGAAAGTGGACTGTGTCCATATACCTATCTCTTCATAAGTTTTCAAGTGTTCACATAATCTTGAACATGTTTCAAAAGTAGGTAATGTCATTATAATTTCAGGAAGCCATGCCGATTCGACTGAAACAACTCCACATAGTCAACGCACCGCCATTCTTTGACAAGATTTTTTCGCTAGCGAAACAATTCTTAAACAAGGACTTGACTGACACGGTAAGCATTGACCGTGCTTTTGCTGGTTTGTCCTAAAACTCCAAAATTAGTTCTCTAACATCTCGTTAACCCACAATTTGAAATTTACGGAAACCACCAAATTAATGGGCTTTGTTACGGCGAGTATTGTCTGAAAGTATATTACTACTGGTATCCTCTTCATTTAGCCGCAACGTGTTAATGAGTAAAGTTTGTAAGTTAATAAACGGCCGGAATCCGGATCCAACATTCCGAAAGCCTACTTTGGACCATGCTTATAATTTAGAGCTGGGCGCTATTTAAATATATACCTTATTGCCAGCAAAACTTTTGTAGCATGCAGTGCCATGAGCGCCAGACCCATGCAATATGTCGCACTAGTAGATCAGAGTGTATATGTCTCTGCCATACTAGTATCAATAAAAGAGAGGCACTGTGTGCTTTTTTTATAAGTGAGTCACAGTACCGTTTTATATGTATAGATGAAGTCAATACACGTAATATGCCTTTTTTGTTTTGAATGGCAGCAATGTCGCCCCCTATAGACGATCGTGTCTCCGTGGGGACGTACTTTTAGTTGTTCTATGCAAGTAGTTCCCATTTCAAAAGCGGAATATCAATTATCCGGTTAAGGATTAAAGAAGAGGAGGAGAGAGATCCTTCCATTAGACAAAAATAGATCTTCCTTGCATAATACCTATTATCCAACTCGATAATCCCGGTAAGGTAACGGTATATGTGAGTGGATATGGAGAATTCTTGGTGTGCGTGTTTTGTGTCTATTTTTAGGGTTCCGTACCCAAAGGGTAAAAACGGGACCCTATTACTAAGGCTCCGCTGTCCGTCTGTCCGTCTGTCCGTCTGTCTCCCGGCTGTATCTCATGAACCGTGATAGTTAGACAGTTGAAATTTTCACAGATGATGTATTTCAATTGCCGCTATAACAAAAAATACTAAAAAACAGGATAAAATAAATATTTAAGGGGGCTTCCATACAACAAACGTGATTTTTTGCCGTTTTTAAAGATAATGGTACGGAACCCTTCGTGCGCGAGTCCGACTCGCACTTGGCCGGTTTTTGTTTAAATATTGAACACCAAATGAACACAGCCTAACTACAGTCACAAATGCATCCTCAGAATTATTCAACTTAAGTAACTAAAGCCATGCAAACTTAATAGACAGAAAAACTCGCATTCACATTTATGATACCGATTTATACAAATATAGATAAAATTAAAAAAAAAACATCCATTATTTGTCGTCATTGATTTTAACCGACTTCAAAAAAAGGAGCAGGTTCTCAATTCGGTTGTATTGTTTTTTAAATGTTTGTTACCTCAGAACACCGTCATTTATAAACCGATTTGAAGATTGTAGTCAAAGTTGAGGTATCATGAGAGGATCTATGAGGAATCGATGGAACTCCTCAAATATAATAGGCACGCATATAGCAAATTTGGTTTTTTCTGTAACAATTAAAACAGTTACGTTCCAAAAGCATTATTTGGTGAAGTGGCACTTATGATGCCACCACAGATACCACAAATGCTCACCGGAACTCCTGGTTCTTACTTTTCAAAGGGTTTTTGAAGTCGGGTTTTTTATTTGTTAATTCTTGCATTTATAATGAGCAGTGAGAAACTTGACATTGTGTCATGACATGATTAAGTAAAAGATTTCCATGGCGATGCGACGCGGATCGATGGCTTGGGTTAAATTTAGATCCATAATAAAGTACCCTACCTTGTGGCATTGCACATGTCTACCAGATTTAGAATTCCGCTGTATAAAATCCATTTCAAACAGAAGACTTAATACTAGTTATAATAATTCCAATGAAAATAATAAACAAAATCACACTCAACGGCCCAAATTAGAATAACGTATCTTGAGTCAACGAACCCACAAAGACAATCAACCAGACCCTAGGACGAGTCCAAACTTCCAAGTTCAACATTGGACCCACTACATCGAGGGGCACTAACGGCCGCACGCATAGTCCTATAACGATCAATTAACTTGTTATTTTTTCAAAATCTTGAGTAAAGAACATGTTTAGCTCCTTTTTCACCAGTGAGGCGAAAGTTAAAATGTATATACTTAGCAAAATTTGCGCATCTTAGTCGACTCCAATTCTCATCTTGTATTTTTTCGTCTTGCCTGGTCTCGTCTCGTCTCACCTCTCCGTTGCAAACGGAGCTTTAATCGTTCATTAACCTACTGAATATTATATTTGTCTATAGGCAATCTAAAAAATATGTATTCATTTACTATTTCAGGTTCATTTTCACGCACCGAATTCGGATACTCTGTACAAATTCCTGAGTAAAGACGACTTGCCGAAAGACTACGGCGGCAACCTCCCGGATATGAACGAGCAAATGAAAAACGTACTTGAAGTGTTGTATAGACAGAGGTAAGTTAGTTTTTATAAATTAGGCCAACATAGAAAAATAAGATACCCAGGGTGGGACTTGAACCAGAGAAATCGCGCTTTTAGTTTATCCACCAGCGGCGTAACATGCAACACACAAGGATTAGTTAAACCGTCTTATCTCTAGGTGCGTCTCTCTCACACTAGTGCCGATGAAAGAGATAGTCATTGAGATAAACGGGTTTAATTATTTTTGTATCTTACATGTTAGGGCCGCAGATCACACGGACAAGGTGTTGAAATTTTGTATGTGTTTCATAAAAATTGTTTGATTAACTTTTTTAGTTAGCGCCATCTATGACGAAAATGAGGGAATCTGTTGTGAAACTGGTCATAAATAAGTGAACTTATTACTCTGTTCCTCATAGATGATGTAAAAGTCAAAATTGGTGTCCAATATTGTACCTACTGGTCACTGGGCCAAAAATCATCCATGACCAGATTTGCTCTTGTCTGTAGGCGTAATCGGGCGGAAATATTTGGTCACGTAATTTTGTTTATTGTTGCTAACCTAAGGGTTGTCAAATATTTCAATGCCATATGATAGACAATCTGATCTGTTAGCTCGGCTCATCTCCACCCCGGTCCGCTTCAATGGAAAGGCACCCTTACTGCGCTATTTTATAATAAGGGTCCAATTCGAGATGGTTTCTTCTAAATTTAAAATTTCCTTAACTTAAAATAAGAACCATCAAACTCGATGTTGTATAGCACCAAGCTGTCAAAATTGAGTCTGACATTTCTTATTTGATATTAAGCGACTTTTAAATTAGCGAACACACACAAATTGGCCCCATTAGAGTATTTTGCTATCATTATTCGTTTATTGCAAATGAGTAATATACAGAAATGTCCAGATAGCTGTTCATTTTGCTACACCCTGCCGGGGTCCAGGAGTTAATTAACTTATACATGTTCAATTTGAGATCTGCTATAAAACCATGGTTGCGAGGATTAAATGGCAAATGGCTTTGTGAAATGAATGTGCGTTATAATAATTTCATCATCTTTGCGTTGCAGGGAACCGTTACTGAACGATGACCTGTGGAAGGCTCCTGAAAAGAAATCCAAGAAGAAGTCGAAAAATTCCACCTCTCCATCGTCCCCTCAATGTTCCGATGAAGTGAATTCATTCCGCTCTCTTGCCATAGATTAAAAAAAGCTTTCAAATTTTAGGGCTGCGTGCCTAAAAGGTTAAAAAAGGTACCTTTAATTTCTATTGTTAAGAAACTTGAACTTAGCCCTGTCACACTAGGGTAAAACTCAATAGTGAAAGTAATGATTAGCTTTTAGCTGGAACATAAAACGAGATAAAAAAGCGAAAGCTTTTTAGGCATATTGAATCTATAAAGGCCCCGGGCACACCAAACGCGGTTGCGGCGCGTTTGCGGTGCGAATGCGGGCACGCGAAGTTGTATTAAATACGGCCGCCATGTCCAGAGGCACACCGAACACGTCGCGAAAGCGGCGCGGGGCGTGCGCGAAGCGGCGGCGACGCGTGCGCGGGCACGTGAAGTTGTATTATGCGGCGCGAAAGCGGCGCGGGGCGTGAGCAACGCGGGCCCGCGTTCGAAACGCGTTGACGCCGCCGCCCGCGTTCGCGCCGCAAACGCGCCGCAACCGCGTTTGGTGTGCCCGGGCCTTAAAAGTGGTGCAATAAGTATACAATTTAATTACGTCACATTCCATGCGTTTACCAAGCTCAACAGTATACTAGGCATAAAACTAATAAAACTAATATTTTTCCCTTTAACATTTTTATTAATTTACAAAAAATGTTCATGGCGAAGGACCTGTTAGCCGGGTACGTACTCGGTTCGTAGCTAGTTGTGGCTACAAAGCGAAAACAATGTTACCGCACCAGCGTAGGGCCACATAGCGCTACGAAAAGATTGGCAATAAACGTGTTTATCTACACCCATATCATAAAACCTCCATTGGTTAATCAAAAACCGTAGGAAATGACCACCATTTTGACAACCAATTAGGAAAAACCAGTGCTGCGATAAAGAAATAACATGACTTCTTTATCGTTTTTAGTAAAGAAATGAGATTAAATTTGGAACACCTGTCAAAACTCAAGTGGGTCTCTATTCTAGTATCCATAGATATTAAAACAGTTATTGATACGAAACGTCAATTAAGTATGTTTTTTTTAATATAAACTGCACAATATTTGATCTCGAGTGACGTGAGAATAGAGACTTCATCCGTTTGTCTATGATTTTAAAAAAAAAATGGTCTTGACGGAGGATCGAATCGGCGCCATGTTGGTGTTTTGCTCAACGAAAGTAGAATTGTTGTTGTATTGAATAGAAAAAGTTGTTTGTAATTTACATTTTAGTTGAAAATATGAATAGTAAGTAGTCTTCTCGGAGTGTGTGTGATGTGAAAATGCGCCGGATATCGGAAATATGCAGCCACGATTGCAACAAATAACTTGTTGCCAGAAAATATTGTTTCTGAACCCATCATGGAGGATTTATAATATGTGTGTAGATAAAGTTATGTATGCAACTCTGCATAATTTGGCCTTAAAACACACGTGCGATCTTATTATGAAACTCGCCTATCGGCTCGTTTCATGAAAACCGCACTAGTGTTTTAAGGCCTATCTTTATGCAACCGTTGCATAAACTACTATTGAACATCTCTTCGAACACGTTTATTGCCAATCTTTTCGTAACGCTATGTGGCCCCATACTCGCAAGCGAATTTTAAGGTTTTTATAATCATTACGACTAATAGAAGTATAATATTAGTAGTGTATTACTATACTTAGTAGAAATAATAGGTAGATGACTTTGAAAAACCATACATAACTAATGTGCTATTTGCCAAATAGTGTTCTTTGGAAACTCGGGAATTTTGCAGAAATTTGACTATAGGAATTAGATTGCTTTCAAAGATCATACGTTAAATTAAACAACGGTTCAGTAGTGCATTATTTCGTGCCGGAGATGGCGGGTTTGAAGCAAGACCAGACTTTGTATGATGAGCACGAATGTTTGTGCCAGAATCATGGATATTTATAGTACCTAAGTACTTATTTATATATACAAGTATTCGCATCGTGTCTAGTATCCATAGGAAAAGCATTTCAATCGTTCAAGATATCGTTAAAATATTATTATGGATAATCAGTCCTATTGTCAGCCCCCTCCTAATGTAATCGTTGGATGCTAATGCATATTCGACTTTATTTCAAGTTAATAGAGGTGATAATACTATAATCATTATTGGTAATTTGGGTGCCAATATTTGGGTAATTTATCCTATGTTAGATGTATGCATTTAGTGTATTTATTTGGTAATTGTGTAATTTGTATATGATATCAGCTTATTTAATCGTTATGATGAAATATGTACAGGGTAGGGGATATTGTTAGTATAAATGGTTGGGACGGGTAAGCCAATTCCTCCTTTGTGGTGTTCATACACCGAGTTAAACTCGTTAACATGTACAGTCGCCGTCATAAAGTACCATGGTACTTACTTACACCCTTTGGTACATTATCACCTTTTCTGAGCTGCCATACATTTTTGACAATGGAGTAAGCCACAAGGGATAAAAGTATACCTTCTCTTATGACGCCGACTCAAGTACAGTCAAGAGTAAAATCATCGAAGAGCCTACACAACCTTTTGTCAGCTTCATCATCAGCGTTATTTCAGCTGAAACACGTCCACGGCTGGGGAAAAGCTCCCCAGAGTTCACCACAACGACCGGTCCTGCGGTAATCACATCCAGCATCTCTGAGAACAAATGGCAGATGGATACACGAGGTGTGAATTACCTTATGTATCCATCTGACATCTGTCCTAAGAGAATTTTTGTTAGTTTATGATTTACAATATTCGCAAGCATTCAAATTGGGTCACGTCATACAAAGAGTTCGTACAATTGGGCCTTTTTTCGATTGTCTAAGCAACATTTTCATTGGTCGGTTTCTATATCGCTGTTTTGTCTTTATCTTCCTTCACCAAGTAAAAAGAGACAACATATATCAATATACAAACCTACTAGGTACAATATCGCTTGCACAATTTCGAATAGGTCAGGGCCTTTATTCGACATTGGTCTTGATACAGAACGCTACTTTTTAACCGACTTCAAAAAAAACCGAAGGAGGAGGTTCTCAATTCGACGCGTATATTTGTTTTTTTTTTGTAACGAAATGTTGCTTTAATATAATTTACCATATTGTTTAGCCAATATCGAGCGGAGCTTCTAAACTCTATTATCGCAGTAAGTGTATTTCTTAAATTGCCGCTTCGTCCTTTCTACTCTTGACTGAACTTATAAAGTAGATACCACTATAATTAAATTAATTAGTAAGCCAAAATAGCTTTTAATGTGATTTTTAATTGTAGGTCGTAATGTGAAGTGCACAACATAATTGTACGTTCCGACATCACATATAGGTACATACCAATGTCTTTATTTAGGAATCATAAATTTACGGCATCAAGGCGAAACGCGGGTCGCGTGCGGAGCGGGTCGCTTGCGGGCCCGCGCACTGCCACACGAGTCGGGAACTAAATAGGAAGCTTTCAAGTCCACGAGCCCGCACAGCAGCCACTCACACTCATGCACTGAAATTTTAATTCCCGTGACACTGCTTACGCGGGCCCGCAAGCGACCCGCCGCGCGCACGACCCGCGTTTCGATGTTTTGATGCCTTCAATGTGTATTAATGTCACTCGTAATCTGTATAATAAAAGTACTACTTATTTTTTGTTCAGCTTACCAATTATTATTTTTCTGACCGACAGGTGACGGGCCTCTATTCGACATTGCCTAAGCGATAATATCGCGATGGTTTTACGATGCGGCCACCATCTCGAAGCAAAATAATTTGCAATATCGTTTAGGCAATGTCGAATACAGGCCCTGCATAAGTAGGTATTTGTTTATTAATAAAGCATTTATTTTAATTAAATTGATCGACGGTACAACTTGACTTTTGCTTGTAACTTCATATTGTTAAGTGGCTGTAAAATTTCATTACAATTATAAATTCTTAGTAAGTAAGTGTTTTCATTTTTCCTTAAACATTAATTTAGTTACATTTATATCAGTTTCATCAATGTCAGTGTCAACGACCCCTCATACGAGGTTTTGCAAGAAAAAAATCACCTTTGCTTTCTGAGTATGGGATCTAAGCTACGTACGATAAAAATTGATTTTATTACTTAGTTTAATACTTTGTAAAATGGCCCCTTTAAATTACAGTTGTACAAAATTTCATCTTTGTAGCTGTAGGTAAAGTCTCCGAAAAAAAGTGGCTGTGACATACGGACGAACGGACAGACGGACATGGCGAAATTACGAGGGGCGGCTGAAAAGTTATCTACCTAGCCTATATGTTATGCGAAAATAATACTGGCCACTATGAGATCGTGTTCACTGGTTATTCTTTTTTCAAAATCACCAACATTCATTTGTTTCTTTTTCCCGCTTTTTTTGGGACTGGATTGTTTTCAAAATGTCGCAAGAAAAAAATAATCTGATTAAAATTGAGCAGCGTGCAGTGATAAAATTTCTCACTAAAGAATTACACCCTCGCAGATTAGACTGCGCATGTAACCTGTTTTTGGTGGTTCGTGCCCTTCTGAATTTACAATAAAGTTCTGGTCGAAACAGTTTAAGCTTGGCCGTGAGAGTCTTGAAGATGATCCTCGTAGTGGGCGACCAGTTTCCGCTGTCACCGATGAAAATGTGGCCAAAGTGAGAAATTTTATTTTAGAAGACCGGCGAATTAAGCAGTGGGAGTTAGCCAGGGATGTGGCCATTAGTAAAGAACGGGTCAATGAAATAGTTCATGAACATTTGCAAATGTCTAAGGTTAGTGCACGCTGGGTCCCTAGAATGTTGACTCCGTTTGACAAGGACAGACGTGTTCAATGTTGCGAGGAATTTTTAGACATGAGCCGTGAAAAAGAGGAGGATATTATTTCTAGAATAGTAACCTGTGATGAAACTTGGATTCGGCAGTGGGATCCCGAAAGTAAACAGGAGTCATTACAATGGAAATTCAAGGATGAAAAGCCTCCTCGGAAATTTAAGGTTCGCCCGTCAGCAGGCAAAGTAATGGCAACATTTTTTTGGGATGCGGAAGGAATTCTGCTTGTAGATTACTTGCCAAAAAAAACTACAATGAATGCTGAATATTACGCAGATTTACTTGACCAGCTCAGAGAAGCCATAAAAGAAAAAAGAAGGGGCAAACTTAGTAAAGGGATTCTGCTTTTGCATGATAACACATCTGTGCATACTGCTCGCTTAACGAAGCTAGCAATTAATGGAAATGGGTACGAAGTAATCAACCACCCTCCATATAGTCCAGATTTGGCCCCATCCGACTACTTCCTGTTCAGACTTTTGAAGAAAGAACTGAGGGGACGAAGATTCGTAACTGATAACGACATGAAGGCTGCTGTTAATGACTTTTTCGATGATAAACCTAAAGTTTTTTTTTAACGGGTTAATGTCTTTAATTGATAAATGTAATAAGTGCATTTCCCTGTCAGGAGACTATATTGAAAAATAAAAATTAACTAGCCATGATCGTCTTTTGTTTCATAGTTAGGTAGATAACTTTTCAGCCGCCCCTCGTATAAGGGTGGTTGAAATACGGAATCCTAAAACGACCCACGTGGCATATACTTAGTTCCTATAATACTGGCAGTATTTCCTCGCTGTATCGCAGTGCTGATACGTTGAGTGAAGCTGCCAGCTCCTTGGTCACTCGTAGAGTCAGGCGCTTCGTGAGTTCTTTCACATTTAAAGTAACCTTTAAAAAGGTACTTTATTTCATTTCCGGTCCGACGTGCGCAAGGTTATTGACTGTTGCGTGAAAATAACCCGGTCATTGGCTTCATGCTTATCCTTCAGCCAATACCGGAACTTTTCTTTCACCTGACACTTCGCGTCTACCTTGAGAGTAGGAGCAGGCGGGTTTCACTCCGCACTGCAGGTACGCTTGGCCGGGGGTCCTGCCTTTTCGGCGAAATATTTTTCGCCAAATTTCACTTCCCAGAAAACTTATCGCAGTAGTTTCATTTCCCAAACGAATCTTTAGCACATTTATATTTCGCATTATATTCAATTGGTCAAGTTATCATTTTACTTTGTCAAGTTTTATTAAGACAAAAGTTTATTAAGCAAACGTTTTCTTTTGGCTAATATTATATTCCAAAAAAATGTTTGTTGAAATTGTCACTGTCACTCAGCTCAGCTTATAGCATAAGTTTGGCAAATAATAATTTAGTTTTACTAATATTAAAGTATAGATAAATTTCAAATATAAAACGAACAAACGGCAAAAACATATTTAATTGTATAAATAAAGAAGAAAAGAGGGGGGTCGGGGCGGTGTAGCGCACTAAGAGGGGAGCTCGGGGGCCAAGCACCCCACAGTTAAAACAAACAATCGTAACAACTGTATTATTGGTAGGTTAGGTTAGGGTTAACTTGTGTCCCTTAGAGCGGAAATAGGCACCCCGCGTGACGTCGACACGCTGACGGTTCGGTAAGTTAGGTTTAGATTAAGTTAACAAATATATATTCTATATCAAAATATATATCTTCTAGGACATATTCTAAGTCAAAAAGATGTTGCTTAAATTATGGTATGGCAATGAATACATTTGACGAATACATAAATGACGTCTTAAAAAAATCCCATGTAATAATTTGCCTTACAATAATTTATCAAATCATTAGTTGGGAAATGATTTCAGTGCGAAATGTTGACTTGGGAAATAAAATTTCTCCCAAATAAAAATATGGGATAAAAAGTTTGGGAGTTAAAAAGTTTCCAAAAAGTTTTCGCCGATTCATTAGTGAACCCTTGGCCGTCGCCTACCTCGAAGCTGTAAACGTCAGAGCCCTTACCATGAGTGGCGCAAACCGCTCTCGCTAGCGTAAACTATCGCTCGGTCCCTTTTACTTGTATCGGCAACAAGCAGCATTTCCGATAGATTTCGATAGAAAGAACGGTTTGCGCAAACTCATGGTAAGGGCACAGTAGGTTGCCGCTCGCTCGCTCGCTAACCGATTCGCGCGTCATCAAGTAGCCTAGATGTTGGGTGACGCGGATAAAAAACTGACAACCCTAGGGTACTCGAAAGAGAACGTTATATGCGATGGAAAGAGAAGGAATGATTAGGCATATTTTAGTACCTAAACACCGGTTTTGTTAGACAGTGATTCGTCTGTACGATAGTAATTATCTATTCTGTGGTAGGGGTCCCGATTTGCGGTACACATAGTTTTCCCGTGGCACTAACGTTAACGATTTGGGTCAACAACGGAGTGCCACTGTTCTCGCCATGCCGCTTAAATGAAACCAACTGTCGAACTCTTGACCAAGTGGAATCTACCGAGATAATGGTAGAGACCGAATGGTCTTTAATTCCCTGGAAGATGGAACAGGTACTAGTTTGGGACGCTACATGTGATGTGGCGTCATATTTTCCTCGTCGCATCTTCAACCACCTACTGAAAAGGCTGGTGACGGCGGCCGGGGCGGTCGAGAACAGGAAAGGCCTTATATATATATATCAGGGTCTAGACTCCAATTAGAACTTTCTTATAGAGCAATTTGTCTTTATGCTGAACCTCAGTAAATCACTTGTTTTGGCTTGGTAATGAAAGTGTTAAGAAATGTCTTTAAACCTGCTTCGAAAAAACCAATCGTATCCTAAACTAGTTTACCCCCAAAAAGTGTCCCCTAAGTTTAAAATTCATATATTTACGTCACGCGTCCGTGTTGCGGTCACCAACTTACATATGAATACCAAATTTCAACTCAATCGGTCCAGTAGTTTCGGAGCAAATTGGCTGTGACAGACGGACAGAGAGACAGACACACGAGTGATCCTATAAGGGTTCCTTTTTTCCTTTTGAGGTACGGAACCCTAAAAACGGAGTTACTTGCAAGCAGACACAATGTACACATCTACTGTAAAGCGAATTTCTAGGGTATATTACACAGTAAAAGACTATATCATGGACAGGGACGTTTGGCTTCAACCCTGACCTGCACCGGCGATCCCTGGGTCTCAATGGGCGGTACGGCGGTACTGTGGTATATACTTAGATTTGTATAAAACTGTAGACATCATTTTTAGGGTTCCGTACCTCAAAAGGAAAATAGGATCACTCGTGTGTCTGTCTGTCTGTCTGTCTGTCTGTCCGTCTGTCCGTCTGTCACAGCCAATTTGCTCCGAAACTACCGGACCGATTGAGTTGAAATTTGGTATTCATATGTTAATTGGTGACCGCAACACGGACGCGTGACGTAAATATATGAATTTTAAACATAGGGGCTACTTTTTGGGGGGAAACTAGAAAATGAAAAAAAAAGTTATGCCACCTATATCGTGTGACATATCAAATAAAAGGGCTTATTGTGAGGATCTTAAATATATATTTTTTTGAATTTTAAGTCAAATAGTTTAGAAGTTATTCAGGAAAATAGGCGAAAAATGACCATTCCCCCCCCCCCCCCTTATTTCCGAAACTACTGGGGCTAAAATTTTGAAAATAATACAGAAAATAGATCTTTGCCTATAGATTACAGGAAAACCTATAAGAATTCTATGGTATTTAAGGTAACCTAGTAAATTTTAGATAATCATGTACGGAACGGAACCCTCTCCACGCGAGTTTAACTCGCACTTGTCCGGTTTTTAACTTATATGTGTAAAAATGATACCTCACCGAGTTCCTTGCCGGCTCTTCTCAGTAGAGGATTTGTTCTGAACCGGTGGTAGGTGGTAGATTCATTCCTGGACCTTCATAAGAGCTTGTAAAAGCCTAAATTGAATAAAGATAGTTTTAGTGGACAGGCCCCTTAAACTATTCTGGATACGGGCCTGACTCATTGAACATGATGTTTTCTAAAATGTTCGATTCCCTTTTAAAACTGTCAATGCGAGTAGTTAGCGCCTACTCTGAAACTGAATACATACAAACAAATGATCATTCGGTCAAACTTAACCAAGGGAAAATGCTATGAATTCTAAGGCTATGGATTCTTCAAAATGTGTATACGAGTTTGTGTTTGTGTGTGTATAATGTTTACACATTATAGTGGCCTATATCTCTAAATGCGTCGCGCTCACACTAGTGCCGACGAAAGAGATAGTCAGAGAGATAAACGGGTTTAACTTATCCCCGTGTCTGGTATGTTAGGGCCGCAGGTACCTAATCAGTTCGTAATAATATGAGGGGCTAACTCAGCAAAGATTATAACTTCAACAACTGAGCGAGCGATAGGTACTTAGCTTATTCTGCCTAATAAAAAAAAATAACGAAATGAAATCCAGATGGATGTTTATTTCACTTCATTCCTATTATTCCGTTCCTTCCAAAGATCTCAAAAGAAGGATATGCCTCTCAGTACAATTTCGTGTGACGAGTCTCATAGAAGGTTGTCAAACGCCAGCGCCATGGCTTCTTAACCGGTGTGTGTTGCTGATGTCTCAGTTCTTATGACATACATACAAAAGTCTAACATTGCTTGATTCACACGCTATCATATCATTGTGCGCGGTGGGTTCGGTGGTGCTGCGGTCTCACACCGCACGATGCGGGAGGGCAATTTTTCAATTATAACAGTGTCACTTAAATGGGTGTCATGGTTTGGTGAAAAATTGTACCAAAAAGAATTTTCAAAATCATCGTTGGGGCAAATATTTTTTATTAATGTGACGGCAGTAGTGCAGCTTGACTTAGACAGGCCCTGTATCAAAATTGGGGGGCCTAAATTAAGGGTTAAGATTTTTCCCAAAAGAGCCTGTAGTCCGGGTGTCCCGTATAATTGATACGGCTGTTACGGCGGTAGCTACGCCCCTGTGGGACCACTGTGGGACAGACAAACAAGTAACTCAACTAGTAATAAGATAAAGTTCTATAAGTGCCTAACCGTGTCCCATCTGTTTTTTATTTGTATGATTTGGCAAATGAGAACATTAAGGAAATAGCTTTTATAAATTAGTTTTGGTTCGTTTTATTTAAAGTTTTGATTAGTTACCAATAAAATGTCATCCCACTATATAATTTAATTATTATTGATTAGTTTTTACACGTTTTAGTGCTTACGACGGTATTTTTTAATGTTTGATAATGGGTTTTTACACGGTTTTGACCATTGTCAATTTTTGTTTTGAAGTTGTCATTTTAATTAACTACCCATTTTAATGTAAGTTGCTTATGGCTGGCTAAGAATTCTTATTTCAAATTAATTTTAAAAATATGGAATTCTATTTTCAAATTCTGACATTTGTTTTTTTTTGGTTAGTATTTTGTTTTCATCACATTAGACTATTTTTTGTCAGCATGGATACGTTAAAAATACGAGTAAGTAATTAACTAATTATTATTATCAAATACGAGTTCCGTCGTGATAGCAATACGGTTAAAACCGCACGCAACATTCACGACGTTGGAACAATACCCGACAAACGAACGCACTGCACTTCCAATGCTGCACTTAAATGCAATGGGTGACAAACGAGACGCGAGCAGGTTTTAATTTTCTCTAACATAAACATAATAAACTCTATCTGCATTGCAACGCTATCGCTATCAAATTTACTTCCTAATTTAGGTATATGGCGATTGAAATGATTCTCAGGAGTTCACCTTTCGAAGCGCTGGTAGAAGTGAGTGCAGCCCGAGCATCCCGTGAGTGCTACTTGCAATTTTTTTGATGCAAAGTTACAACCTGTAGGTACCGGTAGTTAAACTAATAACCCTTACATTTTCACTATGTTCGTCTATCTAAAGCTAACACTAAAACGACTAAGTGACTTCATGGGTTCATGAGTTACATTAAAACAAAATTTGCAAGGGGGCAAACAAACATAATTAAGGAGTATGGAATTGTAGGCAACAACCTATTGACGGGATGGTTGACAAGTAACGCCTACATGAGACAAAAGAACGCCTTGCTAGGAGAAGAATCTTGTATCCATAGCTTATTGTATCATGAAAACATAAGGTTAGATGCGTACCTCCCTAACCTTAATTATTTGGTAGATAATTTGATCGCACGGCAATGACGAGCAACCTAGTGGCACAGCTTACTAAAGTATGAAAATGAAAATGAAAATGAAAATGTTTATTTTGCAAGAAAGCCACTCGGCCTCTTTCACATGTATGAATCTACCAGCGCTTGGAAAGGTGACATGTGCTGAAAAGAAACGCCGCAATAAACTCAGCAGTAAGTCTTTTTTCAATTTTAAAATTTCATTTTAACAAAAATCAACACATAAAAAGTGCTACAAATAACCCTAATGGGCACAAATTAAATATAACAACTAATAAGGGAGATGTAAAGTCTCCGCGTCTGGACAAGTAAATTTAAGTGTCTTAGAGATGTATATAACCTTTGCAGCAGAAAATCTTTTACAGCCACATATTCCCAAACTGCTTGCGGTATCTAAAGGCTGCTCTTCACAATGGGCCTTCATGGGCCATCGCACAGGACGCAGTCATACGTAAGAATGAGATAAAGATATCTCTGTCTCATTCTTACGTATAAATGCGTCCCGTGCGTTGGCCCATGATGGCCCATTGTGAAGAGCAGCCTTGAGACGCACGGGCCACGGGCACACACAAATACCACGACGGTTCGGGCACTCGGTGTGCTGATAAACTTCTTCCATCAGCACCAGAAATACCAGAATGCGATGTGTTCGCAATTGCAAGTCGAGGGGTGAGTCAATTTGTTAGATGATTTTCCCGAACTCATTATTTCTTCGTAGTAAGTAAATTTTCCGTTCGCATTTTGCCCCGATCGCTTAAATCCATAGGTACTCATGTTTTATGAAATATTTTCATCACACTTCGTCGGAAAGGGTGTTATTATATGCAGGCGTATAGAGCAGCTATAGCCGATTTCGCTCCTGTATACTCCCGTGGGAGTTATGGATTTTGTATGGTTTATAACTCCCGCTGACGGCGAGGCGTGCGCCAGGTGGCGGGGGCGCGCGTCGGCTCCTGCGGTGATCGTTTTCTTATACAAGTAGCACGCAACCGACGCGAAATACATTTTATTCTACCCATCTGATGGTTAATTCACGGTATACAATGGGAATAAAATAAATAATAAAAAAAATCTGTCTAATTTCCTCGCAAATGTGATAAATTTTTTGTGTGTATCACGCACGGGCAGTAAGGGGATAACAAACACGAGTCATTAAAAGCCCTCCCACCTTCGGCTTCGGGTTTCTAACAGACTCTCGTTAGTTATCCCCTTCTTTTGGCCCTAGGTGCACAATATACTATTGCACGCTTGCATACAGGCTGAATACATTGGACCTACTCATAAATTGTAATATTTTTATTACTGTAGTACTCTTGCAAATCAATTTATTCGATTCGAATTGATAAAAATAACAGCGATTACCACAATTAAAACAATTACCAAGCAATATACACATCCCTTTTTAAACGACCTCAAAAAAGGAGGTTTTCAATTCGTCTGTATTTTTGTTTATTATTTTTAATATTTTTAATGGATTATATGTCCGTATGCGGATGCGGTTCGTATGCATGCAGTGCAGGCTTTTATTTTTACAAAGGCACCAAAGGCAGTCCTGTCCGATCGTTTGCCCTTGACAATGTACTTTGCTGTTGTTGATTAACAACGCAAATTAACTTTTAATGTCTTTTCGTTTTGATTATGTTCGACGAATCGTCAATCGTTATACCTAGGTTCTTCCCGTGGAATTCATTCATAATTTCTCGTTCAATATACTGCAGTGTCTCAAGACGAAAGTCTCAGACGGTTCACTATTAAATGTTGCATATAAAATTGAATGTCATATTTTCGTTTCGCATAACAACCTTGGGCAGAATCATCATATCACCGAAATACTTTTTGCGTATATTTTTTCGCATACTGTAATTTCTCATAATTTTGTATATCAGAATATTAACGTGGCATTATTAATAAGAATAATATTTACATGTCCTAATAGTTATTATACAAAAATATGTATTTTTTTGTGTGTATAAATATTTTCTGGGTTGTAGAATAAAAATAACCTCGGAGACTAAGGCGGGAGCTCCGCTCCGCTTCGCTTCGCTCCTGCCTTAGTCTTCTAACCTAACCTATCCGAGTCGGTTCTGCTCCGAAAGCCTTGCTTGCTCGCTTCGCTCGCTCGCTGCTAAACGATACTAAAGTTATGCTATTAAATATTCTGCAGAATTACATTCACGGATACAGTGTTCGCTATTTAATATTCTGAAAGCGCGTTTCTCAAACCGATGACGTATTTAGTACCTATGGGAAAAACGAATTCGATGAGTTTATAAACTTGAAACTTGGTCTAAATACTGTTCAAAACTAATAATTGCGTATACGTTAGGTATCCAAATTAAGTACCTCTAAAATGGGGTGTCATGGGGTGTTGATGTTTGTATGGGAAGAACTGATTGACTTGACTTGACTTGAAACATGGTATAAATGCAGTTCAAACGAACAATTAGGTAGGAAACAGGAAGGGGGTAAAAGAGGGGGTTGAAGTTAGTATGGGAAAAACTATTTGGATGAGTTTATCAACTTAAAACTCTTCAACATAGAAAATTAGGTATACGGTATAAGACAATAATGAAATTACCCCTAAAAAGGGGTGCCTTGGGGCGTTAAACTTTGTATAGCAAGAACCGATGCCATATGTTTATCAACTTGAAACATGGTATGAATGCAGTTCAAAGGAACAATTAGGTAGGCAATTGAGATAATGGAATAACTGGAATAGGAAATAGGGTAATTTTTATGCGGGATATGTCAAAAAATGGATTTTTGAAATAATGTAAAAATATGGGCTTTGTAATCTTGTAAGGTTTGCGGCGTTAACATTGGTATAATGGTGCGTGCACATGTGACGAACGCGCCGCGAATGCGCCGCTCGCGGCGCAAACATTTACAACAAATACACGTGTGCAGCGTGCGCGTGCGTTTAACTTGATCCTGTGAAATTCACCAACTGTCATGTCATCAAATTAGAAGCTGCTCAGAACTGTAAATCAAGATGCCATGTAATGTTAGATTATTGATCAATATTTCATCGCTATGTAGGTATTGATTAAGTATAATTTAATATAAGGAACCGGCCTGATGAAAAGTGATATGATTCCAATTTTTTTCTGTCCGGAACATCTTTGACTTTTATGAATGTCTTTGCAATTTTAATTTCATTTATTTACGTCTTTGATGACAAAATAAGGCAAAATGATTTTGAAAAATATTCATAAATAATTTAATAACAATTAAAACATAAAAAAAAAATTCAACACACTGAAAGTTTTGAATTCGTGCTTTTCTGAACTGTCACTTGGCGCTTAGACAACGT